>PYHW01009979.1:14647577-14697782 GCA_013186435.1 Turdus rufiventris | reverse complement strand
CCCCAGATTTGGGATTTCTAGAGGGAATCTGGAAACTTAAATTTTCCAAAAGGGGAGAGCTAAGAAAGGCAGCCTGTCATGCTTCTCTGATAGCTGGAATGTCTTGGTTTCCATCTGTTTCCTGTACAAGGAAGCCCAAGGAGCAATGAACTCACTAGGAATAGAAATGTGTGTGCTTCCTTTTCATCTTTAAACAGAAACAGCATGGTTACGCCTGCACTCTGAGTCCACATAACCAGTAATTTCTTATTAAAAATACAATTGGAAAATAGTTAAAATGTTCTTGTGAGCAGGATTACATCTGTGTTAAATAGGAAGAGTTTAAATCACATTGCTACTGAACCAAGATATGGGTGGGATTTTTTTTGGAGTTCCCAGAAACTAAATGTCATAAGGCATGTCTGCTGGCTAGTTCATCCCTGGGACCACATGGCTCTCATGAGCTCACATGAATCAGAGTCTACATATGTTGCTGAGGGTGACAAGGCATCTGAGATTACCAAAGCAACTGAGGAAGTTTAGAATAAATTATTTTCCCCCACTCTAAAGCAAATAATTAATTTACTTGAGAATTGTTACGGCTGAGCTTTTAGAAAGTTCACCTTGCTGAAGAAAATGTTCTTTTCATATAAGTAAAAAGATAACAGGAATAGCAAGACCTCCTGATTAGCATGATCTCTGACCAGCATTAGGGAAAATCAGTGATGTGCTTTATTAGTGGAACAAGAATGGTTTTGTTTTCTCTTTGTTCTGAGCTCTGGATAGATAAATGAATGAAATGGGTACAATCTGTAAAGGGTCTTTTGCTCTGTACTTTTTATTCTATCCCGTCACCATGGAACCGACATTCACATTTGTCAGAGCAGCACTGAGCCTTAACATCAAAACATCTTTTATTTTTTACATCTGGTACAACTCTTTATAGGCTAACAGAAACTTTCCTTTTTTTGTCTATTTACAATGTATGTAGAGACAGAAATCACAATGAACATACTGGCATTTTTGCCTAAACTATCTGTGGGGAATTAATCTGGATATGGGCTGTTTTTATTCTGCCTCATGAGACAAAAAAAACCCCACTATAAAATGGTCACCTTAGTTTTAACAGAAAAGGAGAGTGGTCAAAATGTTCACATGCAGCTACTGATTTTCAGTTGTCCAAAATGAAATGCTTTGTAAATACCCAATTAGCAGAAGGCATGTGCTCTATCCATTCCCAGCTTGGGCTGTTTCAAAAAAGTTACAGACATCTCTTCAAACTACATTTGAAAATCTCATCAGAACAGGTTTCAGAGTCTGAAGGTATTCAATGAAGAGCAGCAGGAAGCATCTATGTGTAACCATGTTAACTTCATCTGCCAGTGTGTATAAAAGCAACTGCATTGAAGCTACCCACACTCTGATGTGTCACTTCTCAATCTGAGTTTGCTGTAGCAGAGGGCAAGTACCAGACATTTCTGAGGATGCTGATGTTGTGTAGCAAACCCAAGGTAGAAAGAGAAACCTTTTCTTCTCCTTTTGCTCAAAGTGGAGCCAGAATTATCCAGTCTCCTAGGGATGATCACAACATCCATTTCATTTTTTCGAGAGATTTGCTTTTCACTTCTCACCAAGACAAGAGCACTAGAATGAGTCAGAATACAGCTACAAACAGTGATTAAACTTTGATAGAAACGCCTTCTAATATTTGCAATTATTTGGGATTTATTTTAACAGTATGAACATTGTTTATTCAGCACTATCTAATATGTAGAATTAAGGTGCTTAAGGCTTCAGAGAACAGAAATGTGTCTCTAACCTAAGTGGTTAAAACTGTTCTGTGTCTCTGCTGACTTTTTTCAGCAGCAAATTTAGCATGCCAAATGTATGAAGTACAGCAGCTGAACATCAAATCCAGTCCAGGCTTCTCCTGTGTTCATCAGACTCCAGGGTTCACTTTGATGTCCTGTCATTAGAATGTTGGAGCAATAGCTCAAGTGCCATTACCTTCAGCTCACCTTTGTTCTGCAGGATAACTTGTATTCTCAGTTAAATCCCTTCCTGTACCAATCTTTATGATAATATATGCAGGACTGCACTGTCATCTGGTTAAGTAGATGCACTGCCTTTTGGGATCACACATATCCTGTTACAAGGGTCACTTGTTCCTCAAATGTTTCTGTCTGAACAGAGAGCTTCACAGCTTCTATGTATACAAAATATTGGACAGCTTTTCCCTGCCCCAAAATTGCTACATGGGAAATTTCTATGAACAAAGGGCTGGAAGACATGGGTTGTTTAAGGCCATGTGCAAGTTAGATTGGACACTTTGCAAGCTTTTGTCTTAGGTCCTGAGACTGCTTAACCTGCTTAGAGAGTTCGCATTGCTTAGTTTTTTCCCAGAAGTAAAATACATCCACTGAATGTTGGCGTTGTCTTTCATTTTCAATGAAGACCAAAAGCAGTTGGCAAAGAGATGCCTCAACTGGCAGGAGGATGCCAGCAGCCAGAGTGGGAAGACAAGGCAGGCAATAAGAGGACCACTAGCACAGACATGCTAAGAAGAGCCCCCTGGTAGGTAGACAAAGCCTCTCTCTGTTTCAGGCCCATGACTGAGGATTTCACTGCAATAATCCGTGTGTTCACAAACACCCTCAGAATCTCATCAGTCTGTTTGCAAGCTGGAATTTTCAGGTAGCTTTCTGCAAGAGGAGGCATCAAAAGTACAAATCATGCATGGTATTTCCTCTTAAGCACAGGAGAGAAAATAAAGTGAAGGCGGTCAACATTTTTGAAGGGATGACTAGAGGGAGTACATATATTTCAAAGTAAATAGTGAAACTACTCTGGGTGAGATTGTTGGACATATGAAGTGCAAATTTTAAGAGAAACAAGAAAAAGTAGAGAGAGCAAACCAGAAGTCCATTTGGAAGTATGCAATCAAGACAACCAAAGTGGAGGTTTTTAATATGAAACACATTTCCTGTCAGGAAATAAGTCTGTTCCTCAAAAATACCAAGCATGCTGCTCACAAGATGAGAAGATGAATCTGGTGGATAGAAGTAATTAGAGTTTCTCAGAGGACAACAAAGTATGTTGTAAGGACTGTAAATGAGTTAAGAATTTTCAAGATCAAAAAGGCGTAAGAGGGAAAAATTAGTCAAGCTGGTACGCAAAATGTTGTGTTTTGAGGTAATGAAAAAGTATTATGATATCAAATGTGCTTCATTTTCAGAGTTTACCTTTGACCAGACATCTTAATATGAATGTTTGGCTTTTTAAAATGGATGAAATACAAAATGATCATATCTTATGTGCCACTTGCTGAGAACTGTATTGAACCTTAAAATGCCTGGCCATAACAGCCAGGTAAAGAAGGTCATCATTCAAGTGATTTGCTTAACCACATGTTCCTCCAGCACACTGATTTAGTGTATAAATTCTGTACCTTTGTGAGTATGTACAGAGCCACTGAAGTTTCCAACCTTTGTAAAACTAAATGAAAAATCTAGAGCAGCTACAAATCCTGTCTGCATTCCAGACTTAATTTTTTCCTTTTCTGATATCTGAAATACTGCCTCAGAAACCAAATAACTAATGGACATAAGCAAATTTTGGCAGCAACTCTTGCTAATAAGTCAAATTCCAATGAACTTTTCTTCTAATAGTAACTAAAATTGTAATTAGTAAGTGTAATATAATAAACTCTTACATTGCATTTGTAATAACAGCACCTGACATTTTTCTGTAACTTCTCGTAATTTAAGTCAGTGCAGGTTAATAGCATGTCTGTTTAGGTTTTTCTTTAAGACAACAAATTCTGAAGAAAACATACGGAAATGTAAATTTTACCCATATGATGAAAGAATAATTGCTGCTGAACAGTGATTCGGAAGTCATAAAAATGCAATATTCAGAATCTCTGAATCCATTAGTTTGACAGATGTTCTTAAAAAACATTTCCCTGGTTCTCAAATTGGTGTAATTACACTGTCAGTGCTGCATGTCCCTGACAAACATTCAGACACTCTTATGACTTTTCTGATTGCCCTTATGCTTTCTGAATCCAATACTCATATGTTTATTGCTTGTTCCATTTTAGCCAATATGTGTAATTCTCACTGCAGATCAGCCTGGGTGTAGCTTGAGATGCAGACTTGCTTTGGTACCCATTACTCGTCTGTTTGTGCTCTTGTGACTCTCTCTCCTGGCCAAAACCCAAAGGGATTCTGAGAGTTACACCCTGGGCAAGAGGGTAGGTCATGTTCTTGGGTGCCAGTGAAGACACTCCTTAAACAGAGAAGAGCTGGGTGAAGATGTCTGGGCTGTTTGGTACCTGTGCCTGATGGAGACAGCCTGCACTGAGTGTCCCTTCAGCCTGACATCCAGGGGTTTCTCACCTGTTACACTTTCAGCAACTGCCTACAAGTTGTGAGATGGACTCACTGGTGGCTTTGTGCAGTGTCCTCTGTAAGGAGAGCACCAGGTCTGCCATGTCATGCAGGCAGGATGCTTGATGGATTTTGCATTTGCCCATAGGAGAAAGCAGTCACCCCATGGTGGCAGGGCACCTAAAGCCTTCATCCAGGCAAGCTGCAGGATGGAAAGAAGAGAAAAAGCCTTTAAGGTTTTTTGCTTTAGGAGCTTTATTGAATTATCACAATCTGGACTAATTACAGTCCTAAAAAGTAGTTATGTCCTAAGAATGCCTGGATGTGATGTGTCTGTGTGTTCATGTGTGAGCACACCCCTGTGTATGAGAGAGACACAACCACCATAACGATCATAACCCAAGGAGCCGCAGGATTGGCACACAAAGAACTTATTTGACAATGAGTCCATTTTTGTTAAATATTGTGGATTATCTCCTAGGTTCTTTTGGGAATATACAGAAGATTCCTATGCAGACCTGAGGGAAAATCATCATGCTGATCTGTTAGCACCTCTGCTGTTAATATAAATATTGGCAAGAGTTATATAAATACTGGTGGATTCTGGAAGGGCTGTGAGCAATTTAACAGCAAGAAGCTCTTTTTCAAATACAGGAAAATAAAATGCTTAATGTGTCCCAGGATGTGCTGTGTGTATGTGAGTGATTACATACAAATGCCATATAATGAGCAACCTGAGAAGATGCTAGTTGCAAATTAATTATTCCTCAATTAAAGTCACAGTAGTGTACTTGCTCTGGTTGGGATTAATGTTCCTGCTCTGACATTATTCACCTGCTGCTATGGAAACAAACACATTTAAGGCAGGAATCAGTAAGTCTGTTTTTCCTGAAGTTATTGTTTTCTTGGGTAAATTAGGCCCAGATCCTCCACTTAGCTCTCTTGTGGCAGCTCTCTGAGCTCAGTGGAGTGGATTGTGGGGTCACTTCACAGCAGACCAGCAGCCAGGAGGATGATACACGTCACCTTCTTCCCTACGCATATTTTCTGTTTTGTACCAAATCTACTAAAGCTTGCCAAGAGTGTGCAGAGTCTATCCCAGGCTTCCCCACCCTGGGAGAGGTTATCCCTCTGTCTATCATTTACACTGCACTGAGATTTCTCATCCTAATTTAGAACTGCCTGTGCTTTTTTAAGCAGTTCCTTAATAAAGGGAAGTGGGTCACACTGTGAACTTAGGGAGGTGAATATGCCCAATCTTCTGGGGTTCTCAGAGGTGGGGATTTGGGGTGATATCCAAGAGCCCTTTCCAGAAACAATAGGTGCAGGTGAGCCCTTGTTCTCACCTAGTCCTGTGGGCAGTATGTGGGGCACAGGGAGTCCTGACCCTGCCACCTCCCTTCTTGGGGACCAGGGTCATGGCAGCTACCCAGACTGACAAAACAAGAGTTCCCAACTACCAAGTCCAGTGCTTCATCCTCCATGGAGGTGAGCCAGGTCCTGGGACTGCTTTTGGTGGGCCACATGCAGGAAAGGAGTGAGCTGAAATTCTCCTGGTGGTGCACCTGGCTGCTGCAAGACACTGTGAAAATCAGAATTGAGAGGTCTGACCCTGGTAGCCAACTTCAGATACATGAACTCAAGGGAGGTTCTGAGTGTTTGCTGACTATCACCCTCTTCACTCTGTCTCAAAATCTTCCACTTGAATCACCCCTGATTTTGCAGTGGACATTTACACTTAGTGTGGTTGATCTAATGTTCCCTCAGGTTCTGTTTTACAGTGGGTGGAACTGTAGAGGAAGGGGCAAAGCCTGTGTTATTTTCCTCTTTGGTTCCTCTTCTGGTAAAATATTACAGGACATTACCTTGCAGTTCCTGTTATGCTTTTCTATTTTGTTAAAATGCCCAGTCTTTTGGCATTTTGTGCCAAAAAATATCTCTACTAGTCTCCTTCTATTTCCTCTCCCACACTCTTCCAGGGTCAAAACCTTTCATTTAATTTGGGCTTCCCACCCTCCTCATTGCCCATCTAAGTACGGAGTGGAGAAAAGAACTATTGTTATTTATCAGTTTTTAACAACAGAAATAAATCACAGCTACTTTAAAAACAGGCAATTAGAGCAATATTTTCACTGAGAAGAATAATCTGAAAACACACACATTGTATCACCAGAAGACTTGGAAATGCAAAGGAATTAAATGTCAGTATACTTTCTGCAACAATGTCAGCTGCAAGAGAGCTTTTGAAAACCTTTTTGTAAATGAAACTGTGGCAGGATTGCTTTCCTGGGCCTACCGAGTGTCTGGAAGGGTAGTTTGGGATTAATTTGGTTTAATTAGACATCAAGTTTAACCCTAGAATATCATCTAAGATTATGGGATTTACACTAGAATGGTGAAATACCAGCATAGATAAACCCAAGAGTTAGAAGAGGGTGAGCTCTGCATGTGTGGATACTACATCAAGTTGAAATCCAGTTTACTGGTTAACCCTGAATGAATAGCTTTAATATGATAACAGCTCTTATCTTAAGGATGGGGAAATGAAGTGTTTCTTTTGTTCATGGTGGGAAGAAGAAGAGATGGGTGGGAAGAAGGAGAGAAGGGAATAGGGATGGAAGAGATGAGGGACAGAGCACAAAGACCTGGAAGGGGAGCACATCTTACTCAGCAGCACTGACCGTAAGAAGGCATTAAGCAGATAAACAACAATTTACTACTTAAAAGTCATATCCTACCCTTGAAGTATGTGCAGACCTCCCCATGAGGTCAGTGGGTGTGCCAGTCCGGGCTGTCAAAAAATATGTTGTCTGAAATTTATATCCTGGCCTTATGGGAGTAGCTGGATGTAGAATTTGGCACTGGCTATGGAACAAGTTTGATATTACTGTACAGAGCCACTGACGCTGGTGGACGCACGTCTGAGGTGTGATTGTGCAAGGACACACTTTTCACCCTCAGCTTACTGGAAAGCTGATCAAGCTGCTTAGCATGAATAGGTTGAGGTTGTCTATTAATTTGTGGCCATTGACTGTTTCTGTGGTTTCCTATGCACTCATTCTCACACTTTCCTGAAGATGCTAATTCCTCCTTGAAGTAAGGAAGGAATTTACTTCTTTCAGCAGGTGCAGTGACTTGAGTGTCCTGGTAGACTAATGGGGACTCTTTCTGGTGTTGCAGAGTTCACAAGGGAGAAAGGAATGGATCCATGGCAGAGGACTGCTCCCTTCTTTGGTGTAGCTATGTTTACACAGACTTCAGTAGGCGCAAAATTAACTTCTGTCCAGCGTTTTGAGACAGCGTTGCTCCAGTTAATAATAAATAATTCTGGTAATTAAATACCCAAGAGAGTTAATGCCTAGGTTACTACATGGTTTTGGTCCTATGGCAGCAATGTGTTCCAAATAGGAGAGCTGGGACACAGCAGGAGAACCAAGGAGGCAGCCATCCTTTGAGCAGCATCCCTTGGGGTAAGGGGGTATTTCCAGGCTTGGTGCTGGCAACAGCTGGAATTGTCAGAAGTGGAATGGAATAGGGCAAGTTCAGTTTTTTGGGTGCCTGGAATCTAGTTTTAAATCTTTCCTTAGTCCTAATTTTCTTGATGGTGTGTCAAGACCTGTATCACTATAGGTGCCAAAAAATGAAGAACTATTTTCTTGCTTCCATTTTGGACTTACTATCTTTGAATTTCTTTTATTTTCTCCCCTTTCTTATCCTACAGGACAGAAGAATCAAAGCAAACATAAAAGCCCTCTGACCTGCCCCACTTTGGGTAAATGAGTGTATGAGAAGGAAGTCAACATCTTCTAAATGTTACAGCAAACAAACACGAGTATGATCACTAAAAAAGTTGTGCTGGAAGAAAGATAGGTGCTAGGTAAAAGCCCAGAGAGAAAATCTGGCATGTAGGCGACAACTGCAAGTCAAGCCTTTACAGACCTAAGTATCCCACAACTTTCTTCTTCTGCAGTACAGAGGCTGTCTTGCAAGCATCATCTTCACAAAAGATGATAGCTGTCCCCATCTGGTGTATATGTTAAATATGTTTTAGTATCTGCCTGGGCTGGAATTTTTTCACTCCCTTCATTCTGAATATACATCCCAGTGGGGAATCCAAACTGGAGGTGACAGTGTGTCTGTCTGTACCCCAGTCCTGTCAATCCAGTTGCTGACAAGGAGAAAAAGTGAATTAGAGAGTCATGCTGCTTCAGTTCAGCTTCTCTCTCAAAAATAGATACCAATGTGAAGTAGCCATGAAAGGACTTTTTGTGTGTGGCTTTATCCTGTCATAGCAGGGGTTGCTGTAATGAACTGAGGAAATGTGAGATGAAGTGGGAATACAGGCATAGATGAAAAAACTGACAAAATGTCAGGAATCTTTTTTTTGTAAATCTAGATATAGCACTGAAACCAGAGCTGAAATGTATTAAACAACTGTCAAGTGGAGAATTACAGGGAGCTGCCTTCCAATCTGTGTAGAAGATGCCTTTCAAAATACTAACTAGCATCATCTTCATCTGATGTTTCACGCAGCAGTATACAGTAATGCCAATTTGAGGTTAGATGCACAGCCTAGGTAGAATGACAATCCTGCTACAGACTTTGGTGAACAGCACTGATTAACACCCAGTGGAACCTCTCCCTGCATGGAAGAGCTGGGGAGGGGCAGAAATGTTCAGTAGCTCCTCTGGTGTGGCCTTGCACTGGGACTTTGTGAAAGGGAAAATCCTGACCAAGGCTGCAAGATCTTGGCATGCAGGGAGAACTTCTTTGACATTTCAGGTGCTGTCACAAATGGAAGAAGGAAATATGCGCAAAAGGAGATGACTGAGCCATGGAAAATATTGGGAGACCAGACCAGTCAGATACTTTGTCAATGACATCATAGATTCTCATCACCAACTGGTCTGCTTTATCCTTCCCTCTCCCCAACCACCAAGAGTGAGAGCTCCCCACTGTGAGTTCTACAGACAAAATGTAAGATTGGAGGTGGAAGTCTGCTGTGCCTGGGTCCCAGGTTTTAGTGTGTTGTGCTCAGACAGTCACACCTATGTCATGGTGGTGGCCACAGGAGGAGCTGACAATGGGAAAAGAAAGATGTGAGGAAATTTTGATATTGTATACAGATTCTTACAGAAATCTGTAGCAAATGGTAGAGAACACCAGAGCAATCAAGGAAAATGAATTTTCTGCTCCACCTTTCCTGGTGAATGGCTGAATGAAGGTGTGTCTCTTGAACAGGACTCTCTCCTTGGTCGAACACCCAGCCTGTGGGGGCACTGCACTCTGAGGCAGGTGCCTGTGAATCTCTCTGTCTGACTGTGCACTGCATGAAAGTGCTTCATAAATAATTAATTTATGCCTCCAAACAAGTTTTAATGGCACCATCATATACCCTCCCTACCTTCTGGTACCAAGAGAACTCCTCCATTCAGCAGGGGAGCACCAGTGGTGCTTGGTTTTTCTTAACTTTGTTTGATCAGTAAAGGCACAGGTCAGCAAAGATCATAGTCTAAAAACTGTGCCAGACCTTACTGAGGGTGTTGCCTTGAAGCTGACCCAAGGTGGGACCATTGCAAAAACCTCTCTCCTTCGTTTTGACAAGGCATCTCTCAAGTGTCCAAGCTCATTAAACTTATTCTACTTGATGAAAGAGGAATTAAAACTTTCTGCTACACCAACTAATCCCCCTAATAAACACGAGCCAGGCTTCAGCCCTGGCTCTCTGGAAGAGTGTACCATGGGATTGCAGTGCTCTGTCTCCTCACAGGAAGCTCAGCTGCTGTGCTGGTAGAATCTCACTGCAGGGATCACGTTCAGATGCTGCATAAACCAGACCTGTGGCATCGTTCAGCCCAAGGCATTTGCTTCGGAACACTTGTCCTTGTTTCTAGACCACTCCAGGCTGTGGGATGACTTCTGAAACAAATCAAGGGCACAGTTGTCAATGCTGACTGTGTTTGCATAAAGGCACCGGTTCCAGCCACCAACCCCATGGACCAAGCCTAAGAAGGATGCTGAAAAGCTCCAAGCTGGCTGTGGGACACATCCTGTCTTCTGGGCACTGCATAGTTATGCTATGCTTTACTTACTTTTGTTTTGTTTTACTTTGCCTTAAATGCAAAAACTAAGAAAAGAAGTGAGAGGGTGAAGACAGACTGAGACAATCTTGCCAACACTGATTTCACCTTTTATGGTAGGTATTGTTTCATTTAGCCTCCATTATGGCTTTGCCTACCATTTGATCTCGGACTCACTACTTAAACAGATTTGCTATTAAAAAATACTGCTTTTAAATGATGTTCGCTTTAAGTAAGTCTGAGCGTGATTATTGTGACTGGATAAAATAACAGACTGTTTGTTTTGTTTTAACTGAATTCATAACATATGTTTGTAATAAATGGACTTGGGCAGTTGTCCTGATGATAAATGGGCCAAAATTTGAAATTAGTGCAGCCTCGATGAAATTTCATCACTGCAAAATCAAAAAAATTGAAAAAAATCATGTGTGAAAGCTAACAGCTGAGCAGAGTAAGGGACTTTGGGGGCAGGATTTACGGCTGCACAGTATACTGGGGGACAGGGAGCAGTGGAAATGCATGCTCAGAGGGAAGAAAGAGTTTCTGAGGCCCCCAGCAAGTCTGTGCCCTGTGGCTGCTGGTGGGGCTGCAGACCCAGCTCAGCCGTCAGCCACCTGCATTTCTCCTCAGGAGCAGCAGTTCCCACTCAGACCACCTACTTTGAAACCAAAGCCAGTTAAGGCAACATTTAACTGCTCTGGTTCAAGACAGTGATGCAAACTGCCTGTTACCCAGGCAGCCTGAGCTGAAGGACTTCTCTGGCTGGCTGCGCCTCCAGCTTTGTCTGGAAAGTTCAAAGAGTAGCCCTAAATGCAGTGTGTTGGTGATGGGCTGAGCTGGTGGACTGAATTTCGCTGGGGAAATTTCATCTCTCAGCTTCCACCACCTCCTCATTTGATGACAGAAAGTCCAGGTTGGACAGCAACAGAGAGAAACTTTTGGATTTCATACGGGCTTGTTTATTACACTTGCTTTACAGTGCATGTGCTCTGCTTCTGCCTCTTTGACTTGAAAAAGGAGATATTACCATCCTGTGTCCTTCACTTTTGCAGGATATACAGTCTGTAAGTCCTGTGGACTCCCCAAGTTCATCCCCCCTGCTCTGCACCCATCATAGCTCAGATGGGACAGATTTCTCCATTTCTTTATTGTGATTTCTTTAATAAACTAGACTAAGCCTTGGACTTAATCCAAGCACAGTGAGCACTGACTGAATCACTGAAAAAAGCCTTGAGGGACACCCCACAAGAACATTTTAGAATCAAAGCTTCTAAAAGCAACTGAAATTATAAAACAATAAAGTCTACAACATAAGGGCCCCACCCTCCAGCTTATCTTTTTTGAACTCGTGCTTGCAAAGAGCATCCTTGGAGTTACTGCTTTGTTTCTTCCTTTGTGAGAAAGGATTTTTAGCACTTTAACTCTCTTCCGATATCTTTATTTCAGGGGTATGTATGGACAAAACAACTCTACTGTTTCAGCCTGTGATCAGGAAACACACAGATTTTCTGAAATTACTCTCTGATTCCATGTCAAGAAGTTTTTCATCCTGATACGTTATATTACTTCCCAGATTGTTCTTCCAACTAAGCAAATAGAGAATAATTCTTCATTACACAGAAAGTGATTCTTTCTGTCAATTCAGGTCCAGTTTTTGGTTACACACAATGAACCATGTACAGTCTTGGGGATGGGGAGCAGGGGGCCAGGGGAGCAGAGGGGTAAGTTAATGTGACCAGCCACAGTCCCATTTGCACACGTAGCAGCTCTGTGAACACCTCATTTAATCTGTGAGAGGTTGTCACTGCTTGGGTTGCTGGCCATGCCCTGCTAAATCCCTCCATACCTCCCACACATAGGACACACAGGACAAAGACAAAATCTCCCAGGGTATTTATCTGTTGGTTTAGACAAGTTGTCTGCCAGTGGTTGAAGCTGCAGACAGGGGTGATGGTTTTTCCTTGCACTCCCTTCTGGTTAGCACATCAGACACTATTCCTTTTGCATGACAAGGATGTCCCAAGCCTTTCATTTGCATTCCTATTGACTACTGGGCAAAGAAATTATGCAGCTGTTCCTATAGACCAATATTATACCTTGGCTAGACCTTTCCACCTCCTGTCTAAAGTATCATTACTGATACTGCTTCCCATCTTTACAGTTTTGATTAGAAATGGCATTATTTTAACATATTTTTACTATTTTTTAMTTATGAGTAGAAAGAGGAACATAAAAAAGACRTTATGGTGCAACTACAGACAACTATTATGTTGCAGTGGGAAAAGCTGTACTTTTCCATATATCATAACCCAAATGGGGTCAAGCTGTACTTCTAACATGTATGTGCTACAGGATGCACTGTTATTGGGAGGATATCTTCAGCAGAAAACACAGAAGTTCTCAGTAAAGACAGTAACTGCACATGGAAGAGACTGCAAAAAGAGCAGAAAAAGGATCGCATTTCTTAAGGCTGTTACCTCTACTGAGCTGCAGTTTATGGGGGAAGGACTGGATGCTGCAATGCCACGCTGAGCTCAGCCAGGAACCGAGCTTTGTTGTGTGTTTTTCTTAGGATACACTGTAAAGAAGGCAACACAGACCGTGTGCTGGGAGTGCAAAGGATTTGTCCTTCACTGCTACCACACAAGCACATTAGAGTTAGCTACTATATCTTAAAGCAAACCCTTTTGATGGCTTCCAGTTACATTTCCAGTTGATATTACTCTTGAATCATAATTGCAACAAACTCCTCTGAAGGCTTATGGAAAAGGTCTGCCTCTTCTGCAGTGTCTGAAAAGCTCCCCAATATACTGAGAGACTCTGCAGCCTTTGTTTGATTATACAAGTAATTAAATTTAAAATTTTATTAAACATGTGAATAAAGACATAAAACATACAGCTTCATACTTTGATTTGTTGCAAGTTTTCACTAAATCCACAATAACCTGGTACATGAATACGCTGTGTTTAAGGCTACTCTGGTTTAACCAAGTAAATGCAAAGTAGTGCTGAGAGAGCTGTGAAGATAATTTCTGGAGGTTATTATGATTTATTTCAAAGCTGAAGGGAGGTCAGAAAGGGGAGTAACTTTGAGACACAAACTCCTCAAAGACAATCCAGAGGAGTCTCTGTGTCCTATGACTCCTCGAAGAGCCAGAGAGATATTCTGGGTCCAAGAAACATCCCACCACTTCTTGCCTTATTCCTTCAGACATCAGGCTTTAATTCCCAAAGGGTACTCACTGAAACATAGGCTCAGGTCCTTATTTCAAACTTATTTTGCTTTTTATATCACGATGAAAATTAGAATTCAACTTAAGGCCTTCTTCTGTGAGCATCCCTATCTATTTAGACGAAAGATGGGTTTCAAATACTGAGTTCTTTCTCCTTCTCCAAGAATAAAAGTCAAAGATCCACAATCAATATAGCAACTGGAACATGTCTATGATGCCAGCAGAAAAAAAAAAAAAAAAGCTCCAAACAAAAGGTCAGTGATGCTGACCTTACAACTGAGACCTTACAACTTTTCTTTGTAATGACATCCTTCCCATGATTGACTTCACAGAGGTTAATTTGCAGAGGTCTGCTGCGATCACACATTTTGGGAAAGACATGCAGAAAATTTTATTCTCCTTTCAAATAAGAACTATCGTATACTCACACTTGTGCTGTTAAAAGCACAGATCATAAAACACAAGCACTACAAGGTGGCCTCCTTGGCTCTGCTATTCTATAGCTTACTCAGTTCATTTTTAAACATTTACATTTTTTCCTCAGACATTAACTTACCTTTTGCTCTGCCATGCACTGTGAATAAATTTGTCTTCCTAGGACAAGCCAATGAAGTAAAACTTCATAAAACTCCTCAGACTCACAGCTGTAACTTGAAGTGATTTTGACCTTTCACAGGAGGAGAGAAAACAGAGAGGAAGAAGGGTATGTGTATATTCATTATAGGCCTTAAAGTTTACAGAAACACAAGTTCCCAAGAGCCTTCTCAATAATGGTTTTAGTCAAATATTTATATTTCTATACCTTTATATGTTTAATGATTCTCCCCATTAAGGTTTTTGTGGTTTACCAAGGAAAAGCCAAATATTCTTGATGATGATTGGTGAGTTAAAATTTCTTGTAGCAAGACAGTGTATAAAAACCTCTCCAAATAACTGTCTTTTTCACACATCTGGAAAGACTCCATTTTTTTATCTGCTAGAGCCTTACAAGGGCAGTTTATTACATAAATAAACAGAAGAATACATGCAGTCACAGAATGACTGAATTGAGTATAATCTTACAAAAACAAACCCTGTCTCAATACTCCTTTGTTTGTTGCTTCTTGGCACTATTATTGACTCTCCTGTGTGTATTGTATAATCATTACTGCCCCCACTTTCTCCCTGATGTGAAACATGTCCAGGTGGTCAGCAACAGCAAGGCCAAGGCTTGCCTAGTGCTGAAACCTTCTGGAGCTGAGTGCTTCCTAGGAATGGGATCTCTGGTTCTCACTCGCCCTCCAAGGGGGTGAGAGCACCATCACTGTCCGAGGACTCATGGAGAAGGTATAGAACCAATCTGACCTCTGGAGCACAAGTTATTTTTTCTGAGAGACTCTGCAAAGATGGTAAGGGACCCGAGTCCTGGAACCATGGAATCATTTTGGTTTGAAAGGACCTCTAAGGTCATTGGGTCCAGTCGTGGCCATGAACATCCCAAAAAGTACTTTCTGCTGAAACACTAATTCTGTCAGATGGAAGGAGGAAGTTCATGAATTATCACAGGGGAGAGAATATTCCCAGAAACCAGAGGGATTTCACTCTAGTGTGAATTAAAACCATCTTCCAATCTCTTGCAGATTTGTCTATCAATGCTTTTTGCCACTGAGAGAAAATGTCGTCACATTACTCCTATCCAAGAGGTGTCCTGTAGGGTGGTTATCTCCTGCTCAGTCCTTTGATGTGAAGGGAACTGTGCTGCTGCAGCACAGCCAGACCAGCTATAAATATCTGCTTCATAAGCTCACTGGTGAAACACCACCCTGCAGGGCCAGGACTGCATTACAAAGTCTGGTACCTTCTGGCACTGGAAATATTGGAGCACTCTGAAAGCATGGAATGTACTTCCATATGTAGGAGGTACGTGGCATTAAACCTGCCGGCAGAGATACTTTTGTTTCCATGTATATTTTTAATTTCAAAAATTATATTTAGTAGAGCAAAACAGAAAATTAAAGGTATTAAATATATTTTCTTATTGTTATCTGTCTGACCTATCTGGTCCTAGAAGCAATAAAAAGGCATGCAAAAAACTGAGTAATATAATCAGATGACATTTACTGAAAACATATTTTAATTTCCATCTGTAAAGATATCTTTTATTTTTTGAGTCATGATTTCTGTGGTACAGACCTATCTATATATATTCACCCTGTTGCAACACAGATAAAGACTTATCTCCTGCATTTCTTGAAGCTTGGAAAAGCAAGGAAATTATTTGCCAGTAATGCCTTTGGCACAGAGTTCATCATTCAGGAACACTTCTGTGATGCTGCCACTTAAAGTGAACATAAGGCACGAAGTGTGTGCCTGAAGTTCAGTCTTGTCTACAGGTACTCGTGTGTTGGCTGAAGGAATTAAGTTCCAATATGTACCTAAAGTTCAGCCCCAAAATTTTTTCAGCTTGACATTATCTTATCTGTGGGGTCTGTGCTCCACCAAGCACAGCAGTTTGGAAATGGGAAACCTCAAGCTGCAATTGCTCAAGGCTTAGGGCTCCACATGTGGGATGATGTGGCTCTTGCTCTGCTTCTGCCCTGGCTCTGACAAAGGAGAGAGGCTGTGGTAGGATGCTGCATCTGGGACATCACACATTCAGCTGCCTGCAGAGCTCCCTGGTGGCTCTGGTGCCCTGGGACTCAGCAGCTCAGAGCGCCTGGCACAGGGCAGGGATGCTCAAAACACATTACACAGTTAGAGAAAGCAGAAGACAAGCCACTTCCTTCACAGGAGACCTGAGCTACCCCCACAGTCAGCTAGAAATGTAGGAAGCAGATGAAAGAGTCACAAAATCAAACAGTGCTGGGACAAAGACACGAGACTGTGAAGTAGGAGGACCTAGACATGTGCAACTACAAATGTCACCTTTCATAGCCAGCCACCAACCCATGTCCAGCCAGAAATAAACCCACAGACCTCAGGACCAGGACACCAGCTGGGGGACACAGGGGCATGAAACACTCAGAAGAGTAGCATTTTGTTTTGCCTGTCATTAGACAGTTAAGCCAGTTCCAAAATGGCAAACACCCACATATATTGAATTCAGTTTTCTGCATTTATGGAACTGAGTTGCAAAAAGTTCTCATTTAGAGGAGAAGACAGTGAGCTATTTTGCTAGGGTCCTTCAGATGCCATGGTTTAAAAGCATTCACCATGTTAACCCAGCTCTGCCTCTCTGAGCTGTGTGCTGCAGTCCTTCCACACACAGACACTGATCAACCTTGCCGTTACAATTTGCCACGTCTCATTTTGTGTTTGGTGCTCTATAAAGTTATGTCCTCCACATATTGCTGTAGCATGCAGCAAAGCACCAGTGGGGGTAGGAATGGAAAGCAGAAATGGGAGAAGGACAGAAAACAAGGAAATAGCAGACATTAACAACTGGAGGTTTGGCATTTCCAGCAGGAATGGCAGTGCCCTGGCAGTGAACACAGGACAGTAGAGACACACTCAAGCTAACTTTGATGGTACCATCAGCATCCTCAAACCCATGGAAAGTGGAGCTGGTTGTAAAACCACCAGAGCTGCATAGTGAATGCTCAGCTCTGAACCACTATGGAAAGACAGCTGTCAACATCTGGATCTGCCAGTCTAATGTTAGCATGGCCACATCACTCTGCAACATAACCAAATGGAGCATGCTGTGTTACCTGCCACCTGTTACATACTTGTACATTCTCTTTGGGGCAATAAATACAAAGCATACAACAAAAGATATATTGCTTGGTTTTTAAACTTATTAAAAATTTGTTGGGTTTTTTTCCTTCTCTTGATGTCAATTCATTACTTCAAAAAGGTAAAAAAAATCTGTAAAGTAAAAACTGTTTTGTCTTTGAAAAAATTTAGCAAAGTGGTGTTCTCAAAGTCATGTAAAATGTGATATTGGTTCCAGTCCTAGGGCAACCATGCAAACATCTTTTTAAATTTTACTGATCTAATACCATTTAATTTTGCCTTGGTAAAAAAGGCCAGTCATGAAAAACAAAAGTAACAAAAACAGAACAAAGAAAGGAGATAATTTCCATTCCACAAGTAATATTGCTATTTGATATCACTTTGCCAGAAATCAGAAGACAACTAATTTTCAACCGCAACCAAAGTTGGGATATTTAAAAAAATATCAATTATATTTTTCTGGTCACTGAAAGAGCTTGACTTCAAGAAAATGAAACCAGTTCAATACAGCCTGAATGTTGCCTCTTTAATTAAAATTTACTTCAGTTCTATTCAATTTCTAAAGTGTAGTCTAGAAAAATAATCAAATTAAAAATAGAATTACAAGTTAAGTGCTTGATTTCCCCTCATTTTTCAAGAAAAATGCACTGAAATGCTTTTCCAACACAGTAAAAAACCTTAATGCACAGCTTACATCCAAAATGCAAAATGCAAAAAAAGAATCCAGTCACACAAATATAGGGCTTGAGACAATTATCCAGACTGTGGAAATGTTGCTAAAATCAGGAAAGTGTTCTAGTGTGAACAGCTGTGGCAGAATCACAGAATTATTGAATAGCATAGGTTGGAAAAGACCTTTAAGATTATTGAGTCCAACTGTAAATCTAATACTGCCAGGTCCACTCATCTTTTAAAAGCATTTTTAGGATTATCCTTCTCCCCTAACATTCACTTTGACTGAGAGAAAAAGCTGTCAGTAAGAGCACAATTTTTTCCCAGAGAAATACGTGGGCTTTTGTGTTTTGTCTGCGTATGAAACATTTAAAAAACCTCTCAGTGTAAGCCTTGCTTACGGCAAAGTGCCCGTAGTTTTTGTCAGCAAAACACGCAAGCAAAAAAAAAAATTTAATCCTAGATAACTCTACCTAATGGTCTCTCCTGATTTTGTTACCCAAACAAAATCCAAAACAAATCCCTCCTCCATCCTCCACCCGTTCCCTCCTACGTTAAAAGAGCAGCAGCAGCCTGCTCAGGCTATAAAAATTCCCAGTCTTTTCACAGCCCCAGTCCCCAAGGACAGGTTGAGCAGCCAGCTCCCCACTAACCTCCTTCCAAAAAACGCCCCCACCCCTTGTGAGTGAGTCATTTTCCTAGGGCTCCCCAGGGTGTTCCAGGCTGCTTTTGCCCAGAAATCCAGCTCCTCTGCTCTGGGCTTTCCACCTGTGAGGAGGTGGCCTGAGGGAGACTGGGGCAGATTTTGGTCACCTCCCCACCTACCAGATGTAGGGTGGGTTCTCTCACACTCCTACATTGCATGATGTCAAAGCTCTTTTTTTTTTTCTTTTTAAATTTTGACTTAAAATAAAAAAATCCTCTGTGTTTACATTTCAGGGATTTTTAATTCTCCTTCCCAGGCTTTGCATGTTCTATTGAACTAGTGAACCTTTCTCATTTACTGAGGCTGATTAGAAATTCTTTGATGTTACTTGTTTGGGATTTTTCAATTGCAAAACAGATATTTTAAAATCAAAATGCCTTTTTTGAAATCATTGCCGTTATGTCTGAATCTCCTTTTGAAAGTAAACCAGAACTAAACAGTCTGACTCAGCTGAAATCTCTGTCTCACTTCAGCATTTTTTGTGATGAGTCTCTTTCTCATTTCAGCATTTTTTATGATGAGTCTCTTGAGTATTCCATTCAAAATAGCCTTGAGCTTATGATATTTTCTGTTTCATATGTTATATGCCTCTACCAAAATATCCCAAATCAAAATGAAACACTTTATCCAGTCCAACAATATTCATATCCAATTTTTCTTTTAAATGGTTTCAAAACTTGATGGTTTTGTTCTGAATTGACACAAAAGTTCTATTACAGAGATAAAAAATATGTATTACGACCGTATGACTGCGTGAGAAGAGTACTTGCATAATGCCTATTTTTAAAGCTTTTTGTGGAAAACCACCTGTGACTGCCTGCCTGTGGTTGTAATTGTCTGACCAACACAGGAATTTATAGCACACTACCTGCAGTAATTGCTTTGCATCCCTTCCCCATCAAGGCTGATCTCCAGGATTCAGTGCTTTGCAACTCTCAGCATTGCATCACTGAATCTTCAGGCCTGGACCTTGTATCCACAAACCTGAGAGAGACGTTCGTGCCCTGAGAGGGGGCTGGAGTTGACGAATGTGAACAAAGGAGCAGATTGCTGGCCAAAAGCAGTGCTTTGGGGAAATAAATCCACTAGAAACATCAGAGAACAAGGGGATTTCTTAAGTCGCTCTGCACTCTACAGTAGCCTTGGATAGCTGCTTTCCCCACTAGATGATTTACTTTCCTTGGAGGATTCATGCCTTGAACTCTGCTGAGAAAGGGGGAAATTATGCCATTGAAAGTCCAATGTTAGCAGCAACATTACATTTTCCAGATTTATTTCTTATTGCTCTGATTTTGTTCAGGTCAAGATGCAACCAGACATGAACTGGCAGTGTGCACTTGCAGCCCAGAGAGCTGCATCAAAAGCCCCATGGGCAGCAGGTCAGGGGAGGAGATTCTCCCTCTCTACTCCACTCTTATGAGACCCCACCCTGAGTTCTGCATCCATCTCTGGGATCCCCAGCACAGGAAGGACATGGACCAGTTGAAATGAGTCCAGAGGAGGCCACAGAGATGTTCAGAGGGTTGGAGGCTGGCTCCTATGAGAAGAAGCTGAGAGAATTGTGATTGTTCATCCTGGAGCAGGGAAAGAGACCTTCTGATATCTTCCACTACCTGATGGGTGCCTACAAACAGCTGGAGAAAGACTTCTTGTAAGAGCATAGTGACAGAAGAAGGGCTAAGAGCTTTACATTGAAAGAGGGAGAGTTATAATGGATATTAGGAAGAAATTCTTGACTGTGAAAATGGTGAGGCACTGGCACAGTTTAGCCAGAGAAGCTCTGGATGCCTCATCCCTAGAAGGGTTTAGGGCCAGACTGGAGACTTGAGCCACCTGATCTAGTGGAAAGCGTCCCTGACCGTGCCAGGAGGGTTGGAAGTGGACGATATTTAATGGACTTTTCAAACCCAAACCCTTCAATGATTCTAATATTGACCTGCTCTCCTGCTGCTGGATGAAATTCAGCAAAAATCTGGGAAGTATTCACATGCTGAGACTGATGTAGATTGATGGAACTGGGGAGTATTGTCCTGTGCAGATCCTGTGGTAATGATGGGGAAGTCACAAATGCTAGGAAATTTTTAACTAGTGTCCTAATGACAACTGAGTTCTCCTTTGGACTTCATTTTCAGCAACTCTTTGACACACAGGTGGGTGCCCACAGACCTTACCAAGCCCTGCTTTCGCAGGATCACAAGAATCAAATAACTTGGGAAGGTCCTTCAGGACCATGAAATCCAACCTATGACCTAACACCACAACCACCACTCTGCATAGTGCACAGGAAAAGAGTGTTCATTGTAATAAACTCGGGGTTCTCTTCAGAGGATGATAATGTTTCAGATCAAAATCTAAATTGTTTTCATGCAAAGATATGTTTGGGAGATTTTCATTGACCACAGAAATTGATTTCATTGCAGTTTTAACACCACTGGAGAAATTACTTCTCTGACTGCACAGCAGAACTAAATCATCAATTTTGCTTCACAAAGCTGCTTTTTATTGTGTAAGGACAGCAGGGAAAAGCCTCGACCAGCTCCCCAAGCAGGAAGTGTCCTATGAGAGAGAGATGTTGTGACTCATCTCCGTGGCAACTGGGGCTGATGACGTGAATGGACACTCTGGCTTATTCTTGTTTAGCAACAAGCATACAATTCATAAATACATGTTTGGTGACTAGAGTGTTACAGAGAAAATGACCAATCGTCTGCAGATCCTTATCTATTGACCTCGCTAGAAAACCTGTGAGTGATAGAGATTACTGGAAACCAACAGGGTTAATATCAGGCACTGCTGTTCTGCTGGTTTAATTTCTCTTTTAATATGAAGATAAACAGAAGGAAGTTATAGTAATCCTAAAGGATTTTGTTCTGGAAGAATTAAGAGGTTACTTTAATTGTTATTTTTTAGAATTCTACACTGACAAGTGTTAAAATCTCTGCCTATGTGATAACCCTCTCCTGGGCTGTGACAGAGGTGTGATGTGGGAGCCCAGAGCTGCCAGCTGTCCACCACCATCTGTGAGCAAAAGGCAATAACTGTTCTGTTTGAAGCACTGAGATGTTTTTCACATCTGCATGAACTGTACACACATAGTTGCAGCCCTAGTGTGCATTTAGGCAAGAGCAGGTGTTTCACAAACTACTCTAGCCATTGAATTTCTTTACTGAGTATGGAAAATGCATATTGTGATAATGATGGGTCTTTTATAGATCCTTTTTAATTAAAGATGAAGAAATGCTCCTGCCATGTAGCAATTAAAAGTCTTTTATTCTTTTCTCCCTGCAAAAAGAGATTATTTCCTGTTTTAAAAGGACCCACAGCCCTGTCTTATGCATCTCACCTGTATTTCTATAATATCTATTTAATCTGTAGCACTTTCCCATGTGTCCAAGGAATATCACTTTTCTTCAGAGTGCCCTTGCCAAGCTGTGTACACATCTCCACCTGGGTGGCAAATCAGACTCCTTGGAGCAGCTCTGCTCTGTAACTGAGTCATAGCAGACAGTAATGCTGCCATGGGGAGGATGTCCTTTCACTCAAGCAGCTGTCACTGTCTAACTCACACCTATGACTAAACTGGACGTCTGTGAGATCAGACTGAGATGTCTGAGATGAAATATCTAGTCTGACTGGGACTCTAGAGGCAGGAAACACAGCTAGATGAACCATCACTATCACATTTTCTTTGTTGCTGTGACCTGTAAGCCTTTGTCTACTCACAAAAGTACTTTTCAAACTATTTTTCCATATCCTCTTTTCACAATCAGGCACAATTTTCCCCTTCCCCTTCAAGGGGGAGGTTCCCTAGCCCAATTAGTAAAGTGGCTTCCAGGTAATAACACAAAATAGTTACATCCATTTCAGAAGCATCTCATGTGAAGCAGCAACTCAGAATGGGGAAATCAATTCTTTTTTCTGAACTGTGGGTCAGTTAGAAAATGCCTCTTCACCAATATTAAAACAGAATGATGATAGGGAGAGAGTGGTGAGCAACAGCAACCTACCACAGCACGAGACAGCCTCACATGCATAAAGCCCTATTGAAACCCTGCTGAAAAGTACACAATGCTAAATCCTCCACCACAGCTAGGGGAAACAAAAGTCACCTCCATGCTGAAGGAGGCTGTTTCCAAATGAGTGCGGTCTGGCAGCTCTCCTGGAGTGAGCAAGTATCTGGCTGCACAGCAATTTGGACAGCTTATCTCCCTCCCTGTTTGCCTGGCAGTTGGAGATGCAAGACACGCTTCACTAGGAAGGATCACTAGATAGGGATGGGTTTGTTTTTTAAAACAAAGCAAGCAACATTCCTATTACTTTAAACTATTGGTTTTCTTTGGAAATTTAGCAGAGGCCTGGTAACAATTACCATATTTTAATGGTTATCGAGAGAGGATATATAAGTCACAGTAAGATTTTAGGAAATTGCTGGTGATTCTGAAAACACAGTTTTGGTGAAGACTTGTTTCAGTTCTCCAGTGCCTGATTTTCAAAGGTCCAAATGTTCAGTGCTTCCAGAACATAATATGCATTTATTGAATCAAAAACCAGAAGGAAGAAATGCATCAATTTGCAAATCCTGGCATTGTGTGGGCTATTTGTGCCTGCTTATTCAATTAACTTCCAATTATGTGTACAGCTGTCAATGGACCTGTCCCTGTGGTCCTGCCATTACCCTCTTGCCAATCCAGAGAGTTCAAGTATCATAAATCAGCTTCTTCTCTCCACAAAAAGAACAAAACAAAACAAAGCCAAAATAAAACCAAACCAAAACCAAACCAAACCAAACCAAACCAAACCAAACCAAATTTGCTAAAATTATAGATTTTTTTTCTGCAAAAAGTTTATGTTGATCTAGTTGACGTACAAGATCTAATGAGATACTTTCCAATTAAAACTATTCTCTGATTGTCTCATCCTAATCGTGTGTGATTTCGGTCCTTCATTTTCCTTTTTGTACTATTTACCATTACCAACTGGCATATGAAGGGATTCTTTCAGCTTTCTCCTGAGCATGCTGACATAAAGTTATAAAGTTGAGCTTACCAAGTTCCCACAGGCTCCAGTTGGCTCTCAAAGGTTGTATCAATCTGAACCACTTTCTGTGTGTTGAACCAATTTTCAGCTCTTGTGCAGATGAAACATTGGCATCAGTTGGCATCAGCTGCCCATCCCTTCCAAAGCCTTCCTCATCTATTGCTGGCACTAATTTCATGCTTGAGTGTCTCGGCTGATGGTGGTCTGCCTTGGACAAGCAATGACCAGGCAGGAATCCCTCCTCAAGCATTGCAAGCTAAGTGTAGGACCAGGATAATAAACAGATATAAACAACTGGAAAGAAAGAGTGAGACAACGCTGAATGGAGAGAAAGGCAGAATATCCATGATTTTAGCAATCTAGCTGCTTTCATAGTGGGATAGGGACTGATGAGTTTAACTGGCAGGAGTTAATAGGAGTTCTTCCTGAGACTAGAAGGAAGCTTGGGGGAAATGTCACAAATAAAAGATGGGTTGTTCAGAGCTGGGAATGGATCTTCCTACACTGAGCAACAGATGATAACCAAAGCAGCTGAAGATAACGAAGGTCCCTGAAAGCACAGATATCAGTGTGGTGGGTGAGTTGGAGAAGGCTGGCTTGGAAAGATTCAGAGAAACAGGAATGCTAACTATTCACACCCACTTCAGCTCCCAGTTAATTTCTACAATTTTTCATTTATTTATCCCACACTTGCACTGCCCTCAGTCTGCCCACACTTGTCTTCTGTGCCCAGCTTCACTCCTGTGCCCCCAAGTGTCCCTCATCCTTATAAATTGTTTCCAACCCTCAAGCATCTGGTGTCAGGGCTGCTCTTCTTTTCCCTGGCCACAGCCCTTTTCAGTTTCCTCTCTGCACTCCATAAGATTATCACAATCCTTTTCTGTATATCTAACAAAAAAGTCAAACCAGATAAACAAAACTGATATCCTGTCACAGTGCTCAAGTGCATTTGCCCACTGATGGAATGGACTGACCTCTTGAAAATGTGTGATACAATATGGGCAATTCCAACCTCAATTACTAGAAAATACTTATTATTATCAGAAAATCTAAGTAAAAGTTTAACATTTTCCAAGCTCATAAGAAACAATCTCAAACTTTTTTTTTCCCTTTTCATTATGAGGAACTCAAATCCTTTTGGCTGAAGCAGGAAGATGTTGAGATGATCCATTTGAGGATCAGATGGCTGCAGTCAGAGAGCCAAGATGTATAGGCAGAGGTCATAGACTGGTATTAAACCAGTAAGTGTACCTGCAAAATAGCAGGCAAGCTCTCAGGTCTGAAGTGAGAACAGTGATCTTCCCAACTCAATAAGAGGTTAATAATAACTGCTCTGGTCTTGACTTGACCATTCAAGAAAAATAGGAGGACAGAAACTTGTGGGCAAGATGGGTAAGGGATATTCAAGCAAAGTGAATATGAATTTTGAACAGTGTATGACAGAGACAAATACACAATCATTAATGAGACCAGTGGTATTATCTAATAAAAAAAAAAAGAAAACAAAAACAAAAACAAACAACTCAAACAAAACAAAAACCCCACAAAAAAAACAACAAAAGAAAACCAAAACCAGAACATCAAATTATGTCACTGTACATTTTAATTTTCTCCAGAAAGAGATTGGAGACAAAGATTGTGGTGAGGGAAGGTAACCAAAACAAATCTTCACTATTTTAAGAAAGTGAGGGAAACTAATATTTCTGTGTCCACTAGAGCTCTCTCATATCCCAGATTTGTCAGGTGTATTTAAATCCTGAAATGAACATAAATGTATCTCAGATAGAGCAAGGTTAAGAGAGGAAAGATCACTGAATATTTGTTTTTGCAAGACTTTTTTTTTTACAAGAATTTTACATATTTTACAAAAACAGTCTTTGAAAATCGTGTTAGGGAAGTCTAAATAGTATTGTATCCAGCAGTTGAGGAATCCAGATTCTTTCTGAGCATAGGTCTGAATTTACCACTGTATCCATTTTGGAAAGCTAGTCTGGGTGGGTAGCTGACCCTTGCCATTTCATGGCTCACTGGCTCTTTGGCAGCTACTTCTGGGTGGCTGTAGGTTATGGCACAAATGTTTCTTCAGTAACCATTTACCTGCTCCCTTGTGCATTTCCCTTCCCTAATGTCTCCCTGGTTCCACGTGAAGGACTGGAAAGTCAGCCTGTGTGAGTCTGTAAAATCATGGGGCAAAGAGAAGTGACTGACAGTGACAAAAGCTCCCAAACCACTTCTAATTCTGCTCCTTCTGTACGGGACACATACATGGAGTTTGTTTCCAGAACTTTTTTAAAAGAAGAGAAATCCCCATTGTGCTCATGTTGCTGTCTCATCTTTCTTCCTGGATTTTGCACGCAAATACAATGCTTAGTGGACAAAATAAATGTTGGAACCTTTAATTCTTATTAGGCTTTTAAATGCAAACGAAAAAGTAGTTTTTCATGCTCAGTGGCTTGGCTCTGTTTAATCAGAACCAGGTGAAACTTTTGTTGAGAGACTTCTGCAGAAACATTGTGAAATGTATTCACTGTTAATTTGTGAAAAAATTTCAATATTTCAAAAATTAAGGAAGCCAAGAAGATTAATTTATTACTTCATTCTATGTTTCCTGTAAAAGCTAATCTGGAAATTCTCAAAAATTGTATAATAATTATATGTTATTAATTTGGGATATTTTCCCTTTGTTACAACTGAAGGAGCTGTTTTGACACATCAGAAAGAAGAGATCCTGGCCTGAACAGGTATCTCTGAATGGCTGATAGGTGAGAATTGCTGCTTCTAAAAACGGTGCAATGGTCCTAAACATGACATTTGATTTAGCATTTTTCACCAAATGAATTCAAACAATGTAACTTTATGGAAAAGAAATGGAGCCATGTCTGCTGTAAAAGGCTTTGTCCACTGCTTTTCTAGAGAAAACTCATGAAACAGACACAGACCCCTAACCCACAGCCCTCTCTCTCAGGATGGGGGACCAGATTCATGCGCTGCACCAGTGGTCTCAGCTGGACTTTACACAGTTGGAGCATCTCTAGGGAGATGCATTTGCAGAAGAGAGCTTTATTTTAAAACCACTGAAAATTTGCCATTTTTGCATGCTCTTTATTTTCCCAACATCTGCTTTCTGCTATTGTGTTTGCAGAACTAATAATTTATACTGTCACCAAATTACATCTGAAAAGGAATAGGTCTCTTATTTTTTCTTTTTGCATTTCTTTCATGGAATACAATTCCTTAATAAAGACAAGGAATTATCCCACATCCAGTGTCCAGTGTTTCTGACAATGTGGCCACTGGTCTACTGACTAGTCTATTGAGAGAGGTTTTTTTTTTCAATGAAAATGGGTTTCGTAACAGTCCATATGTGGGAAAAGTCAGATTTGGGTGAATCATCTTTTTTTCCTGGGAAAACTTTCAACTGAAGAAATCCTTATCAGGCCTCAAACTGCAGCCATAATTTCATATTAGAAAAAGGGTTTAGGTAACTTTGTTCTTAGCCCTTTGACTCACTCCCTCAGATTGATCAAAACCATGCAGCTCAGACCAGAAAAGGCCTTTCAGTAAAAATGCTGTCAATGTCAAGATTGTTTTAACACTATGTATCTTAGTTCTTAGACAAACAGCATTAAATGCATTTTTGTCAACCATGTTTTAACTAGAACGTTTTTTTCCTCTAAGGAGTGGAAAGGTACATTTTCACTTGGCCAAGTCAATAAATCAGCAAAGTTGTCATTTTGGTTATAGTTCTTGCAACAAAGAAATTACATATCAAACACACACATGGTTGTGCCAGCACACTCTCATTTTAGGATACAAGCTTCTTGGGCTTTCTTCGAATCGCAAATCCAGAGAGAAAATGAAAATGCATGTCTTGGACACTTTATGGTTAATTATAAAGAGGCCTAGAAATACTAACTTAATAAACAGCCTTTGTAAGGAATACATGGTATTAAAATACACTCGTCACTGCCCAGTTCTAATGATAAATGAATACCACTTCTGTGATATATGAGGTGATAGCAAAAGAGAATGATAAGAAGGATATCATAGCTAAAGGATTAAATTAAATTGTTTGAGGAGGGCTACAGCACACAAAGAGTCTCCCTAGATGCCCTGGCTGCAAAGGAGGACAGATATCATCATTCATACCAACTTTTGCAGGCTCTGTTCCCTTGCAGGTCCTTGCACATGTCTAGGATCACTTCCAAAGGCCATCCTAATTTTTTGAGCATCTAAATATGGTTTTTATTTTCTACAAAGCTCACCAACATGTTTTGAGATTTAATTTCACTTGTAAATTATGTGTGGCACTAGGGCAGGGGAGTTGGCAAGCTTAATTTTTTTTTTTTCTGGACAATTTATAAGTCTTTGGTGAACGTGATTTAATTTCAGGTGGATTACTAAAAGTTCTGCCCATCATTATCATGTTTGCTTTGGAAAAATAAGACATTATCTGAAAAAAACCTCATACTAATATGTGTTCTGGCAGAATCATACGTATCAAAGCCATTAAAACTATTTATTTTCTCATCAATGGATATACAAAAGACTTAGTTACAGTGGATTGTGTACCTTAATGATTTTAAGAGGAGTAACATTTTCTTCTTGTTCAAGGCTGGCTCTGATTCTCCTCAAGTTCCTTCTTTTATGTCATAAATATCAGAAAGACTAGGTTAGGACTAAGCTTGTTGGTATTCATAAATTACTAAATAATATCCCAAAATATTTCTGGGCAAATGTTTTCCAATAAACCAGAAATAAGAAGTGTAGAAAGTATAATAAGAAGGTTCTTAAAATAAGAATTTTCTGTATTTAAAAATAAAGAGAATCAGGTTTTCTGATGATGATGATGCCATATCAAGCCACCCATATGTCTGGGTCCTTGTTTTCTCCTCCCTTCCCCCTTTGCTCTGTCCCTTGAAGCCCTCGCCTTCTGAATACTGGTCCCATTGCTGCTGGGCCTGGGCTGGGCTTTGAATTAATGAAATGTTCTGGGTAAAATTATAGTTTTTAATTTTTTTTTAATTAAGTCTGAAAATTTTAACTGAAATGGTTTCTACCATGCTTATTTCCAGCAGAAGACAACAAGGGGGTGGGACTGGGGGTAAGAAGGTTGGATTCAGTGCCTGGGGACAGGAGCCAGCATGAGGCTTGGCCACTGACTGCACAATTTGAGCACACTTTCATGCAACACTCCTGGTCACCAGATCTCCAGGGAAAATGCTTCAGTGTTGTTTCATTAACTGAGAAAATTATGTAATCTGAAGTAAATGAAGTAATCTGAAATGCACTGGCTCCTTAAAATACAAATTTCTTAGTTTGATGCTAAATCACGGAACTTTCAGCTGCAAGACACTCTTGCAGTATTCAAATATCATTGCTGTGTTTTATTGTGCCCAATAAAAAAAAACTTGTATTGACAAAATAAAGGACCCAAATGGTCCACAAAGACCAGAAATGATCTGCCAGTGTTTTGTACTGTATGCAGCACATTCAACTCTGTGAACATGAATAGACACTGTCATTATATCCAACTGAAGTGCTACAAATGTACAGTAAATATTCTAAGGTCTAAGGCTTTGGAGCCACTGTAAAATAACCACTATCAAAATTCACAAAGAACACAAATATCACTCCCTAAGAAATATTACTACCACTGTATCTATCAAACCAGAAACTCCATTTCTTACCTTGCTACTGCAAAGCCAGAGGGATCTTTTCCTGCTCTAAAGTAAAAGCAAAAACTACTAAACAACCAACCAACCAACCAACCAACCAACCAACCAACTAAAAAACCCAAGAAAAAACGCCAAAAACAAAACAAATCAAATCAAATCAAAACAAAACAAAACAAAACAAAACAAAAATAAACCCCAACCAAACCAAACCAAAACTCCAAACCTCAAATACTATGAATAAGAAGAAAAGCTGTGGAGACATGAATGAGAGAGAGAAGGTTCAATGAATAGCTAAACAGGAGAGTGGCAGTGGCTTCATTATATCTTCCTGAACATTTCCAGGGTAGTATGACAGTGCTGCTACTGCTAATGAACCACTTGGATAATTGAGACCCAGCTATCATCATGAAGGAATCCACATCAAGGCATGTAACAGACTGTATTTTTTCAGTTTGTACAATTTTTCAACCTAATACCCATCTTTCTGTGAAGATTTTTTTTTTCAAAAACCCTCAGTTTTTTCTTCACTTTCTGTTTGTAGGATTACACTGGCAGCCTTGCTGTTCAGTCCATTACCATCAATACAGGACAGACACTGTTATGATGCACCACCTTGAAATATAGCAATTGTGGGAATGGGAAAACATTTTCCTTTAGACAAAGGCACAAAATGGTTTATGCTGCAGCACACGAAGAGATGGTTTAAAGGTGTATTTGATTTTTTGTGGCTTTGTTTTATATACATCACATATGCACAAGCCCTGGGTGTTGTAAGCTAAATGTGCATGCATGTTTCAATAAAACAGATTTGTCTAACATAGAAAAAAAAATGCATGCACAAGTGAAACATAAGTTGTCCATCCTCTTCAGTAATCTATTTTAAATATTGAACACTACCATCTGTTCTGGAGGGAGAAAAAGAATCTGTTCACAGAAATAACTTGCCCTAGAAGAAAGTCACCTGCTGACCCTCTATTCATTAGAGGCTGATTTGTGCACAAAAGCCTGAGGGTTTCTAACCTTTCCAAAAGTCTTGGGTGTGTTGGTTTTATAAACAGTTCTCATAAAAAAAAAAATAAAACCCAGTTCTGTTGCTATGGTTTGCCCTAATAATGAGCCTGTTTGCTGAGATTATACTGCTAAAAGGTCTGGACAAATCATATATATAGTGACTTCTATTTTACATTGTCGGAAAGGCAACTTGTTTGCTTGGATCGAGCCCCATCAGGATGCTCAGTGACTCCATCTCTACCAGAAAATAAAGCAGTACCAAACAACCTCTGGAAATGGGAACTCAGTGGTCTCTACTCACAGGCTGTTCATGTGGTCCATGGCACTCTGTTGGGTTCAATTCCTGTAAAATCCCCAGGCAGTGCTTGGAGATTAGTGCCGGCCAAGGACATTTCCTTTTGGTGAAGGCAGCATGAACCCCTGGTATCCAACCTTTGCCTGGTGGTTTTAGAGCCACTAACTGGTCCTGAGCATCTAAAATTAACCACTGCAAATGCTGTCATATTAGGCTCACTGATCCTCTGTGTTTGCCTGTGTCTTTATCTATTGTTTCCCAGAGAAGGTACTTTGTAGCAAGGACTTTGTTCTCTTTGATCATGCAATACACACTAGGATTCTAGTTCATGGCTGTATCCTCTTCTGCAATCCAAATAATAAATAATTCTAAAAATAATTCAGAATTATGCTTCAGACAAGGGTATAGTAAAGAACAGCATAGGAAAGAGTTAAAAGGCAGAGAAGAAAGCAAACAGCTCCTTTTTCATGGTGGAAACCATTTATTTACTAGCTTTGTTATCCGTGGACATTTATGTTGCTCACAAAACAAGCAGGTGTTTTGTAAAGGAAGGTGAGAATATGCTTTTTAGCTATTGCTAGTGTTGAAATTATGTGCAGCTGCTGTCAAGTAAGACACTTGATGCAGTCATGAAGTCCCTCCTTACTCCGTGTGTTAGGAATGAGGGGCTGACTGCCATGAGATTTCCTATCAGAATTTTCCTTTTTCCTCCTGACATTTCTGAACACAAACAATTATAATCACTTCTAGAAGGAAACCCTGTGTTCATGCAAAGCAACAAGGGATTCCAGCAGCAAGACAGACACATCTGGACAATTTGGTAACCTCCCAAGCTTTGATTTAACTATTAAATTGTTGACTATTTTTCTTTCCAGTCCATGTGGAAATCTTCAGTCTGGAGCTTTGGAGGGCTGGTGTTGACATTTTTTTGATGTATTCAGGGCACTCCCAAACACTGCAGATGTTCTGATGCATCAGTTGGAGTTCTGACATTAATGAAAATGTGAAAATATTACAAACAATCTGATTTTAAACCTCAGAGATAAGACCAATTCATTTGGGAAGTGTTTCCTTACTAAAGGTAAAGATATTATACCCCAGAGGTAATTTGGCATGAAGAAGTGTCTTGAAGCATACTGCAGAGTGTCTGAGAAAACACAGTAGTGTTTGGAAGTTTACTGGGGAAAACTCAACCATTTTGCCTCAGGGATAAAATGCATTGGCCAGGTCAACACATGACGAAAGCTCATTATGTCATACATTATGTCAGTGAGGGCCCTCTGCTTCAAACATGCAACCTATTATCTTCGGTGGAGAGGAAGGCAAAACTTTTCCGTGGGATTTGAGCTAATGAACACAAATACAGTGTTGGGTTTTTTTAATTCAGCTGGAACCTCTCTCCTAATTAATTAATTATGTTAATACAATGTTTTTCATAGTGCATAAATCAAACAAGTGTGTCTTTTGCTCTAAGGAAACTCTAAAATCTAGCTTGGAGATTTTTCCTTTTCCCCTTTAAATCAACCTGAGCTGGTTACAATCCAGAACAGTGCCTTTGGGAACAGTTGGCCAAAAATAAAGAGAAAAAAACTCAGGAGAAAAATTTCAGGCTGTATTTTTAGCCCTTTTAGGTTTGAACACTTTCATTGACTTGGTATTTGTCTACCTGTATCTGGCTCACAATATTTAAGTCTCTAAGACTGGGCTTCCTAGTGTTACCTGTGAACATAACTTCCATGGCAGAGGCTGCTCCAGGCTTTCAATTTGGTATTGTGTCCTGGATCTAATAAACCTTCTCTGCCATTCATGGACTCCTAGACCTACAAGTCTGGGCTTTCCTGAAAATTGTCCTAACCTCAAACATAAGTTACAGATATGAAGGAGGGATTACTCAGTGTCATTGTATGCAGTAAATCCAATTTTAATAGTAATTCCATTAATAAAAGAGATATCAGCTCCCTGTCTTTTGATTATGTTCTGAAGTTTTAATGAGTATTTCTAGGTATCAAAGATAAAAGGTATAAAAATTGTTTTAAAAGGCATGTGTATCTTACATCTGATCGAATTTGTAAACTCCAAGATTTACTACTCTGAAAGACTTCAAAAAAGTTACACCATGAAAGACAGGTGAGTGTGCCAGATAAAGATAACAGAGATTTTTGGCCTCCACATTCAACCACAAAGATACTTCAGAAGGAAGCATGGGAAATACCCCAATATATTAATGAAACTCCACAGAAAAGTATTCAAGGGACTATTATTATCCCACATAAGTCACATATGAAGTGGCTTATTCAAATTTTGTTGAAGATTTTAGACTGCTAGATAACTTTTGAGTAAGTTGCACAATTGTGAATGAGACTTGACCTCCTAAGGGGCTGAAAAAAAGTTTAATTGCTGAAATTATGGATATTCAGCAGTTTTTAAGTTTTTTTCCAGTGCACAATTTTTGTGAATGTAGTTTCAAAAACATATTGAAGTGAATAATGTTTTTTAAAAAGCTGTGGACAATCAGTATCTATCCTGATCTTCTTCCCCATAATCTCTTAGTCTCCTGTGAAAACTAGGAAAATTGAGATGTGATTGTCTGTCTTCATTATCCACAACAGCAGGAGTTATAGAAGGTGCGTCAAGTACAGCAGATTTTTTTGGCTGTATCTCAGTCATGCTTCTTCTTGTACTGAACTACAATTTAATATTTAAGGTGCTGAATTTCCTCACTGTCACTAGTAAAGGGCTACTGAGAAAAAGGTTGCTTTTGTTTCTGTCTGCTGTTGACTGCACCTGCTGGTTACACTGGGCTGCTGTCCTTGTCAGCCCAGTGGCTGTGCTGCTGAGGAAGGGAATTTCATTTGTTTCATAACAAGCATAATAACGTTCTCAAAGGGTATATTTTGAAAGCAAACAGGCCATTGTGAGAGCAGAGTCAAACAAGTGGGCTGTTTGGAGCAAGTACTTGCCTTTTTGGTCATAATGCATATGCCAACATCTAAACTGGAAAACACATGTGAGCCCACAACAATGGGAGGACAAACAGCTGCCTTGTTCTGCCCTGCAGGCAAAAAACAATAGCACAGGAAGTTTAATTTTGAGTTTTCATCCACTTATTGGAAAATTCAGTAAAACAAGCTGAATTACAAATTATATACTTTGGCTGAAGTTTTCACATCTGCCTAGGAGATTTGGTTATTAAGCTTTAACACAGACAATGGTCCAACATCTTTGCACAACTTTGGAAATCTTAGAACATGTAAGATAAACACAAAAAAGTCACAGATATTAAAAGACCCTCTTTTTTTTTACCATATCGTGAGAGACTCATGTGTTGACTAAGAGATCATCCTTTCCCCTTCTTCTTCTTCTCCTCTGTGTTTTGCATGATTGACATAGTTACTCAGTTCATCTGAGCACTTCTCTCACATTGCATGGAGATCAGGTTAATATCCCACCTTGTTCCACACAAGCAGAAACTTATACAGTTTGAATTATCCCAGGATATCTGCTGAGTACTTCTTGGAGGTAAACTGTCCATGTTCCTGGTAAAGTTAGCAGATAAAAGGATGCACCTGGATCTGGCTGAACTGCAGGAATTGATGGTGTGGATGTCCCAAGTGCCAAGTACCTTTGACTACCTTGAACATGAGTTAATTTAGTGTGAGAATTTTGGTTGTATCAGAAAGGTTGTAAAACCAGGTGTGTGGTCTGTGAGACACAGACCATTCCTTAAAGTATTGTGCCTAAGAATATTTCTGTTTTTAAGAAGGTCCCCACAGCCCCATGTGGGTTTGTGCAACCCACACCAATCCTGAAGCTGCCATCGGTGGTAACTGAACAGATACATCTACCATGAATATGTGGAATGAAAGATGTCTTGAGTACAAGTTCCCACTCCTTTCTTCCCAGCGCAGATGGCTGTTGGTGAAGAAAGAGAACATTTTTAAGAGACCTAACTCACAGGTTGATGTCCTGGGTCAGGCGATAAGAAAGGAAAAACTGGCCTTCCTCCACATCAGAAATGGGTAAGACCTGGCTCTACCTCTACTGCCATGAGGTTGTCTCCAGTTTGTTGCCCCTGGCTATCTCAGTTAGGCCTTGGCCAGTGTCCATTTGCTTCCTTCTTGCCTGAGCTCTTGCGTTGCTCCCTGTGAAACCAGCCCAAAAGGGTGGAGGGCTGGGACACACTTAGCTCATTTTCTTGCAGGACTCCCAGGATGGTGGAGGCACACAGCCAAGGTCCATCATTTCACATGGACCTTCTGTTTACCAGGGTTCACCCTTAATGACACCATGGCATTTGGAATGGGCTTGTCCACCCTGCCTCAAGGCCAGCCTGCCCTTCCACGTGGAGTCAGTGGCAAGTCCTGCAGCTGAAGCATGTCCAGAGCACCCAGAGCCATGAGGCCAAGCACACCTGGATGTTTAGAGCCAAATTTGTGACCAGAGACTGCCCAGCAGCTTCCAGAGGGGTGTCAATAAATCAACCAAGAGTACTGAAGGCAGGTGGGGGCAATCCACACTGTGCTCACCACTACTTTGGGTGACAAAACAGGAAATTATAGGCAAGACAGGTGGACAGACAGGGTAAGGAGGCTAAGTCTGTTCTTCCAGGCAATCCTTCCTTAAAAACTAAAAAAAACTCACTGACAGAACAGTGTGTCAGGAAACCTGCAAGCTGTCTTCCCTGTTCTATATATCTTCCAGCTGAGTCCAACTCCAGGTTTTGCAGCCACTCTCATTTCAGTAGGTCAAGCACTCTGGACTTGCTGTAGAATATGGACCCACAGGGAAAAGCTCATTTGCAATGTTTCAATGTTTTTGTACTTCCCTGTAAGGTTTGTATAATTACTGCAAAATGTTGTTTTAGACAGATGGAGAACATGGTGCTACTCTTCTCCAAAATAGCCATACTTCTAGGAGACTTACTTAAAAAGTCATGCAAGAGCATGTTGAAAACATAAAGTCTTAAAAGTAAGAAAAGTGCAACCTTAAATGCCCTGGGAAGATTTATATAAGAGATTAGAATGGTGGCTTTCTTCAGTAACTTGTTCTTGAATCTACTCAAAAGTTGGTTTTTTTCCACATTTTTGGAAAATTTTTTTCTTTTTTTTCACTTGAAGCATTGGATGAGAAGTGGTGATACCCATGACAGAAGAGTAGAGTGATGTTAAAATGGGGCTGCCATGTATTTCTTGTTGATCTGCCTTGATAAAACATATATGGACATGCTTAATGCTATGATTTAAGGACCTGACTGCTTAATCTTAATGTTAGATTTAAGGACCTGACTGAAGCCCAGTTTTGTTGGCTAGGCTTGACTGCAGAGTGACAATCTCAGTGTTTTATTCTTGCCAATAGGTTGGTATTGACATGGCTTGATAAGGAAACTACTGTAAGAGAAACATCACATGCAGCCTTTTTTTTGTTTGGGTCAGTCTTTTTCCATGTTGTGTCCTGTGAAACTGTTTCTCTCCTTTTTGTTCCCTTTTGCTCCTAGAAAAAAAAAAGTGATCCTCTGTTCTCAGCAATGTTTTTCTTGTTTGTGCTTCAAGTCTTGTGAAGTCTTGGGACATCCCTGGAGACAGAGTACCAGCTGGGGTAAATCAGTAGCAGAAACACTACAGAGAGTTCCCTTTGAGATGTATTATTGTTGGGTGTTTTCCCTTGGTTTGGGTCAAAGTGATCACCAAATATGGGTGCAAGACACATCTACCCTTAGTATTTATTGCCTTCCTTGGCAGTGTGTGGCATTGGGGGCAGTGGCAAGGTGGAACTGAAGCTCTGTTTTCACACCAGTGCATGGCTGTGAACATATTTTACATGTTTTTACTCTCTCTCTGCTTTTGGCAGCAGCAGAAGAGACTACCTCCAGACCCACTGGAGTTCTGAATTTATGGTAACAAATAAACAGCTTTAAAGTAATGCTTTTGTATATGTTCTAAATCTTATTAATGCGTGACTGGACTCCTGTGGTGAAATGTGCTATATGCAATCATAAATTTATTTTTTTTAATTCTGAGGCAAATTAATAGTAGCTGTTTTTGCACTGACATGCAAACATTTCACAGACAACTACTTAGAATTCTTGAGAATTCTATTATATGTATGCATGTGGACACCCCATGTGGAAGAGCAGAAACCACTGATATTTTCCAAAGTTAAAAGATATATTTCAATTCTCAAAGAATTAAATGTGAAACATGAAACATTTCCCAGATTGTTTAGTAGCCTTGATCAAGATGAAAACATAATTAAAATTCTGGTCAAGTTGATGACTACCTGCATTCAGTATGAAACCATAACCAAAGCCCAGGTGAAGGCAATATAGATTTAATCTTGTTTTCAATTTCAAGGTACTTAGAATCATAGAATAACATGGGTTGGAAAGGTCCTTAAAGCTCATCTGGTTCCAATCTCCCTGCCATGGGCAGGCACACCTTCCACTTGACCAGACTGATCAAAGCCCCATCCAGCCTGGCCTTGAACACTTCCAGGGATGGGGCATACACAGCTTCTCTGGGCAACCTGTGCCAGTGCCTCACCACCCTCACAGTAAAGATTTTTTTCCTATTATCTAAACTAAGTCTGTTCACTTCCAGTTTGAATCCCCATTGTCCTGTCACTACATGCTCTTGTAACTTGTGGACAATACATTTGAGTTTGCCTAGAATGAAAAAGAAATTCTTTTGTACTACATATCACATGGTTTTTCTAAGCCACTGAAGATTTATGCATGTAACTGTACAAATAGGTGGCATAAAAAGCTGGAATCAGTGCTCATAATCTTAGATAAACGTCAAGTGATAGAGAGTTCCTTCAATATTCTGGCTCCATGTCATCATCTCAGCAGAGACCAGAGTAACTGAAATAGAGCGGGTGTTACCCCATTTCTGTACCAGGACAGCTAATACTTTTTGCCGGCAGAAGTATGACAAAAAGTGGGATTTGGCACCCTTTCAGCCATGGCCATGAGAAAATTCTTTCCTTTTCTTTTAATCTCTCCAGATCCTACTAGCACACCTACTACAGTGAAATCTTTGAAATATATCTAATACAAAAGCTGTGTACCAGTAAGATGTTAAAATGTCATTAAAGCTTAAAAGGCAGAAATCCCTCTGCTAAGAGGAGTTTCCACACCTACACCTGTGGGGAGATAGTTTGTAAGGATAGTGCAGAAGGCAATTTTCCTCGGGGAGATAGTTTGTAAGGATAGTGCAGAAGGCAATTTTCCTCAGTGAATTACAGCTGTACTCGTTGCAAGGCGTGGAAACAGCCTTGCCTGCCCAGCAAGGTATTATAAAAGAGTGGGCTAGCTGGTCAAGAGGAAATTGCAGTTGCAGGTGGAGTTGGAGATTCAAGGTTTGTTGCAGTTTGGGATGGAGTCTGCTGGCTGTGCTGGGAGGAGGAAGAGATGTGGGGTTGTGCAAGGGACAGACAAGGTAAGAAGATGCTGTGTGAGGGACAGGCAGGGTCAGGCAGCTGGGTAAGGGACAGGATGGGGTTAGCCAGGCATGTAGAAGGAGTCAGAGCTGTGTGGAGTTGCCTGAGAGAAGGCAAGAGGAGTTTTATTAAAAGACTGGTTTTGGTGCCAGTTGTGTCTGTCTCGACATAATTGCTACATACACCCACACTAAGACAGGGAGAAGGTGACAGACACTATGATGCACAACAAGGGCACAGCCTGAAGTTTTATGTGGAAGATATTTGTATGACATGGTGATGGCTAACAGTGAAAAACATCTTGGAGAGATTAACAGGCAGTGACCTAGACAGACAGATTACACCATGGGAGCTACAAAATGTTTCCTAAAATAGATTTATGATGCTTCAACTGAGTGCAGAATGACTGGTGTAACTCACCTGCATCTCCGGAGAAACACGTGGAGCTGTTGGTGTTGAAAGGGTCTCTGAACTAATAAGCACTTTAAACATTTTTCCAAACATCATTCTGGTGTCTGTGAATGACCCTTTCTTGTTCCCTCACGTTATCCCACAAAGCACCGCTAACCCCACCACGGTGTCCAAACAAGAGGCACGTCTGGTGGCTCCAGGAGACCAACTTGCCACCACATTTATCACCAGACTTTTCCAGCTCTCAGGCTTTTGTGATCCTGACAGTTGTTTGGGCTTAGTTTCCCCAGCCGGTTGTGATGAATCTGAGCCTGCCCTTCAGCTGCAAAACCCAGTGGCTGGGTGGGCCCGGAGGAATGGCCCTTCTTTCCCCTCCCTGCTTAAGCCTCTTGTGAGTAACTCCCTGCAGCTGTCTGTAAACATCACTTTCTGAATGGAGTGAGAGATGTCTGGGGCAGGCCAGACTCTCACTGCTTCTCAAATGAAAATAAATAGTGCTGTCAGCCCCGCACAGAGCATTGCTGCCTTGCCCCAGGGCTTCACTACCACCTTGGTTTTTCTGTTTCCAGCATTTACTCTCTGGACCAGTGTCCCAGAAAACGATGAATTTGCAAGTAAACACACACACCACACAAGACAGGAGAGAGCCAAAACCCGTAACCCTTATCGCCTCTGATAAACCACACAATTAATGGCAATTATCAGTTGGTGGCTTACTAAAAGTGCAAAGCAGAAGCCTGTGTGTATGTGGGGCAGAAAGCATGTCTTTGCAGCAGTGTGAATTTTGCCTCCTAGCAAATTGTTGTTAACCTGAAGCTGTACCTAGGCACCCATTCTTCACACACCAGCTGAGGAAGCCACCTCCTCTGACTTCTCTTGTCCTGCTGAGGACTCTGCTCTTCCTGGAGCATGGGGGGTGTTTGTGTCTCCAAGTTGCTTCACATTCCCTTGGCCAGGTTTGTCTGAAAAGTCAACAAGCTGCTCATGTACCACCTGCTACCTGTGTGGCATGGGGAAACCCAGCTCCTTTTCCTGCCCTGCCCCTGGTTCTGGCTCTTCCTTGCCAGCAGTGGTCATTATATCTCCAGCATCTTGGTCCCAGAATTCAACATGATGTTTCCTCATCCAGTCTGGTCACCCAGCCAGACAAATCTAAGGTATACAGACAGTAATCCCTTCCTTGTACAGCTTATTCTGACAAAAATAGTCTGGTTGTAGCCTGTTGTCTGTCTCATTCAGAGGATCTGAGGAGCAGCAGCCTCCCTCAAGGGCTAACAAGATGTCAGGGGTGGGCTGGCAATGGCGGCGTCCTCAGCTGGCACCGCCAGGGCTGGCCAAGAATGTCTAGCCTCAGCCATATTTTTCAGACCCAAATGTAGAATGTTAAAGCAAAGCCCACTTTTTCTTTACCACTGTTTTTGCTTTGTCTTTGATCTTTCCAGCTCTGTTCTCTAGCTATTTGGGTTTGCTTGCATTTTTGAAAACAGGATGAACTGGTTTAAAAATTAGAGATTTATTTTTGTTTACTTTTTTTGGTATGAAGTCTGTAGAACTGAAACTTCATTCCCATCCTTTTAATTAGTTTTTCAGCATCCTGGATTGCTGAAAAATTTTTGATGTGGACCTGAAATCTTTATTTACTATGACAGAGGAACATAAACACTGGTTTAGGCACCCAGGGTCTATCAAGCCCACATTCACTGACTCTAAAAGCAACCCAATCAATAAAGAAACAACCTGTGTGGAAGTAGGAGATTAAAATGGGATGGTTTTGTTCAGAACTTACAGGGATTTCAAACTGTGGCAGAAAAATTCAGAAATCTTCCAACTGAATCCTTCTAGGATGCTGTAATTACCTCAACATTTTGAACATTGATTAATTGTAATTGTAAGGGTGGAATATTTGATTTCACCAGCTCAGTAATGTTATTATCAATATTAATTTCTTTTATTTTGACCTACATAGCTATCCAAGATTTTTCAAATGTCCAAATCATAACACCAAACTAAACAACCCCAAAACTGTATGGTTTGATATTGTGTCACATGGACAGGGTACCAAAAAGTTGGAACTGTTGGATCCCAGCCCAAAATGATGCCCAAAAAAAGCTGATGGCACTAACAGACCATGAAAAGACCCTGTAACCTCAAGGTGACCTTGCAGTGTGAATTCTGCTTCATTATTTGGTGTCTATGCCTAAATTCTTGATTCATCTTCTTGATCTCAGAAATTACAATAAATTTTTTTCTTGGCTCTTATATTTAGCTAACTTTGTTGCAGAGATCTCCAGGTGATTTAACAGAGAAACTTTTGTCAGTTCTGCTCTTATTGTAATCAGAATGCAACTAATATGCTGCATGGGAAAAATAACCCATTTTTACCCAAGATTTAGTGAAATAAACCTGTCCTTTCCCTTATATTTTTGCTGGATGTCAGGGCATATGGAGTTATGATTAGATAGATGACTTTAAGGCTGTGATAATTTCTTGTTTTCTAAAGAGAGCAAAGAATTATCTTTGAACAAAAGCAAGTCAGTGTCCAATGAGCATCTCCTTGTGGCTGTCTTTGTTCTCAGTGTGCGACAATCACTTTGAAGACTCATTTTACTACAAGGGCACTTGTGTGAAGAGTAGCCCACAGGACCCTGCAATGGTGATTAGTCTTTGTATACTCCCGGATCCTTTGTGCCAGACCTTCAGCATGACAGTTCAAATGGGTTAGGAGTTCACTCTCACTTAATTAATCCCAGATTTTGCTCATATGGCACACATCGTTGGTGGCAGGGCTTGCAAGCAGGACTGCAAAGGTATGAAATCAGCAAACAATGGCTGCATTTTGCTTTGTGGTTCTCCGTGAAGTAAGCCTCAATCTAGCAAAAAATCCCAACCAAATGAGCTAAAATAACCCTAAATATACAGATATATATTTTCAGAAACAATATCTAGATAAAAACTTCAAATGTACATTTTAAATAGTATTTTCAAGACTCAGAGTCATAGACTGTCAGGAAATAAAAATAAAAGTGTTTGATTTTCCTTTAATATCAGCATGGGATTTTAGGAAATTCACCTCCTTTACTGGTGCAGAAACCTAGAACAAATAGAGCCATCTAATAGGCCTGCAGCTGTGAAATGTCATTAAGGTCTTGGAGGTGACTCCTTAAGTTATTATGTTTAGAAGACGTGGTTGCTGAGACGATGTCCAGAGGCTGGCAGAAGGAGCACTGATAGCCAAGTGTTTGATCATCATCAGTGAGCAGAGGACACATCACCTTCCTCACATCTGCTGCTCTTCCACTGGTCTTGTCCAGATCTTAGATGAATCAGTTTTTGGTCGAATGGAGTTAACCAAGATTTAATCCAGGCAAAGCAGTGGGTAGGCAGCTAGGCAAGCAACAATGCCTTGAAAGATTCTGCAGGATGAGTTTAAAAATGCATTTAGATTAAGGATATAAAAAGAAAATTGCTTAATTTAGGGATTAATTTAAGAATTCTCAATGATTTCCTGATTGTTGTTAACACTATGCTGCACAGCAGCTCTAGGGTCTGTCTAATTCTGGTGGACAAAGAAGTGGCTGCACTTGTATAAGCCTTTGCTGTCTGGGCTATATGTTTTATAGCACCCAGAATAGCTGAAAAATAAGGTAGCAGGACGTAGGTAAATTCTGCAAGCCCTGAATGTTGGAGGCCATCTCTCTGTTAATGTACACTTTGATAAAAGAAGTGTCTAAATTACATATCAGCATACCCTAAAAATCTGTAAAAATTTCAAAAAGGCACACAGTTGATGACCCTTTTCCTTCAACACAAAGGGTCTTTCTCTCTGTAGTACAATGCCTTACACTTTGGCCTAAGCTAAACTTTTGTCTAAGAGCCAGAAATTAGCCTCTCAAAGAAGGACAGGGTTTCATAGGGCTCACTTCATTTCCTCAACCTGCACTCTGGTAAGGAACAATATATGTGCAAGAACAGTTCTGCCAGGTCTGCTGAAGGCAAAGGTCACTGTTGTCCTGAAGAATTAATGCACCTATAGATCACAATATCAATTGTGCCACTTAACATGCAACTCTTGGGTGCTTGGATGCAAAGGCTAGCTCTCTGATAAAAATTAAGTGCAGCCAGGGCTCATACACCTGGTATGGAGCACTGCCAAAATCAATACTGTTAAATGCCATTAAATACTACATCAGTATATTAAAATCTCTTGCTCTGCAAAACAGGGCAACTGCCTATTGGGAATGGCTCCTACCATATGCTAATCTCAGAACCATGCCTGGGAACAATTTGAGAAACTGCTGGAGCGGGCCAAAAATATGCCAGAAACTTCTCTGATAATTTAAAACTGTAGAAAATTGACTTGCAGAGCCTGGGAATATTCCTGCACCCTGCTAAATTTATAGTGTAAGTGTAGCCTGTACAGATTAAGGCAGTCTAAGAACCTATAGAAAATAGGGTTTCAGGAAATATGGACCACTCGATACAGCAACTCAATTCACCCAATTATCTGCAACCCTACGTTAAGTCTATGTCTAATTCTGTATGTTGCCCTAGAAAACATTTTATATGATGAAATGTTAATTTCTTATTTCTTATTATTCCATTGTTAATTTCAAAGTAAAAATTCATCTGATTCAAGAAGAATTGCAGTGTTTGTAAACTACAGATTGGCAGGTAACCCAGGAAGATATCAGATCACTGTGACCAGGGATTAGCTTCACAGAAGCTAGAGGCAATTAGAGGTGTTAGGATCAATGAGCTGAAACATTCTTTCAGTGTCTGAACGATGTTTGAAAGTTTAGTTTTCCATTTAAAGTCTTTTAATAAACTTCTTTCTTGCACATTATAGCAGCCTCAGTTTGTCTGTGTAAGTTTTTAACTGTTCTTTGTGGGTGAAGATAGAGAATAATTAGTATTCTGACAGGTTTATATTTTTATTTAAACGATGCATTATTGAGTATAGAAGGCAGTGTATGTGCAATGGCATGAAATAATTTGTTCCATCAGGATACTCTTTGCATGACAATATGCACCTTGTTCTCTTGACTATGAGATGTAAAAATTCTTTATGATCTTACTATATTTAAAGGCAAAAGGAAAAAGCACTAAATCAGGCCAATACTGAATTTCATCTGGCCATGTGTTGCAGATAAAAAAAAACCCCGAGTTAAATCTCACAAAGTTAAATCTTTACATCTTCAAAGGAAAACAGAATTTTCCTTTTGAGGCTATTACATCTTTTGCAATGTAATATTATCACTAATAAAGATTGCATGTTAGCAAGAAAGGCCCTGGGTAGGTTCAAGCAATAGACAGTTTTGTGGTTTCTGTTGTTAACAATCTGTCAAAGTCAGGCTCTCAAAACAGTGTAAAGGAAGAAATAGAAAGAGACAGAAGGAGAGAAAGGAAGGAAGAAGAGAAAGAAGGAAGGAAGGCTGGTTGACTTACTACAGGGGCACAAATTAAAAGCAGGGAAAAAAAGAGTGAAAAGAGACCAGGGCTCAGGGAAGGGAGATGAAAGTAAAAGAAAAGACAAACATACACAGCTAAGGCCAGAGTGCAAGTCCTTTCAAGTCCTCATTAACCCCACAGTAAAGGGTTTCCTTGTGAACATTTAGCCTTTTCACTGAGCTCTTCTTTTTCATTGTCAAATGTCAGCTGTGAAACGTTTGGACGCAGCAGTAACCCTTTAAAAACCTTTCATAGAGTGGAAGCCAAATCCACCACTATGTTTTAGCTCCACAAGCAGATGCACTAATGTGAATAGCGTATTAAACCATGTGTGGGTGTGAAAATCACACCCATGTCTGTGTGAGCAGCTGTGCAAGAACTGGGAAACTAAAATTGCACTGCTTACAACCTGAGCACCAAAGTCACCAGGGCAGTGTAATTGTGAGGGGAGGATGAATGCTCACTCATGGGTGATTTCTTCAAGAACCCCCCCGGAGGGACCATGACTGCCTCATCCATCTTTGAGGGCCCTGGGAGCAGCTGCCACAGAGGGATGATGGCACTGCAGCCCTGGTGGCTCCTTTCTTGCAAGCACAAGGTCAACACCCCGGTTCTCTCACACCTTACACATGCTCTTAACTTTTCAGTCTGTAAGTAAACCCATTAACTTCAGTGCAGCTTTTCACAGAGGTGGAGCTCAGCTGAGGACTGGGATTTTTTTGAAAGCCTTGAAGCACAGATCCCTAACAGAGTCTCGAGTATTTTGAATTTAGAAAGTTCCTTTCCAGGGCAGATTTTCAACTACTCTGTAAATAGGTTTGATATAGGGTGTTATATGATTTAAAAGGGATAAAACCAGAGTGATATTGACAAAAAACTTGTAAGAGGTTTTTGTTTACTAGAAGTTCTTTCCTTGCCAATGGTAGTTAGTTTGTTCTTTCTTCATTTATTGATGCCAAGGAAAAAAGAGCGGGAAAAAAGCCAATTATTTAAGAAGGTCAAATGTGTCCCAGCATAAATTGTGAATTACTTAAATAACAGGACATGTCACAAAACTGACATCAGTGTTTCTCTTCAGTCCCACCCAATGATAATGAGAAGCCATTTGAACAATTTCAGCTGAGCAAAATAAACAAAGATTTTGTGCAGACCCTGTTGAGAACTTGCTCCAACAAACCTGTATCCAGCCAAATAACTCTTAGAAAATTAGAAATCTCTCTAACATTTCCTTATTCAACAAGTAGGGTACGTTTGGATTACTGCAATAATGAGCATATACAGGATCAGGTAGAATAAATTAGTCTATATTTATCTTCTTTATTTCAATTGACATCCTACAGAAGACAGCTATCATCTTTAAATTTTTCTTTGGAGGGGATGAGATACCACTTTTGTGGGAGGGGAGGAGAAAAGGCAAGAATGTAACAGGGAGAAATTCAGCACAGTTTAGCTAAGAATAGTTACCAATTATTTTATTACAAATGGTACAGACAGAGAACAACAGGGAACAATGAAAACATCCCTGTGAGAAAGAATAGGAACATATTATTTATAATGAGAAAAACGTAGGCATCACACTTGGAAGAATGGTTTTCAAGGAAACCCCTTTTTACCGAGATGAGAAGCAAATGGAACAAGGCTCTGAAGTGGAAGCATATGTGCTCAGTGAGGGGAGCTGACGTAATTGTTGAAGTGGATCTTGGCCTCCTCCAGAGAAGCACGTCTTTGTGAGGATGGCAGAGGGTGTGTGGCAGCAGCAAGGGAGGGTGTGGCAAGGAGCTCTTGCAGCTGAGGTGATGCTGGCAGCCTCCCTGCAGCTGTCCTTGGAGCCTACACCAACACCTCCCAGACACCTCTGTCTGCAAGAACAAGCTGCAGCCTCCTCTCTGCTGTGTGACATGCTGGTTGTAATGATTCCATGGCTCAACGTAGGTGTTTGTCACGCTTTGTCACCAGTCTGGTCAGAAACACCCTCAAAATGGCTCACGTGGTTGTCTGAGCCCTGAATCTGTAGGGCTGGACTGGGACAAAACCCAGACAAAGAGAATGTCCAGGGCATAGATACAAGGTGGAGCTTGCCTTGCCAACAGCCCCTTGTGGCAGGTCTCATCTTCCAGGTGGGTCAGCTTCTGCACATGCCTGCCTGTACATCTCAGCCCAGGCCGTCCCTCCAAGGGCTCCTGTCCTCAGCTGCACACACTGTAATGTCCTTCCGCTCTGTACATACCAGGCACAATTTCTAGCACGTGAATTTGTCCTTACGATGTATTTCACTTGGCCTTCCCAGATCTGAACCCTTAAAATAAACAACTTTGCTGTCCTTTAGGCATTCCCCAAGGAGTGTTGGTATTACAGAGGTTTCCATTGCCATAGAGATAAAAGCAGATGCTCAATGCAATGGAAAGGTTAATTGATGTCAATATGTTTTGGAGAGGGATGTAGGAAGGAGGAGTATGCGGTCGCAGCAATAACCAAGACAAAAGATCCAAGCTGTTTCCCCATCTGGGCAGCAGTCCTCTCGCATGACTTAGGGGGAGCCACCTGTGCCTTGTGCTGATGTTGCTGCTATTTTGCACTGTATCTCAGCGTGCCCACCTGACTGCAGCCATGGGCAGCATGAAAGTATGGCAAATTATAGCTCAGTCTGGGTGAGGAGGAAGGAAAAGCCATGGACTCAGGAGGCAGAGCACAAGGACAGAGAAATTACTTTGGAGCAGGTGAGCCAGCAGAGAACACAGATCACCAGCTGCTACTGAGTGTTACAGCAGAGGTGAGTTTTGAAGAGACAGCATTACAGACTTGGGGACTGGGGAGCCCTTCCTGTGCACAGGATGCAGCAGAGGATACCACCCAAACTTTTGAAGAGAAAATTACAGTAGCAGGTAATAAAAAATGGGAAAGCAGTCTGGGAATTAACAGCAGCATGCTAACAATGTCATTGGCATATATTCTTTTCAAGTTTCAGGTGTAATGGGTGAAGTAGATTCATCCCCTCTGCTCCTCACTTCCCACCTAATCCAGGGCATCGCCTCCTCTGATGTAGGGACAGAATAGCTCTTAGAGCATCTCATTCTATTATTCTAGTCAAAGCAATTTGCAGAGTAAATGGCTGTTACTTAAAACCTAGTCTAAATAGGCTGTCTTTATTTTAGGAAAATGGAATAGAGCATGAAAAAAGAGTAATTTAATTGGCATTTGTGAGAAAGTGTTACTTTTTGATGATAAAGTAGTTGTAAGTATTTGGAGCTTATAAAACTTTTCTTTGTATACCTAGAGAGCATGGGCTTATGATCTAGGAGAGGACAGGCAGGTAAGGATACAACATATATAACCTACAGAAAACATTTAAGTAGTGGCACTAAAATGATTAAGGCTTTACTGTACTTTGCTAGCTGGAAAGCAGTAAATGATTACAAAGCATTGTTACTATTTCATCCTAAGAGCTCACTCCACATATAAGGAAAAATAAATAGTTCACTTTGTACATTTAATTCAGTCATTTGCCTGTTTACATTGAAACTGGCTGCTTTAACTCCCCAAATGTTCAATATCAAGTAGGTTCAAAGAAAAGTGTAACTCCTCAGCAATGAATTTCCTGACTTTGCTCTTTCTGTTTAGAAAAGATGATAAAATGGATTGCAATGTTTTACAGAATTTCAGTATTTATTACATATCAAAGCTATTGGCCTAGCATTTTAGAAAGATTTACAGGTTTTTGTCTTCAGATGTCACATAACAACTTTAAGACTAATCTCAACCAAAGATGCTAAATTGCCAAAGTAGTTTCACAACTGTCTGGAGTCTTAAACCTTTCACACCGGAATCTTGGTCTGCAGGATCCAACAACTATGTGAATAAATAAAAAAAGGAAATAAGTAAGCCAGCTAAATCATTTGTACAGTGATTAAGTGAAAAGACTGCAGTGACCCTTAAGCTGATGAAATGAAACCCTGCAGGAAGCAGAAAAGCAATAAACAAAATGGCAGACGTTGTTGAAGACTATGGACAAGGTGGTGTTACCCAACACCAAGCCCTGGGGCAGACCCTGCCCTGCACTAGAGGCACTGTTTTCCTTATCCTGCTCTAATGCAGAAACACTATACTCTACTTCCCAAACATTTACAAAGCACATTTCCCTTTAGGTTCATCTTCTAGTGAGTGTATCTTTCCCAAATCCATCGCTGCTCCCTTCTTTCGGGGTGAGAGACCAAGAGTGGGGGTTAAATGCTTGTCCTGTCCTCCCTGCTCCTGCCAGGACTGAGTGCTGATAGCAATTAAAGTTGTGTAATTAGCAATTCCCTTGCTGTGGCAAGCACTGACAGCCAATACTTACAGCCGATTCTCACTTTGCCTCTCTGGAGGAACTGAGCTGCTGCTGATTTCTCCTGTCTAAAATTTCACGACCCTTTTGAATGCTCCTGTGACCTTCAAGGGGTTCATGACCCTTACTGAGAAACATCGGGCCATTTCTATAAAACACAATCATTTTTCCACGGGTGAATATTCCCGTGTTCTCTGGTGCACTAACAGCTTGCAATGGGCTCCTGCCCAGGCACTGGGGACAGACTTGCCTGACCCTGGCACCCCAGACAGCACCAGGTACTATCTCTGTAGCTGCTCATCGCTGATGTTGGGCAGCATCCTGCCAGTCCGAAGGGCAGAGGCAGCCCCAGGCTGAAAGGAGAATGGAGGAGAATGTGCTGTGACCACAGAGCAAGATAGGCAAGGGCACAGAAAACATCATCCCATGTCAGCTGGAAAGCCACAACCAGGCCCCAGGTTCGACTGGCACCTGCACACAGTGAATGGGGGTTCCAGGAGCCCCAGCAGGAGATTTAATCTTGGTATAAATAAAAGCAGCACTCTATTTCAGGGTGAGTGGCTCCAGTGCTGGTGTGATCCACTGTGGAATGTTCTAGAGTGGTGCTTGGGGAGGTTTCCCAAACTGGGAGGACCTCAGGGGGAGCTCAGAGAGCCCCCAGAAGCCTGCAGCTCACATGGCAGCAGGTGCTGGGAGCTGGGGTTGGAAGCAAAGGTAGCCAAATGCTCTGACACCTGTAAAAGGTGTCACTTAGCCCTGGTGATCCCCAGTGACACCAACAGGGAGACAATCTGCACAGCAGCTGGCATAGAGGTGTGCAGGAAAGGCCCTAAAGACCTGACAACTTGTCCGGGGAGCAACAGAAATCCCCCACAGAAAGTCACAGACTTGTTAAGCTGTGCACCCACTGTGGAGTCCATGAGCCCTGGAACACATCCATGGGTACACCCAAGGCTGCTGAGGGAGCTGTGCAAGAGCTTGCCAAGCCACTTTCAATCATTTACCAGCAGTCCTGGCTAACTGGAGAGAATTGACCAGAAGTGAACAAATGTCACACCCATTTACGAGAAGGGCAGGCAGGAGGATGTGGGGAGGCGCAGCCTGTCAGCCTGGCCTTGGTGTCAGGGAAGGTTATGAAGGACAGCATCCCATGGCATCATCACCTGGCACATCAGGACAACCAGGGCATCAAGCCCGGCCACAGTGGGTTTATGAAATCTAGGTTCAGCTTGACAATACCATCCTCTTGAATCACAAGGTGACTCAGTTTGTGGATAAGGCTATGTGTATTGCTTACCTGGCCTTTAGTCACCAAAGCCTTTGACATCATTTCCCACAATATTTTCCTGAGAAGCTGGCTGTCCATATCTTGGGTGGATGCTCTCTTGACCAGAGAAAAAACTGGCTAGATGGCCAAGCTTGGAGAGTAGTAGAGAGTGGAGTTAAATCCAGCTGGCAACCAGCCACAAGTGATGTTCCCCATGGCTCACTTCTGGGGCCAGTCCCATTTTATATCTCTGTCAGGGATCTGGATGAGGGGATCAAGGGCACCCTCACTAAGTTTGTAGAAGATACAAAGTTGGTTGGGAGTGCTGATCTGCTGGAGGGTAGGAGAGCTCTGCTGAGGGATCTGGACAGGCTGGAGTCATGGCCCAAGGCCGGTGGTGTGAGGTTCAACAAGGCCAAGTGCTGGGTCCTGAGCTGGGTCTGAGCTGTGGCTTGGATCACAACAACCCCAGGCAGTCCTACAGGATGAGGAACAGTGGCTGGAAAGCTGCCCTTGGAAAAGGAC
>PYHW01009979.1:14599702-14644408 GCA_013186435.1 Turdus rufiventris | reverse complement strand
GTTAAAAATACAACTTCTGCATTCACAGCACATTTACCCAAAGAAAGTTTAAGGGTATGGACTTAGAAGCACAGGAGGATAGAGCCCATCCTGCAGGAGCAGCTCTCACCCCCAGCTGTGGTAGCTTCCCTCTCTCCCCTGCCACTGCAGCCTGCAAGCCTGAACTCTGCATCAAGCTGCTCCTAAATGATGTGACCATGGTGTGCTGGCCCAGCCCACTCTTAAATTCTATTTGACTTTCTAGTTCAGTGAACTGCAGGCATTTACTTCTACCTGTGATTTGCCTGCTCTTGCCACAAAAAGTGGCAACAGACAAGAGTGAGGCACTCAGGTAGGCTACTGGAGACTAAACCACCTCCACTACTGGTGTTTCATCTGCTCTGTCTGTGTGTCAACACCTGAAACCTAATCTGGGTTCAGCCAGCTCGAGGTGGTGCAGTCTAATCTAAACTTCCATCTCTGCCTAGCTATTCCTGATGAATCCTGATGGGCAGATTTCAGGGTTTTGCAAGAGAGGAAGGTCCTGCAGCTGAGCCAACTGCACAGCCAGTTTGCCACCACAGCTGGGCACCTTGGCATAATTGTCCCTTGTATTAGAGCTCCAGCTCTGGGGTGGGTGAAAGCAGACACCCCTCCTGGCCTTCTGCTTGGTGACTGTGGGCAGAACAACAAAGAAAGTGTCTGCAATGGCAAAATATCTCCTAGCACCCCATTGAATTTACACAGAACTTGTAATCAATCTTCAGGCACTTCCCCTAATCTAGGCAAAACCTGAGCTGTGCATTTTTCATGTCCAGCTCTCAGCTGGATTCTCCATGAACTGCCACTGTCAGACAATGTTATTACCATTGCCATTGTTTGATAATTGCATCAATCTTCATTTTTCAAAGATAGGACACAAAATTAGCATGGAGTTTACTGTTAGATTTACTGGCACTATTTTGAAGTCATGTACAGGAGGACCAAGAAAATGAAGCAGCAAAACACCTTCTTGTCTTAACTTAGGACAGTTGCAGTCCTGAGACTAATTTTGTCCTCATATATTCTTTCTGATTAGGTATTGGATATATGCAATACAAACAGGAAGAAAGAAAGAAAAAGAAAGAAGGACACTGTCTTTTAGTTCAAAAAAAGCAACTACTTTAATGACAGTACTTATAAAAACAATATTATGTTAAATTATTTAGCATGTTTTATTTAATAAAAAGGAAAAAGGAAGACGAAATAGGGCATTGAGGAAATTCCTCTGTTTATTTTTGTCTCTGTGGTGGTTCATTTTACCCACCAGTGTTTTTTTCTTCACTGCAAATCCCCCTTCCCTCTTGATTAAAAACAGATTCTCTAATAAAAGTGGTTTAAGATCATTGTGATAACTTCAACTCAAGAACATGAATAAAGAGCACCCTTGGAGGAAAGACCCCATCTGCTCACATATGATATTAGGAAGGGAGTGCATAATGCAGAGTAGTGATTGCTACCATGTGTAAGATTATTCAGGTCTTCCATGTATGGCTTCTAACCTATATGGCCACTTAAAAAAAAAGAGGGATTCAAGGATCCTATAAAACAGGTCCTGTGTTTTACATTTGACCTTTTCCTGAACATCAACCTTATTAAAAACAAATAAAAAAATGTCCTGAATGGAAGCTGTAGTTTGATCTGGAGCTTATGGAGGCTGACAGCAGCCCTGCTATTGCTTTGAGCAGGGCAGGAGCTGGCCTCTGCTTCATTCAAAAAGAAACCCATATCAAGCTGCCTTGTGATGATCACAACTGGTTTTTATTTCATTTTATTCTAATAACCTCACAGAAATACATTTTTCACCAAATTGAAAGCTTGTCTTCCCTGAAGCCATGGAAAGGATTAGATAGCATTACATCAGCCATTTCAAACAGTAAATTCTGAACTTGGAAGAAGCACTTCAAAGAGTGGTTATGTGAAGCCTCAAGTGCCCAGGCAGAACAGCAAAGGTGAAACAATTGTAATCTCTGCAGTGGAAAGCAGTGACTGAGTGAGTGCAAGCTATGAATCCCATTATTTTAATCTAAAATACGTATTATTGTGAGGTTTGAAATCCATGTTTGATATGCTGTGCTAGTTGCTGTAAGAATGTGTAATACAAGGCCTGGACTCCAAGACAAAGTTTAATCAAGATAAAAGCAGGTTATGAGCAGAGATGGAAAGACTTTTGCACACCATTTTTTGCAATTTTTAATGATGTACAGCAACTGGAATTGGAAAAGGTAGAATTTTTTTTTTGCCAAAATAGTTAAATAAAAGAATTACATTAATAATAATTAAAAAAAAAACCCCACCCCCACCCTCCCCCCCAATTAATACAGAAGCAAATGAACATATAAAGAGAAACCTTTTTCTTGTGGAGTTTGCTCATCTGAATTTACTAGGATAAATTAAATCAGAATTACTCTTCTGTCTATGTAAAGCCAGAGACAGGGGCTTGCACTGCCTTAATCATATTGTATAAGCTGGCTAAGAGCCTCTGCCTGTTCACACAAAACAGGTGCCACATTAGCAGCAACAGAGACGCCTCTTTTGTTCCCCAAACAAGGCAACAGTGAGTTAGTAGCAGTGGCCACATTTCGCTGCTTGCCAAGTCATTAGCAGGAGGCAGAAATACAGCTACTCAAGGAAAAGCTTGCTTTGGAGGTGGTTTGAAGTGAGAGGAAGAGGGAGCTTATCAGGTTTTAACTAAGGTTGTTTCAGCAAAATGTCTTTTTGGGGAAAAATATATTGTGGGGTTTTTTGGTTATTTTTTAAAAGTTATTTTTGCTTGAGGCTTTTTTGATGGGGTATTTTTGTTTTGGGGTTTTTTTTTTGGTGGGTGTTTAGGGATTTTTTTAGGGTTGTTTGTTTTTCATTGGTTTTGTTTGTTTTTTTACATTAAACACAAATATTTAATTTAATATTTAACTTACTATGAGGATTGATTTCTACCAGCTTCCTTGGTGCTCTATGCTCAACACTCTTCCTGGGCTGAGTTTCATAGAATCCTACCACAGTTTGGAGGGACACCAACTTCCTGAAGAACAGGAGCTGCTCAGTGATCAAGGAGCCCCCTTTTTGTCAAGCAGCAAAAGCACAACCAAGGCATACTGAAAAACCTGATAGGAACTGGATATTTTGGCATTAAGATGAAAAGAATCAATCAAAGTTTCTGCCTTAAACTTATTTCTAGTCACAGAAAGTCCAGATAGAGTCTTCCCTAGATGTTCTGCATCCACGGAAAATAGTTATAACAACTTCTCCTAAAAATACTTTTCTTTATATATCTGGAAGTACATGTATAGTATTTTATGTTTTTCCCATTGCTATATGCTTAATAACAACCCTGGCTTATGTTCCTTGCTAAACTTGGACCACAAATGCTAGATTGTTTGCCCACAGTCATACCAGAATGTCTGAAAATTACATTTGGATTTCCTCCAAGTTATTGGAATGAATATATTGCTTTGCTACAAAAAAAAAAAAAAAGAAAAAAGAAAAGAGAAAAAAAAAATTAAACAAATCTTCCTTGGCTATAAAGTTCCCATACTTACCCTATGCTGTAAAGCTGTGTTTCTGCAGCCCCCTGGCCCTTGTCTCATAAGCACCTCTGAAAAGGTGCTACAGGCAGAATATTGAGGGCTGAGAGGAATTAAAGCACTTGCCACAGATGTGTGCATGGGAGGCATGAAACCTTCATGTCCTGTGCAGCCACAGGCTGCAGCTTTGTCTCAGCAGCTGCTGAGACTTAAGGAGTTCAGATGTATGAGGAGCAGATAATCTGACATGGACTGACACCCTTACACTTCTCACACCTTATAGCTCCTGCTTGCCTTCCATGACAGGACATCCACCATAATCCCAATCTCCTCCCATGCCCACCCAGTACTTCAATTTTACAATCCTTCTTTTTACAATACCCTCTTCCTCTTTCACACTTCTGTGTCCAGTGTTCCTGTGTACTTCTCACATCTGTTATGCCCTGAATTTTATGTTGGCCACTCCCACCTCCAGCCTCAAGCCCATATCCCTCTCAGTTGCTTTTTGGCACCTCCTGAGATATCTCACAGGCATCCAGCCCAATAGCATCACCTGGAGCCACCCAACACCAAAAGCCTGGATGTGAGAGGCAGCAGCACTGACAGACCTGCCCCTACAGGGACTCTCAGAACAAGTCAGAGCAAGGGAATGAGCTTTAACTGGCTCCTGGTGATAGCAACTGTATTGCATGCTGGATGAAGCCTAGTGCCTAAGTGCAAAGCAGATTTATTGTGGACAATGCTGCCTCCTTGGGCTTGGGCAATTAAATATTGTCCATCTCACACCTCTGTTTATGAAACAACTATGGAAATGCTGAGTTATTATTATAACCACTGAGTAGGTGGACCAGAGTTATGTGCATAAGGCTGTGTATTCACTGATAACTAACAAACAGGCAGCCTTTTTATTTTCAATTAAATATACGTCTGTCCCTTATCTGGCTTCTTTCTCAACTAACCTTACTCCTGGCTGTATTGTAAATGCCTTTGAAAGAGAAGATGGAGAACACAGGTGGTTTCTAGGATGGGAGGATGAATAAAAGAGACAAATCATGCGAATTATCTCTGCTGAAGCAATAAAATGTAAGTGACCTGGGAATGTCCTGTGTGTCTGGTTTTGGACCATAAAGCCTGCCCAGAAAGGATGTTATTTATCAGCATTAGTCCCTGAAGCAGGCTTAACAGTCTTTTTGCAGGCCTGAAACTGTGTCTATCTATCATTGCTACTGTGATCTTGAAAGCAGAAGGCTTAATGACAAAAGCATCTTAAAGCCTCGAACATGGTAGGAAATAAAACACCACACTTGTACAGAGAGGGAATTCCCAATCAGTACCTGTGCTGCTTGCTGCAAAACCATTTCAGTTGTGTTTCCCCACTAAATATTCAGCAGTGCTGCAGCAGCTCTTCAGCTCACAGGAAGGTCACTAGATGCTGTCTGCATCTCCCATACATGTAGGTCTGGGCTAGGAGCCCAGCTTATAATTGCTTTAGTACCAAGAGCTCAGCAAATACACTGCAGGAAAGGGCCTCTGTCCCTGCCAGCTGTGATTCTCAAGGACACCTTTAAAATTCACTTGTGAATAGCTGATTAGAGGGATTAACTCTGGCTCTTTGCTTCATATATCTGAAGGTGAATTTATTCCTTTGTAGGCAATAATGTCTATTAAAGTAAATAAACAAAACCGCTGATGGTGGTTTACATGTTCAATTAATATTTTGTTGTTAAATATTTGGGACAAACTCTCAGAACTAGTTCTTATGATAATAGATAAAGACTTACCATGGATCAAGAAGCTGGTGTTTGCTGTGGGACCAGTGCTTGCCAAGGAGAGTATAACTAGTCCAAAAACCAGTCACAAAATAGTCACAATATATATGAGATAGATTTTTAAATGCTAAAGAGATTAAACTGAGAGGGGTGGATAGGGAAGGGAAATGTAGCCAGTCAAAATTTAATTAAAATCTGTAGGGAAATTGCCATAGATGTTATAAAGCAATATAAAGCAAGTGAAGTGGAAATTATAATTAACACACTTGTAGAAACACTCCTAAACAAAGGTAAAGCTATTACAGAAAAATCTATGCTTGGTAGGATTAGGGACGATAAGTATGTCCCTACACAATAAATGTGTTGGTAATAACACAAATCCCTAAGACAACATAAGCCTATTACCACACAAAGATGGTGACTTTATCAACACTGCTGGAGACAAGCTGTGTTCGGTAAATATCTGTGCTGTACTTAGAAAGCACAAGATGAGGAAAAAGATGACAGATTTTCCAAGCCATTAGTAGCTGAAGACAACATTAGGCAGCATTTTCTAGAGATAAATATTTTAAAGCAGAAGCTCAAATAAGAATCACCCCAGGGTACCATGAGAACTGACTAAGGTGGTCTCTGCCATGCAAGTGTTCATTTTTAACACATTTTGGAATACCAGGGAAATACCAGGGAAGGCAGCTAATATTGTGTCTGCATGGAAAAAAGGGAGTGGTGTGACAAGAATAGGCTGGTGAGCCCGACATCAACACCAGACAAATATATTTATTGCTTTCTCTCCTCCTTTTTCACTCCTGACCTTGTTTCTTTTTGAACACCAGCCCAGTGACCTTGAAGCAACCTTCTAGTTGCTTAGTTTTCCTATGCATTAGGAGTTGAGACTGATTCCCACTGAGGTCTCTGCAAGCCTGACTGGAATTCCAGTACCCTCCCTGCTAAATACAAGCACACATGGTTCCCAAAAAGGCTCAGGGAAGCAGCTGGCCTGCTATGCAAGAACAGCACACAAGAGCTGGGAATCAGCCAAAGAGTAAGAGTGCCAGCTGATGGATTTAAATAAGGACTGAGCTCTGAGGGACCAGAGAGAACCAGAGGTGCATTTTGGAGGAGGGACAGTTCTGAGTGACACAGGCTGCAGAGGCTCTTCCCTGCTTTCTCTCCTGACGGCTAAAGTGGGAATGCCTGACCCATGCAAAATGGTGGGTTCACTTGTGCCTTTTTATTTCTGGTTCATTTATAGGATAGAAGTCTGGACCAGTCTTCTCTGGTTTGAACAGTCTGCAGCCAGCAACAAGAACTGTCAATAGCCCCTAAACTTTGTGTTTTCTGCTATTATTCTATCCCTAATTTTTTACCTTTTCTGCTTACTTTTTTTTTTTCTTCTTTTTAACTTAAAATATATATTTTTTTCAGATATTCCTGGTACTTCCCTGAGCCAGACACTTTCCCAAAAACACCACTTGCAAGTGCAGCCTTATAGGGATAATAGGAACAGAACAGGGATTACACAGGTAATGGAGGGCTTACAACAGAGTTTCTGAAACTTGCTGAGGGAGTTAAGTATATCATGTCTCTATCACAGAGGAAAGACTTGTGGAAAGAGTCACTGACCTCTGTTTCTACATATCCCAGGTACTTGGGCTTAGGTACAACTTGTTGCACAGGCCAGCCTGAGATATGTATGTTTGATGGTACAAATATCTTGGGTGTGCCATTTCTGGCTTTCACCCACCAGCAAAGGAGATCTGCAGGGACATTAGCGGGCTGAGAACAAACACAAAAAGGTAGTATAATCTGGAATTCACAGTTTCTCTCTCTTTACATCTTCCTTTACAAGTATTTTGCAACAGACATGAGAATTGACAGGCAAAAAACACGAGAACACTGTTCCAAGACAAGTTGAACCAGAGACTATCCTCAAAAAAGAGTATTTCAGTAAAATGAAGAAGGTATGAAAACTGGAGACAAGAAAGGATAACATCACATTTGTATACAAAACCATCTTATTTTGCTAGGCACAAAATTAGGATTTCTTATTATTTATTATTATTATTCTTATACTCAAAAAAGTTAGATATTCTGCAGTCGATAAAGCAAGGTTTGACAACTACAGCCACTGGTTCTCAAGGTTTGCTGTAGGATACTTCTGAAGCTTTTATTGTTATTATTTTAATAATCCCAGATACAGACTCCAGAGGACAAATGGGATGTTATTTTTCATGAAAGGGGCCAAGCAGAAGGACCAATAATCTCATTTCTTCAAAAAGTGAAGGGAAACTCCCTGCCCTGATTACAGCTATATAAGGGTTAAGAGAGGAGCAAAGGCATGTAGTATCAGCACACATGTCCCACCACAGACCAGAAGACACAAAAGGACAGAGAAAAGCCTCTTCCAATGAGCTATCAGTGGGACCATATGCATTATTTGGGAGAATGTGGATGCCTGAGTGAGAGTCCTGGCCAGTCTTTCCAAGGCAAAGGGGTCCTGACTTGCTTGCTAATAGAAAAGATGGAAACCAGTCCAGTAGCACATATACATTTTACCCTTACATGGCAAAAGTTATTAATGCCTCGCCTATTGTTTCTCTTGGAGGATCAGTGATGATGCTGTGAACTTGAAAGCAGCATCACTTACACAAGTAATTTGTCCAAGTACCATTCATTAGAGAGGTAATGTCCTCATGCTTTCAGTCCTAAATAGCTGCTCAGCAGTGGAGAGACTTCTACAAAACCTTTAACAAATAACACTTTTCCTGGTTTATAGCCTGAGGACGTGTTAGCTAGACAGGCTTCCTGTCTAAATAAAATCAATTGATGTTAGCTGGACAGGCTTTCTCATCTTAGCAGATGCAATTGTTGTTAGCTAGACATATTCCTAACTTTAATAATAGGAGTTACAGTTGCTGAGTATTATTTGTGGCAGGCTTGTGAACAAATGTCTGGTTTAATTTATGAAAGAGAATTGTCAACAATGGGAACTTATTGTTTTCTACATTTCATGCCTTCTGGAGTCCTTGGTATATGACACATTATGGGAAAGGACTTGTGCAAAATGCAAAGTCCTGAGTGAATCTGGGGTCACACATTTACAACCACAAGCATTAAATGTCTTGAGCTGTAACCATCCTGGAGATGTTCAAGGCCAGGCTGGATGAGGCTCTGAAAAACCCAGTGCAGCGGAAAGTGTCCCTGACCACAGCAGGGGGTTTGGAACCAGATGACCTTTAAGCTCCCTTCCTACCCAAAGCATTCTATGATTCTATGCATTCAAACAGGTTGCTTGCAAAGCATTAGGTAGGGCTCTTCCTTGCTCATCTTTTTTTTATTCTTTTGAGATATAATGTGCATATATTGAAACATAAATTTTTCCTTGCACTGTCCAATATCTCTATAAAGAGCTGGAAGTTGCAACATTTCATTAAGAAAATACTATTAGAAGACTACTTTTTTCCCCTGTGTTGTCTTGCTGAATTCATGAATAGTTTCAGGAATCCTAAAGCTGCATCTCTCAATGAAATTGCTGATAGCTCAGGGTATTTTAGCAAACTCTTCACAGGCTGAGTCTTTCAGCTCACTATTCTGGTTATGATCACATTTCTTTGCTTCTGCTGGAGCTCTCTGTCCCCTGACTGCCCAGATTGCCCATGTGGCAAAGGAACCACTGCATAAAACATAAAGCAGAAAATAAGGAGAGAGAATGAAACTGTGTGTCCTGATCTTTTCCTGATTGTCCTTATTCTATCCTGGACCTGAAAAGATGGAAATGTTCTGGAGTTTTGTGGTCTAGATAAATAATCCATGTCCAATTCCAGCTCTGTCTCAAAGGAAAAAATATATTTCTAACTTAAATTTTCATGAGGAAACATCTCCAAATGTGACACACCCTGATTTCTTATGAGATAGCCTTTATAGAAATGTCCCTAGTGGTCTACTCTACTCTGGAAAAACCATTATTAATTTCAAAATGTAGGTCATCAATGTGACTGAATCTTCTACTGAATAGATATTCTTTGCAGAATTTCATTACCTCTCTTTTTTGCCATGAAAAATAACTCCTTTTAAAATTTGGATGCAATGATAGGTAATAAAGGAGAGGACCAGTTATGGTAGTTTTGATAAGTAATAAAATATCTCACCTTGTGTATATATTGGTTAGCTTTCCTCTGTTGTGTATGTACAAATCACGTCCAATGTGTCTTATAAGGCCCCTAACAAAGCAACAGCTGAGTGCTTTAAATTCTCTAATATATTTAACTTCACAGCCACCTTGACAGGTAGGGAAATATTATAGTGCCCAAGACCTGTGTACCTGTTCCTACATGTAAAAACCTCACTGAAACAGCTACAAAAATCCAGCCATCTTGGGGTCCTCACCTGGCCAGAGAAACACAGGCATTGTTGGAGTCAAAGTCACCCTGAGTGAATCCTTAATTTCCCAGTCAGGCCACCTCACCAGGAACTGAAGAAGGATGGTAAAGGTCATCATTGAAAGGACAAGACCTAATGATTTACAATAGGTGCAATGAGTTTGGGCCTGACTTCATGAGCATGGAGAGGTAGAAATCTCTGCCACGCTGTGCTTGCAAAGTCACTGCGATGCCAAAAGATGCACTGACTTGCACAGACATTCAGCCTACTTCCCACCCACAGGCTTGCCACCTTGTCAAAACATCCTTCTGAGGTGTGAGACTAACAGAGACAGGCCCTGACAGCAGATCCAGCTTCCAACAATCCATCATCATCCAAGTCAGAGTTGTTTGCTCCTCTGGAAGGGGTTAGTATTTGTGCTTTGCATCTCCATGTTACCACTGGTAGCAAAAGCTGACTAGAACTGGTCTGTAACACCAGGAAGGGAACAGCTCTCAGTGAAAACAATGAGTTTATCATGACCACCTATGACAGGAAAAATCCAAGATTGTTTGTCAAGAAACATTTCTTGAGAAAATTTATTTTATTTTAAAATGTTTGGGAGTGTTGCAGAGAGTTCTGGTTCTTTTCGAGAATTATCTGATACAGTAGTAATATACAGAAAGAGAGAGGCCGGGAAAAAAGGTCACACAGAAAGGGATAGATAGACAGAGTTGTAAGTGGTAATGTGATAATATTCTTATATATGGCACCATCATTTCTCACAGTGAGACAGTCTGACCAGATGTGGGTGGAAAGAGGAGGAAGGAGGCAGAGAACATGTGGTGGGTGAGGGAATCCAGGTCTTTGAGGATGGTCTGTTAAGTGCTGGTACATGTATTTCTGTGGGAGTGGGAGGAGCTCCTATTGTATTTCAAGCTGAGAAAAGAAACCTAATACCAAATTATCACTTGCAGTAAGTGCAAGGTCAGCCACTTCTGAGAAGGCAGTAAAACATTCCCAGGGAAAGTTTCTTTGCACTCCTGCTTGATTTCAAGAGCATTCTGAAATTCTGAAAATTATTAATGGTGTCAGGCATAAATAGGTGCCTGGGACGAAAAAAAGTTTTCCAAAGAAAATAGATGTAACGATGATCCGAGCTCCTTTCTGCGGTTTTGCTCAGACAACGAGAAGACACCATTTCTTCAGGGAGGAGCTGAAAGGAGGGTTTCCCCTGCACAGACCTCTGTTTCAGGCTGAATTTTCAAGCCTGTCTTGTTTTCTCTGCTGGCAGTAAACCACTCTGCTCAAACGATCATACACCCCTGTGTTGAGGGACTTGAATGAATAGGAAGAAAAAAGCTCTTCATGAAGCTGTGAAATGGCAAGAGGGATCAAATGAATATTTTCATTGGCATCAGCTAGTCCCCCTTTGTTCAGAGCAGGAGCTTTGAAAGTCCAGTGCCTGGAGCACCACAAAGTCGTAGACCAGCACTTGGAGATGACCAAGATGAGGGAGAATATTGCCTCTTTGGATTCCCAGGCACTCCTTAAAAGAAATAAGGAATACACAGCTGGCACTGCCACCAGCTTTTTGTGTTCAAAATCCTGTCCCGTTCTAAGGTTTAAGGCAGATAAACCCCCTCACCTGATGAGAATAATTTGCACAAATCCAATCTTTGGAGCTAGGAATCATTTTGAACAGCATTCTTGTTAGGAAACACATAACAACAACACAGCTGAGTCCTTTGCAGAGTGAGAGCTGAAGTCTTTGGATCTCTTCCTCTGCCCACCAAACCCCATGTGAGAAGTGGGATGAGGTTCCCACAAGCTACTCCAATTTCAATCCTTTTCAGACTTTATTTCTTCAATTCTGTGGCCTCCTGTGGTAGCAAACTATGCAGGCTGGCTACCAGCTGTGTGAAGGCCTGATTATTATACATTTTAAATTTACCTGTTGGCAGCTGCATCTATACTCGAGTGCCAGAGGAATGGAAAAAATAATGTAATGCATCTCAGTTGTTACCCAGAGTTGCTATGGGGACAGGATGGGTCTGGAAAAGAGTATCAGAGAAGAGTCCTGCCAAAAAAACAGTATCATGTCTCTCAGGGAGGCTCCCCAGAGGAGTGTTTAAATCTCAGTCTGAGACTCCCCCAGTGTGGAAAGTGGAGAAGGAAAGGAACAGATCGATGTGCAAGGGTCCAGAAAGGAACGGTCTGACTCTCAGCTGCCCGAGCCATGCAGGATGCAGAGGAAGAGCAGGACTGAAGAAGCAGAGACAGCTGGAAATGGGTAGCTGTGGAAAAACGAGCCTGTTGCCTGAGAACTCTTCACCAGTTTCACTAGCTCATGCTTCTGAGGAGTTTAGTGCTAAGCACTTTGGGTTTCACTCAAAGCCTGCTAAGTCAATGGGAATCACTCTAGTTTTCTCTGTGTTTTGGACTGAGTCCTTTCAAAATAAGTGAATGGGAACATAGGCTTTCTTCTGCCCTGTGGCCAGGATTTTCAGCATACCTCAACTTTTAGGATCATGATTGAGTTTTCCAAAACAATTTCCCTGGGAATGGAGAAATGATCACAAATGACTGAAAAACCCAGGCTCTCTTCAGGTGGTTCACTGGCCAAGACAGCGAGACTCCCTGCAGCCTCACACTCTGCCTGGATCACGGGACAGGAGCAGACAGGCTGGCAGCCAGCACTGTGGCTCTGCAGCACAACCAGGAGCAAGCACAGCCTTACAGGAGCTGAGCTTTGCTCACCCATGGCACTGCCTGACAGCACACTTCATCTACATTTAGGAAGTTCAATAAATTTCTGAGAATCTGGACTTACCCAGCTTGTTTTGTTTGTTTGTAATAATGGCCAGGTTCTCCCAATAAGAGCTCCAGGTAGATGAATTCCTTCAAAGGCCTTGTCCTGGTTGTGAGTACTCAGAATTTTGCCAGCTCTGCCCCAGCTGAATGTATTGTCTATTTTCTGTGGTAGCAGAAGGATCTGCAACACCAAAGGGATGAGTTTTTCTCCACATGCTGGATCTGGAGGCCCCTGAGCACATAAGCTGGCCAGAAGTGGTGTTAAGACTACTGAACATGCAGTTGTCTTTTAAATAAATTTGTATACTTAATTAAAATTTAGATGAGATTTATTACATAGGACATTAGCCAGAAAAAGGAGGGGTTTTTCTTTCACTAAATCTTGGACTGTTGAAGTGTTCTTGTGTGTGGTATCTCAAAAGCACCTTGGCTTGCTTTTGATTTTACAATAAATACAGAGAGGCAGAAAGTGTTGCAAATGTTTATATTTTGCTTGCCTTTTATTTGAGTTCCTCTAATTCTGAAATAGGAAATGTGTTTTTGTCCTTAAGTGGAACGGGTCTTTTTATGGCACTTGTATTTTCTAAGAGGTAATTTTCTATTACTTCTTATCAGTTATATTTTCCAGCTCACAGAGGGTATATAGTTCATTTCCCTTTTCCAAAGGACCTCCATAGGTGTTTTAACATCTGCAGGAAAATAGGCACTATACATTCTGCATCATGAGGAAGATTCTAAGGGCACAAAGGTAAAATAAAAGGGTATCCAATCTGCTTGGAATCTCTCATATAAAACATTTTTTTGCAACAAAAATTGACAAATTATCAAAACCTTTTGGGGAGGAGGCCATTAAGTTTTTTTAATTACTTGAATTATTTCATTTATTAAAAATTAAAATCTGATTTTATTTTCTGCAATCAAATTTTAAGCCAAGTTTTCAGCTGAAATGATTTTTACAAAACTTATAATGGAAGATAATTAGAAAAATAACAGTCAGATAAAAACAATGTATCCCAAAGGCATTTAAACAAAACATAGGGATTGTCACAAACTTCTATTTTGCCTATCCTTTTGTAACAAAGAAGTAGTCAGAATGTCTTTGCATTATGACACAGGATGAGAAAAAATGACAAAAATCTCACAAATCTTTCTCAGACGGAGGAATTGTCCCTACCTGACTTGCAAATCACATCTCTTCCTCTGACCTCCACATTCCACTGGCACAGGGTGTGCTTCTGCCCCTGACCCTGCACCACATAACCCCAAAAAGCCACGTGTGTGGGGATGGACCCTCAGCTTGGTGAGAGCAGCAGGAGCACGAGTTACAAAGTGCTCTGGAGAGGAGTAAGGCTGCCAGGCTGTGGCTGCAGCTCTGACCAGCACCAATGAACCCACAGAAAGGGCTTCTTCCCCACACACCAGGCAGCCCAAGCAGTTCAGCTTAGCTGCCTCAGGGAGAGGTTGGGGTGTTCACTGCATCTCGCTCCTTACTACTGCATGTCCTGTGTTTGCAGGCTTGTGGCTGCAATTCAGAGTTATTAGTTGGACTCTTCAGCTCATGTTAATGGCATTCCTACCTGGTTTTCAAGAGTCTCACCAGCTCTGCCAGGCTGTTACTGCTGCTCTCCAGCTCTCTAAGGGACAGCTCTGTGCAGACTGCCCAGAGCAGGACACAGAATCATAGGAAGTCAGGGTTGGAAGAGATCTTCAAGATCTCTAAACTACTAAACCAAATCACCCAGCTCCAGATGCCTCTTAAACACCTCCATGGTGTCATTCCATCACCTCCCTGGGCAACCTACTCCTGACCCTGGCCACCTTAAGAATGAGGCAATCACTGCCCTGGTCCTGCTGGCCACACTATTCTTGGTACAGGCCAGGATGCTTTGGCTTTCTTGTCCATCTGGGCACAGCTGGCTCATGTCCAGCTACTGTCAGCCAGCACCTCCCAGTCCCCTTCTGCCAAATAGCTGTTGAACCAGTCCTCCTCAAGCCTGTAGAACTGTAGGGTTTGTTGTAAGTGCAGGACCCAGCACTTGGCCTTATTAAACCGTGAGCAAGGCTGTTCTGCCTTTCCATCTGCAAGATGATATTCTCCACTGCTGTGATTTAACCCCAGCCAGCAACTATGTACCACACAACACTCACTCACTCACTCCCTCCCCTCTTCCTCACCCTGCTGGGATGAGGAAATCAGTAAAAAAGGTAAAACCCATGAGTTGAGAACACTGTAAGAATTGAAAAAGCTAAAATCAAATAAATAATGCAAGGTAAAGGAGAGAGAAAGGGATTAAATTGCAAGAGAAACAAGTGATGCAAGTGCTCATCAGTGTCCCCCATCAGTGGTCAGCCCCTTGGCCAACTCTCCTCAATTTATATATTGGGCACAATGTTCCATGGAATATCCCTTTGGCCAGTTCAGGTCAGCAGTCCCAGCCATGCTCCCTCCCAGCTCCTCGTGCACTTCCTCAAAAGCAGAGCATGAGACACTGAAAGGTCCTTGACTCAGGGTAAGCCAGAACAGCTGGTTTCCAGCTGGGACCAGGACACCCATGTTAATGGCTGAGGATTCCACAAGAACACTGGGGTCTGTTTTGATTTCCTCAGATGGGAAATAGAGAGGTTTCACATTCAGACTTTTGAGTTTGCATAGGCAGAAGAGGCAGATTCAACCCCCTTCACCAAATCTGTACTGGTGCAGCAACAGAGGTGAGAATTTTAAGATCTGCAGTGAGCATTGGTTAGGACTGCTCACCCAAAGGAGACAGGAACTCCACAGGGTGCTGAGAGTCTCACCCAGCTCACAGGCCCAGCCACAATGGGATGAGCACAATGGTTGGGTCAGTGGGAAAGGGAACTGCTTATCTGAAAGAAAGGGATGCAGGGGACAGCTGAACCACAGCATTCCTGTAAGACCCTGTATCCTTCTTTGGAGATGTTGAAAAATGAGCTGAACAGGGCCCTGAGGAAGCTGCCTGAGCTGGCCATGCTCTTAACACAGTCAGTCAGTCAGAGGCTGGAGCTCCAAATATCTTTCATTCTGAATTTTTGTCAGATTCTGTGCAGGTACTGCAACACCAGACACAGGTGTCACACCAGACACAAATAGCGAAAGGTCGGGAGCACCGAGAGAGAAAAGAATGACCTACAGAAGTCATACAAGAAGTTATATTCTTCAGCATAATAGCACAGCCTGTGAGACCAGTGAGGTTTCTGAATATTTATAGATAAGCCCAGACAAACCATAGTTCACAACACAGGAGATTTCTTTTTACTTAAATACAAAACAAAACAAGTCCCTGAAGCTTAATCCAATCTCCTGGAAACTGAATTTACTTCCTTGACTTCACTGGTTGTCTACAAGATTTTTAAAGCTCCCATCCAGCTGTCAACCTGAGGGATGTATTCACATATTACAGGACCTAAAGAAACTGTAATGATCAAATTTGATTCCTTTCTAAGATATGCCATAACACTACCCTTCAATCACTCTTGTGGTGACAAAAGTGTATCTTCTGGAAAAAACTCTGAGACTTAATGGAAGGAGCACAAAACGTTCCTTGGAGCAGAGATAATTAAGACAACTGAAGTCCCTACCAAAGGTACCAATCATTACAGCAGTGGCTGAGAGCAGCTAAGCTCTCAGAAAAGATTTTTGTTGGACCAACCATGACTCTGGAAGCAGAGAGCTGTGAGAGAGAAGGCCAGAAAAAAGCCAGAGATGCAAAATACTGAATTTTGAAAAAGTCAGGCAAAAAGCTTCTGGCACATTTGGATTTCTCAGCGAGGAAACCACCTCCTGCTTGCTTTTATTTTCTATTTATTTTGTGAAGCAAGGAGACCTGGCTCGCACTTCTGGCAAATAAATCAGATTGCACAAAGACTCTGCATGACTCTATCAGCTCCTCCTCCCAAAAGAAACATGACAGAGAAACCCTGAATAGCTGCTAAGCATTCAAGCCAAAGGAGCATGGGATTTCCTGCTGCAATTTTATGGTTTCTTTGCAGCATTGAGAGAATGCTTGGTGTGGGCTGTTGTGCCAGAGGGGCCCATGTGACATATAACTGCTCCTCAGAGCACACAGAAATCACAGAGAACGCAAGTTTCTGCCTGTGGGTAGCTATGGTCACAGTGAGGAACACAAGCTAGACACAAGGAAGGACCCACATGTGCCACCACCACCAGCTGATGCTGCTGGTAAATGGCACTGTCAGTGTGCACCAAGGGTGAGAAAAGAATGCAGGATGAGCTTGCAGAGAAATTACCTACAATCCTTAATGCTTGATTTATTATTAACATATTCAGGAAATATGGGGATGAGCTTCAGATGCTTTATGATAAATGTCCCGTGTGGAGGTTACTTGACTGTCCTGGGAAGAGAGAGAGACAAATGAGCAATTGGGCCCAGGGTAAACAGGGATATTAATTAAGGAGACTGCCACCCCTCCGAGGCCTGTAGATCCCTCTGTGGCCAGTGGTTCAGAGTTTTAAAAATTCACATATTGCCCTTGGTTTATGTCAATAATGTAAAGTGTGAAATATCATATTCTCCTTAACATGCATCTAGCAGAAAGGCAAGAGAGCAGCTGGAGCAGGAGATGCCTGGCGTACCTCACCAGAATTTCCCCAGCTACTTACAGAAAGCATCTCTCTTGAGAAAAAAGGTATCATTTATTCATAATTACAGTAGGATATCTATTAGCACTCAGTTCTCTCACATTTCATCTTTTTTAGCCATTCACATCCTTGCTACTTTTATACGTTGCATTGATATCTGACAGGGCCAGGCAGGTTCTAGAGAGACAACATCCTTACTGTGCAGCAGGCCCTGTAAAATTGATGGATGGACAGCCCCATCATGGGCTCTGGTTCCAAGCCAAATTTAACTACATCACAAAGCTGGTCTGGATCGTTAAGTGCAGTTAAAATTCAGACCCTTGCCATACATCTACAGGTCATGGGTGAGTGTAACGTCTATAACAAAAACCAGGAGATCCAAGTCACAAAAATACTGAAACAAGTCCTCTACTGATTTCTGTGGGACTGAGGTACCTAAATATTTCTGCTTTTCAGCCTTCCTCCCTTTGTTCATCCCTGTCCCACTGCGGATAGCCAAAAGGCTGAGGTAGAGGCTGTCCATCCCATTATGATCTTTGCACACCTCACACAGTAGGACTGTGGCGGCTGCTGGGTGGTTTGGCACTCCAGTTGTACAAAAGTACCAGTAATTCCACAGTTCATAGGGGATATGATTGCTAGGCAGATGGAGTGGTTGAACTGGAGCTGAAACAGAACATAGATCCATTTCATTGTGCAGTCTCCAGTTTCACTGATCACTTCTTTCTCTCCTAAGCTGCATCTGCATGTCTGTGGTGCCTTGAGCCTCCAAGGAAGAGGAGGAATAATTCCAAAATATTTTTACTTCCAAGCAGATGTTTGCTTAGACAGTTTTAAACCCAGAATGAAGGAATTCAGTTGGCTAAAGATATATACAGTGTCATCCAAATGCTTGGGATATCAAGGCAGATTCAACAAAAATCTATGGAAAACTTCCATGCATGTGATGCACACTCACAGGACAGCCTCTGGTTGGGAAAAAGACATGAATTCACTAAAATGGCACCTGGTGCCTATATTCAGGCCATTGAGCCAGGCTCCAAATGCCATCTTCAGAAGTAAAAGTTATTCCAGACACAGGTATTTGTATGAAAACCTTAGATGACTTCCATATTTATATTATGGAGTCTCAAGACATACCATAAATTTTGAAGATGAAGGCAAAAGACCTTTCTTAAAGTATATCCAAGCTTCAGGTACATCTTCTATGATTCAAGACTCACCAAGCAATTTAGTCACAAGTGCTGGAGGCAGTGGGGAGCTGGGCCAAGCAGTGAGGCCCTGTGGGGCAGCAGGATGCCCGAGGGCTCAGCAGCAGCAGGGGACTGTGTTGCCTTCAGTAGGTGCAGGCTGTACCTGCCCCAGAGCCTCTTGGGGCTCCCTGACACACTCGATTGATGAAGGCTCTGCTCAAGACACACATCAGCCAGAAAACTGCACTGGTTATCTGAAGGTCCATCATCAGGGCTCCCTGATGGAGACATCATCCTGAAATTACGTGGGAGCACATCTGGCTGCAGGAGGAGTGTAAGGGGGAGCTGTTTGGGAGTGTCTTTTTTAACGCAAGAAACTCGAAAATTTTTGCGTCTGGAGGAATCAGTCATCCCTTAGATGTTGGGCCATTTTCTTCAGAAATGAGCCTCCTCCCAGGGAAGGAGAGTTCCCTGTGTCATGAGCAGGGTGGGGACTCACAACTCATTGGTGTTTGTCCTGATTTCCCTAACAGACGTCTGAGTCAGGGAAGCTCTGCTGTCGGAGAAAGTGCTGGCTGTAATGGTGAGGTGAAAATTCCTCTTTTTGCATCATTGCACTTTATTTCCTCATCTCTAGCAAATGAAAGCTGTTATGAAATGCTGTTTTTCCTTTCACTGTCTGACGAGTTAATAGGAAAACCAATTAAATGCAGCGCAAGACAAATGAGTTCTATGCGTCTCCCACTGTCTGACTCCCTTTCAGAACTGTTACATCACTTTTAAGTCATTTCCTTTCCCAGATGAGGCAGCTTCACTTACACCAAAGAGCTTGATCTAAACCAAACTGTCTTACAATAAACCAGACAGCCTCATTTTTTATATCATTGGCCTTTAGCCTCAGAGGGGCTTCTTCAGACGGAAGCTGAAACTTCTTACAAAATGTCAAAAAATGTTCATCATCAAAACCACTAGTGACAACGTGGGCCTAAGTATCGTGAACTTTGTGATTGTATTTTAAATGACAGAAATTTTTATTTGGTGTATCAGTGTCCAGGGTAGCAGAGGGGAAAAGAAAGTATTTCAAAAACCATGTCACAACAGACCCTAAGGACTCTCAACTCGATGATTTAGCCGTTGGATTTCTCCATAAACTGCCAGTCTGTGGTGTGAAGAAGCAGCATTTGTGGGTTTCCTTAGAGAAAAGCAGGAGTGCTCCACGTATTATAAGGAGTAGTGAACATGTGACTCAACTCAGATATTATCTAGGAAAGAAATTTTCAGCAATTGCAGCCCAGGTAGAAACAGATTCATTGTTTTATATCTCAGACAGGGTGGACCAGATGAGATGGCTTTACTTTGATCAGAGGAGAGACTTAGAAGAAGAAAATGTAATTCTCCTTACTTTCTTTATGAAGTTTTATATATTACATGAATTAATAAAGCCACAAAGCTAAAAAATGCCATCACAGAAAACTGTAGCTGGTTTTTTACCTGGTGTCTTGAAAGGAGTTTAAAATAACCCAAAGTAAAACCTGGACCAGGAACTGTCTCTTGGCAAGGTTTGCCTTCCCCTGATTGTATCCCTAGTACACAGTAATCTATATTAACAACTTTTATCATATGGCCTTCCACACCAATCCATGATCTAAGCCTCAGACAGCTCTGTGAAAAATCTCGTTTCTTTAAGAGACAGTTATCCCTTGGCTTCTTTCAGGACAATGCCAGAACTCATGGATTTATTCTGTATAAATGAGAAATTCCACCCCTCATTAAACAGATATGGTCTGTAGGAGATAATTAACCACTTCTTACAGTTTATCCAACCCACAAAATTTGGGTCAGATATTGGTCGCCACCCACATTAATTGCCCAGAACAGACTGACTGGTTTTGGACCAAATAGTGTCTCACAAGCACTTAATATCCCTGGCATGGCATAAAAAGAAACAGAAATCTGAGAAGAAGAGAAAATTAGAACAGTGGGAAGAAAAATAGTTTTTTAACTGTGCAATGGACTTTGTCTAATGAATCCCCTTTGAAAACCACCCATAGTAATAAATTAGGATGTAATATATTGCAGATGGATCAACAGGGGCACATACATAGTCTTAAGTATCTGCCACAGGTGTTTGATTTTACATTTGACAACAGGTCAAGGAGTAACCATGCAAGGACAATTGTGCTATGCTTGCAGGGCTAAAAACTTGTTCTAGACTGGAAGGAAAACTAAGTCTCTTGCTTATTCTGTGGAGCAGAATCATTTGATATAACTGGCTTTAGATCAAAAACAGTATTAAAAATTTAGATCTGGACTTTTTTCTGCATATAACATTGAGAAGACTTCTTAACAGAAGCATCATTGGGATTCAGTAACTTTAATATAATGTTTTACTTACACAGAACAACACATGCTGACAATATTGCATTAAAAATATGTCTGGACCTGACCAACTTTTGTGAGGTCCTTCATGCAGTCTGTCCCATTGCTTAAATTTTGGATGGTTTCTAGAAACAAACCTCAGATCATACAGTCTGTAATTACATTAAACAGGTCTTCATCCCCAATTGTGAAGATATACTCAGTATTTATTTCATGCCTACAGATCTACCAAACAAAAAAATGTATACACAGGAGAATATCCTGTTCTTCCAAAATATGTTTAAAATCTACCGAGGAATAATAAAATTTTTAAAACCCCCACATGTAAGGATGTTAAACAAGTTTTCATTGAAACTTGTACCATTTGTCTAGATTCCTGCTGCTGAAAGTGTTCCAGTTTTCTACAGCTTCTCAAACAAGTCTGGAATAATTAGCCATTTCCTGAGTTCCAGCCATGCTTTCTATCCATGTAAACAGCAAACTTCCCATCCATGTCTCAAGTCATTTAGCTTTATTGTTCCTCCCATCCATGTTTCTGTTTCTCAAAAAAGCCCAAGCAAAGAAGAAAACCCCAAAGCCAACTGCAGCAGTTTTGGGAATCTCCCAGTTCTTGCACATGCACAAGCAGCAAGGGGATCTGTGCACCAGTCCCCTCAGTGCACCCCACACAGGAATGGAAAGGCAGCCCCTGGGAGCTGAGTGGCTCCAACTGCAGTGTGCTGTGCAATGTAAAGGGCTTTGCCCTCTAGTCCAAACAACTCCTAACAGTCACCCTTGGAGCTGGAGTACTTACCAGCTGGACCTGCGGTCTGACTTTTTCATTCTTACAGCTCTTATTCCCGAATTTCTCCAGACACTGTTTACTGTGATCTTGTAGTAAAAAGTGTGCAGGACAGTATTTGCTTCACACCAGATATGAGTCTTATTTATTTAAATTGCTCTCTCCTCGTTTGCAGCTGATGCTGCAGGTAGGGTCCCACTGGAGCTGTTGCGGTCTCTAACATTTTGCTGTGTCTGGGACAGTATTCCACAGACAGAATCCTGTGGACATATCAGTGCATTCCTGTTCCTGACTCTGGTCAAATGTCATATTTTTAATTGAATTTCCACAGCTATAGTCTAATGACAAATGTCTATGCTCTGCATTAGGCCTGCTCATGACCTAAAGCTGTGAGAGCTACAGCAGAATCTCTGCTAAAAATAAGCAGTATTAAATGTCAGCCAGACAAAACTGAAGAACGGAAAAAAAAATAGTACGATGCAGAGAGGGTCTCTTTCCACTTACTTTTATTTTTACTGTATTTAGAGGACTTTCACATTTTCTCTGCCTTGAGTAATATTTTTGAACATAGAAATTCACATCTACAGAGTGAAGTTCACAAGTCTTCCTACTGACTTGTGGAGAAGTAGGACCAGGATCAATTATTTGGTTTCTCCTCCTAACCAACTTTCCCTGCCTCAGTAGTGTTCATCTACTCAGACATGTTTCTATTTTGAGTTTTTTCTTCTCCACAGATCTCTGCAACATGCTGAGGATAGGCTTCAACTACATCCAACATTTTGCCATGAGAGATGATTTGTTCTGCGAGCAAGGAAGAATGTTTTATTGTTCTGGCACTTTGTCCCTTTGGATATGGTTTAGAAATCAAATAATATGTTGAAAACATGCTTCAACAGAAACGAAGCCCAAGAATCCTCATTTTTTGTTTATTTTATTCAGTTATTGTGGGACTTCTAGCAGAGCTAACAACTCATAGCTTTAATGGAAATCCTTCAATAAAAATGGAGATTGACAAACAGTATCCAGGACTCTCACTGCAGGTCAGAACTTGTTGTAGTACTAGTGATTCTGTGGAAGTCATTCACTCTTTTAACTCTTTCTGTCCTTTGAAAAGACAAAATTCTTTGGTATTTCTATGCTAAAAGTTAAGACCCATGAAAATCAGAAACTGGCTAAGTAGAAACAAGCAGTTATGAAGGCAGCTTACCTCCAAAAAATTTTGCCTGCATTTGCCAATAGCAAATAAAATTGCTTTCAAAAGTTACACCATCAAACTCTGCCTTTTTTTTTTNTGTGGTATGAAACAGAAGAATAGAATTTGCTCCTCAAAGCTGTAGGTCAGTAGTTCCCAGAAAGTCTGTGGGGTTTTTGTAAAAGGGCAAAAGTAAAAAGGAAAAAAAAAATCTACAAGTAAGGAGACTGCAAATTGTTGTAAATTTAAAACTTCAAGTTTTGAAGCCATTTAACCCTAAAGTAACTATTTTAGGGAAGGCTAAAGCTATTTCTGGAACTTTTCTGGGTGTTTCTGGAAACAAACAGTCTGGCTACTCTGTCAGCATGGGCCACGTTTGCACAGAAACAAAATTGAGGCAATTATTTTTGTGTGTTCAAAATAATGGAGAGGATTACACTGACAACTCACATCACCTCAGAATCCACAGGATCCATCATCATGAGCTTTATCATTAAAGCCTTGTATAAATGGAATGAACTTTCTCTGCAGAACTTTTCTTAGCTCACACAATTTTAAGAAAATAAATGGACCAAAATACCCAGATTTTGTGTAAGGGCATCTTGAAAAGTAAATGGGACTGGAAAATTCATTCCAAGACTTGAGCACAAAAATTCTCAAGAAACACTTTCTCTAGATGCTATTTACTGTGATCTTGGAGTGTTAGGATGAATATCATTAACTCAAGTCACAAAAACATTAGCATATCAACAACTGCACAAAGATGAGCTCTATCGTTACTGAAGCCAGAATAAATCCTTGGGTTTTGCATTCCTCAGTTCCTTCCCATCAGTTTCTTCCCATGCACACAGGCCAAAATGCATTACAGGTAAAATGACATGCAGTGGTGATTTTAGTGACAAGTCTCCCATAGAAATATTGACTGGTTTCTTCCTTTACAGATTTCTTATCATTATTCCTTCAGACAACATGCTATAAAGTCATATGTAACTGGAGGAAAGAAAGAACACAATCTTCCATAACTGGAAGTAAAAAATGATAGCTTGGACTTTTTAAGAGTCTGAGTGTACAAAAGTTTTATTGCAGATGCAGAATGGGAACCAAAATAAAGCCAGTTATGCTCTTTTACCTGTAAGAAAAGGGAACAGTTAGAAATAAAGTCACAACCAAAAGAAGGTTGAGAAACCAAATGCGAAATGCTACTGGTCAGTAACACTTACTATCCATGATTTTTGGTTTTACAGGTTAAAATTCTTACTTAGTGAAACCAATGGCAAATTTTCTGCTGCTGCAAAGCAAGAGTTAATACAAAACTGATGAGTCATGAGTATGTGTCAACAGGCAAATTACATTTTCATATTCCACACTCAGATGAAAAAATCGATGCCAGTAAGTGATAGCTGTTCTCTCGAGCGATGCATTAACTGAATTGTTGGTGTTCACATCACATTTTTAATAACCTGTGCAAGATGGCAGATAGAAAAAACACTTTCTATAGAAGGCCATTGTCTGGTTTAGAAATCTCTAAAGCTGGATGCAAATCAAAACTTGTGGTTTCAGTCCATCTCTGGCATATTTTGCCCTACCATTTCAATTCCCTTTCAACTAAGCACCTTATATACAAGGAGACACTGTCTAAATCCAGCAGCCTATTTTGGAGGAGTTATTCACTCAAACCTTCAACAAAGTGAACTTTGTGGCACTGAGCCAAATGGTGGTTTATTCATGCCTTTCTATCAGCCATCTATTTGAGACTGCCTGAATAAAGAGCTGGCCCCTGCTGTTTGCCCCAAGATCAGGCTTCACTCCTGGCAGCACCACGAGACGAGCCCCGCCGTGTTTGCTCCTGTGACACCGAGCCCTTCCTGTGCTGTGGTTGGCACCTGAACCTCCTGGCCCCTCTGAACCTCACTTCTGATCTATGTGTTCTCCTTGAACTGCTGTCCTGCACGTTGACATGTGCTGCTGGAGCACCTGGCTTCGTTCACCTACCAAACTTTGTGATTACCCCCCCCAAAAAATAGCACATTCTTCCTCAAAACACAGCAATACTGCACCAATTTTAGCCACAAGCACTGAGGAGATACATACCTGGTAATTCACCAGGCAAAATGTCCCAGACATTCCCAGATTCTGGGACTATCATCTCATTGTAACTTTGTAAATTCTTCTGATTCTCATTATTTTATTCTCCTTTTGTAGGCTATTTGTGATCTACTTCTCTAGTGATGGCTTGTTCCATACATTTTTCCAGTGGCTACTTTGCTCCAAGCACACAATTTTTTTCACAGACCAACCCTGGCAAATGAAAATACGTGACTGTTTGTATTCTTTAACTTTGTACTATGTTTGAAGTACCCATTTCAACTTTAAATTATGCGTAGATTCTAGACCAATGTCTGTACTCTCCATTTTGGTTCATCCAGTCTCTAGGCATTTAGAGTCTTGCTGGTTCTGGCTTTTTATCAGGAGAGTTGCTGTTGATATTTGCTGCAACTCTACTCATTAACTTTGGAAAAAACCCTCTCAGTTTAAGTGCTTTTGCAAGACTTGCCTGTTCTACACCAACAATTGAGGTTGCCAGGTGCTTTTGTTTATTTAATTCCCTCCTCCTTTCTTTTTTTTTCCCCAACAGAAACTGTGGTAATTCAGGCTTTTAGAAAATACTTGGAAACATGATATTTTGCATTAAAAAACTGGGCCATGCTCCTATTGCCAGCAATGCATGTTTGAAGTATTAACACAAAACACCTAAAAGAAACATAATATTAATAAAGAATTCTGCATTAAAACACTCTTTCAAGACAAGCCAGCTGTCTTTCTTTTCCTGAAAAAAAGCCAGGAAACCCAGATGTGGAGCTAATCAAATTGTTCATTACAAATGAGCTACCTGGCAATATTAGCTATTTTTTCCCCTAATGATTCAGAAAAAAACCACGTTTTTTGCATACTTATTTATTATTTGAGTTCATCCAGTACCTTGTGCAGGCAACTGCTTTGATTCATTGTCTAGGCATTAGCCATTAATGGTCTGACTTAACAAAGCAATGTCAGGGCTGAGAAGCCATAGGATTTTCCACTGTGCTTCTCTGTTATCTGAAGACAGATAAGAGGCAGACTATCATTTAGGAAAAAACTTTTCCATGGGGAATTGATTCATGTGGCCAATAGCTCCTCATTTCTTCGGTATCTTGCAGCAGATACCTGGCTCCTGGAGAAGGAGAAATGGCACAGCTGCCAGTGCTGACTGGGCAGACACTTACTCCCCAGATACTCAGTGAACATTCATGGAACTTACTTTTTCTTTCATCTGCCGGATTTGCACACACAGCATTTTCACTGCCTTCCTTGAGACGAATGGACCTGTGGCCATTGTGTTCTCCATCGTGGAGACCAATCTGCCAAACCACTCTTATGAGTCTTGCCCATCAAAATGATACCCAAGGCATGAGTACAGCTTAATGACTTCAGGATCATAATGGTAAAAGATTAGTTAATCAATTAATTGACAGCCTAAATTAGCATTTTGCAGCTCATTCCAAAGATTTGAGGGTAATCCTAAGACCATCCCCATGTACCATATCTAGGAGGGAGAGGGAGTACCAGGTGGCTCAGAGCATTAGGGGGACAGAGCCCACTCTGAGGAGACAGACAGAGCATCTCACTAACCATGAAGTTTTGCAAGTCTGAAAGCAAGGAAGGTCAGTGAATGTCACTTGCAGAAACCTTGGTTTCCTTTCCTATCCATGTTTATTGAACTGTAGCTCAAATTCATCACAGCTGTACCACACTTACTTAATGGCTACACCAGTCTTAATTTCAAGAGTGCTGCAAAGAAAGAGACAGTTTTATTACATGTGAGTATTGTATGTACGTGTTGGTTTAACAAGGTATCCAGAATGAAGATAATTCCATTTAAGCTCTGTATATGGCCACAACTGAAGATTCAGCTGGAACTAGGCTGAGATGTTGTGTGAAAAGTTCTAACACAAAAACAAAGGTAATGCTTTTTCTTCTGAGTGCTGTCAGATAGGTACTCCTGCTATCCTTTTCTTTTAAAAGCAGTGGCCACTTTACCATTTGTGACAAAAGTACAGTCAGTCCCATTGTTGGTGGAAACACCATCCCTGGAGGTGTTTAAGAGGAGTCCAGATTTGGTGCTGGGTGATGTGGTTTGATGGATGGGGGGTTACAGTGGTAGTGCTGGGCTGATGATTGGGCTGACTGATCTTAAAGGTTTCTTCCAACCTTGATGATTCTATGAAACCATCAGCAATTCAACTGTGGTTTTGACAATACTACAACAAAGCAGGAACTCTGCAGTAGATAAAGTAAAATCCCTTTCCATTCAAGTCCAATTTTTTAAAATGCTCTAAAATTCACTGGTTTCTCATTTCCTAGAAACTACATGTTATTTCATTAATAGAGAGCAACACTAGCCTGCCTGGAGTCATTTGAACATAGAATCATGTGACAGAGTTTCTTTTATCTCCTCTGTTCCCGCTATCTTTACCATTTGCCAGAGATGGGAATCAATCTCAGATTTTCCTGACAGCTGACCAGCCATTTGTTCCAGGCTACTTGTGGCTCCCACTGCTCCATAGGGAAGGAAAGGAAGCACAGTAGTAACAAAAAACCACCAAAGAGCTGGCAATTGTAAGTAGCTGTGAACCTGATTCATAACCCAAAAAATCATCTTTTGAGTGAACAGTGAGAATGCAGAGGGGTCTGTAAATTGGCAGCTTTCACTGTAATTGGAGGATTTCTGAGGATATCCAATATTCAGCCAACATCTTTTTAGATCAAGTAGGACAGGGCATGAAGAGAGCAAAGCATTTTGCTAAAGTCTATCTCTGTCACAGCACTTTTAATTGGCGTGGAGAAGTAATTTGAAAACATGCTGAAAGTTGGAAAACAATCAGAATTTCCAAAAGGAAAACAAACTTATAGGCCTGGGATCATGGAAAAGGGAGGAAGTTTGAGGCCTTGGTGACTGGAATGCAGGAGTGAGCGGAGAGAAAAGGTGATGTTAGAAGAGGCTGAGGAATGGGGATTCCTTTTTCTTTGGATATTTGAACTCTGATGAATGTGCTTTATTTCAAAGGCAGAGAAAACCTGAGATCTGCATTAATCAGGACCATCAGGGTAATTTAGGCAGGATTATTTTTGCTTGAAAGAAATATTGACATTTATTCAGGGAATTGTTTTTTCTGGGTTCAATCAAGAATTTCTTGTAGATTCTAGAGATAGGCCTGATATAATTTGCTGAGGATCTACCTCAGGTGTATTCTCTTAGATGGCAAATTCTGCAGTGTGTATATATATATATCTGCTTGTATCTACCTAGCAAAACAGAATGACAGTCTGTGGCAAGGTTCCTAAATAAACTTTTAAGATAGCTGTGTGATGCCCAAAATTATTTTTTCTTTGCTATCTAAATAATCCAAGTTCAACCACTGCCCTGTTTCCTCCTAGACAACCAGTCAGAAACAACCCAAGCTTCTTATGTGTCATCATGAATGAGCAAAAAATATCATCAGCAGCCTAGGAAATGATTCACAAACCTTGAGTGCTGGTCTCTTCCTCTCTGCTACACCAGAAAATGATGAACTCAGGAACCTTCTGCTTGCTGAGAATTGTACAGTGAATGCTGACATGCTGAGTCTGGCTTGGTGGGATCCTCTGTAGAGCAGACACCGTGGATTTAAGAAGAATCTTCGACTCACACTTCACTGGTAGTCACAAGTCAATCTCCTAACTTGATATACATTGTCTCCATAATTTCAGGTTATTAAGCCTATCAGGAAATAATGGTTTTTGGTTGGTTTTTCTGTGTGTGTGGTTTGGGTTTTTTTAAAGGATTTGCTTTGATCATTAACCCGATTCTGGAACGTATTTGATTTAAAGTCTTCATGATAGCAAGGATTGATAATCTGAGTTTTCTTGCTTCTGTCAAGAATATTTCCAAGTCAGCAAGTTGTGTCTACAAGCTGTTACCAGCTGGTGATAGCTCTCAATTTGCTATGGGAGGCACAGGAGTTTAGCAGGTCTCCTCACAACATGGAAATGTAGTTCTGTGGCAACAACGATATGAAGTGTTGTCTGTCCCTCTCCACTCTGTATCAAGGACGTCAGGCACTGTGGAGATGGGGAGTGGGGGCAGGAAGAGCCAGGCCCTGGGGAAAGGGGAGGGGAGGGTAATCAGGGGAGGACAAGGAGGATTCCAGTGCAGAAATAGGAACCGATCATGGGAGAGAGTCAGGGTGGCAGGAAGAAAGGAGAGCTCGCTACCAGGATGGCAGAGGAGTTTGCCATCCTCCAGGCTCCATGAAAGGCTGAATCTTAGCTGAAGAGCACCTCCTAGGAAAGGAACAGATCCTCTGCTCTTACCTTCTGACATCAACAGGGTTCTCTAAAGTCCACAGATTATTTTACTTACTGGTGAAATAACGAGGGCAGGTTCTGTCTCTGACTCCTCCACACAGCAACACAGAGAGCTGGCTCCAGGCCATGCACAAAGCTCCACCAATTATGCCAGCTCAAGAGGCAGGCTCCACATCTTGGTCCCATGGTGATATATCATTGTGGACATTTGCAAAAAATCTATTTGGTGGCTGCAGAATTATCTGTGCATGCTGAGACACACTGGTCACTGAGGTAAAAGTGGTGGAAGGAGCAATGAGAAACCATTACTTCTTTGAGTCCATTGTGCAGAATGAGTTTCTCTCAACATCAAGAAAGAAGCAATACAAATTCTTCAGTTTAAAGTGGGGAACCCTAAAATTTCATAGAAGCAGAAGCTTTCCTTTGGTACTGCAATAGTAATGTTGTAAGAGAGTCAATATCCCTGGCAGTTAAAAAGAAAAGGACTTCTTGATAAAAGTTTTCTTTGGTGACTCTGAATGATGTTATAGCTCTGGCCTCAACAGCAAAACATCTTCCCAGTGCTCTGTAAGTGGCAGACCTTACCTCCCTTTTGGATACTATTAGAGAACAGATTTACCTTTTGCTAATTTGCAGATTGTCTGTGCATCTTTGTCCATGTTGACCAATCCGATTCCAATCTAATCCTCCCTTGGTGATATTTCATAAAAATCTTAGTCTGGTCATGTCCTAGTATCCAATTCAGTTTGGGAGATGTTGCTTTTCAGACTTCCCCTACATTACAAAATGTTTTAAACATTATGTTTGGGAAATATTTAGAAGCATTTCTCCTCTCCTACCAAATAACTTCACAATTAATACAGTTTTTGTTTTCTTTGAAATCAATAATACAGTTTCTGCAGGTAAAATACCACTGGTGGAATGAAAACCATCTCATGCTACAGGCAGAGAAAATTTTAAGAATAATTTATTGCTTGGTGTACTTGTGTGGTGCACAGAAGATAAAGACAAGAAAACCCCAAACTTGCTGGTTTAGGTTTAATCTGGTATGTGACCACAGTTATCTAAGAGGAAAGAGCAAAGAGCGGTAGAAAGAATGAATGGAAGTGGAGAAAAAAGGAGAAAAGGAGCTATAAAACTTTTGCAATCTACAGAGAGAAGTGCTGGCTAAAAGCACACAGGAGGCCTTTCAGGCCAGCTCCCAAATTCCTCCTTCTTTGAACATTTTGTAAACAGATGTGGAATCTTCAGCACAGCAAGGGGTGATGGATGAGAAGCACTGAAGACCATGAGTGGTGTAGGAGCCAACAGACCCTTTAAATAAAGGATCTAGGCATCCAGAAGAAGGCAAGACTGATTTTTTAAACAGATTTAGGTATCATCTGGTAGAACACAACAATGTATAAACCCGATGAGCCAATGCCTAGGGGAATTCCCAGTGCCGTGCACCCTGGCTCCACTCTATCTGACTCTCTGGGGAGGGCATGGGGAGAATTAAACGCCTGTAAAGGGACCTGTTGGGGCCTGGCCAACTGAGCTGGGAACCACTGAACTAGCCACAAGCTAAACATGGTGAGCCAAGGGCTTTATTTTACACCCAGCCTGGGTGGGAGCAGCAGCAGCCAGCCCTGGGTCCTGCCCTGCTTTTGTAGTCTGATGCCCACAAACCTGTGCGTGCACTGCCAGCCCTCCTGTTGCTGCCAGCTTGTCTCCTCCAACCTCTCAGGAAGATGTCAGCTCTTCAGGAGTCGACAGGAACACTGAGACAGGCTCATTCACTGACTATCAGAAATCCAGGCAGCCAAAATCTTATGCTTAAGTTGCCTGGTTTTTTTTTCTGTTTCTTTCTTTTACATCTTCTAGCTATTCCAGATATTTTACCAGTCAAGCAATGAAAACAAACAAAAAAATAATCAAAGCAACCCGAAGACCTGTTCAAAGTAGTTTTCAGGAGAAGGTTTGGGTAATATAGTTGTTGTTGCTAATTCTTTATTTTCCCCTCATCAAAAGCAACAGTATGTTCTTTATCTTCCCAATGCCATCAAAGCAACTGAGATAAGAAGGAAGAACCACTCTTTACCTTCATAGACATCACAGTGAGCGCACAGCATTGCTTACAGTCTGTGGAGTCAAAGAGATCTATGAAAAAAGAACTCTACCCCAAGCAGGTATCAAAAAGGAGTTTAGACTTGCCAGACATGGAGATTTTGGGGGAGGAGGAGAAAATATTATTCACTTTGGAACTCTGTTAAATTTGAAAGCATTTATATTATACCAGCATGCCTAAATCTGTTAGAAAGAGAACTTGAGGCCAGGCAATATACATGGATAAACCTCTCGCTTAGAGTAATATGTTGACAGAAACTGATAGAAAACATCATCATTTTTGTTATAGTTAATTTTGTTCTGTAATATGCTAGGCCAATATAAACAATTTGCCACCAGTATAATTGCCTGTTCCCTTGAGTATCTTCTGTGTAGCTGTTTCAATTATACCACTGTAGTTAAAGTGGCAAAACTATCAAATGCAGACAAGCCTCTTTAGAGGGAACTCAAACTGCCTGCCAAATAGGGATTTGTATTGCTCAAATAAACTCCACACAAACAAAATACTCAAAGGCTTCCAGTCAATAAACGTCAATGATATTAGTTCATAGACTGCCAGCCAGTGTGGGCCAGCTGTGCAGGGGCAGTCAGGGGCTCAAACAAGGAGATGCAGCAAGTGGAGTCAGCAGAACTGCCTAAGCAGTGCAGGAGGCAAAGTGCCACCAGCCCTCCCCAACTGTGTGCTGTTACACACCTGACTACCTTTGTACCCCTGCCCTAAGAGCATCCATTTCAACAACAGACTATGCTAATGCTCTGGTAAAAGCAATCTACCCACCTAATGCTCACAGCTGAAAGCATTCTGAAGTAAAATAAAAACATCATTTGAAGGTGTCCGAGGCTATTCAATTAAAATTTCTCATCCATTTAAAATTTCTCATCAACAAAAATATTTGGATATCAACAAATATTTGGAAGGGCCATACCAAGCCAGGGAAGACTTAACAAAAGGATGTGGCTCAACTTAGGTCAAGTGTGGAGACTCTCCCATCCAGCTCCCACCTGCTGCTCCCATTTCCAGCCTTGTATGTGTTCCTCTCTTCCACACTGAACCACCTGCAAGGCAAATCTGAGAGCCTGGGAGGTCTTGTCAGGACACAGAATGTGTGCCATCACCTCAGCTGCATGCTGAACTGCAGGTTGAGAAGGGTACCTCAGCTGAGTAAAACAGAGGACTAGGAGCCAGGCTTAAATTAACACAGAGCTGCAGCCTGCTTTCCTGTGACAAAAGTTGCACAGACTGGCATATCCTGATGCTTGAAACAGCTGAAGTAAACAAAGCAATAAAGCATTAAGTTTTGTGTGGGAAGGAAAGAGAGGTATATGGACTAGGTATCCCCTCAGGGACCCTTCCAATCCTACTCAAGGATTCTCCCCTGTGAGAAGTAAACGCTGGCACACACAAGAACAAGCCTTGGGCTGTGTTTGCTGGCAGAGTCTGAGCAATCCTGTTCCCTTCTGTGTAACAGCTCATGCAGTCCTGACAGCAGCACTGTGCTTCTCATGTCCCAGCTGTAACCCAGTATCAGAGGTCACAGTAAGTTTTAAACACTGAAGGATCAAAACAAAACCTTGACTTGAGGTTTATTGGTGTTTTAAGAGGTGTTCTCACTGGAGAGGTGGATCCCAAGGTGGATTCCAATATTTTCTCATCTATAATGTTGTGCATTTTCTTGGAGAAGGGGACCCAGACTAAGAAGGTTCTAAAAAGATGTTCTCATTTTTATCCTTGTCTGACTTTTTTTATTTTATTTGCAAATTCCCCAGAAAATTCTGTGGTTTGAGGAAAATCCCAGCCTCTCTTCAGTAATGGATTTGGTATTACTGAAGATTTGCTGGGAGATTTTTGAAGCACACTGGTTTAAGTGTTCTTTGTGGTAATGGTTTAGCAAGAGCAGAGCTTTACCTTTGCTGCATAGCTCTGAAATAGAACAGACTCATTCTTCTGCTACAATCTCCTCATATAGCTGGCATCAGGCTCTTGAGATAAAACACAGAAATCACTTTTTAATAAAATCATTCTATGTTGCAGGCCTGCATGTCACATTAGTCACATTAATTTTTCATGTTGTAACAGATTTATAATTTTGATGCAAATCTCATCATTACCTTATTCAGCAACCTCAGGTGGAGTGGCCCAAATTCTGTTTCCTTGGGGTTGGGCTGGAAGAGATTGTTCTGGAACAATCTGCTCTGGTCAATCTGTGCTGTGGGGACAAACTATAGTCAACGTCAAAAAACTCTCTTAAATGTAACCAAGTGTAGATATCAGACCCTCAACACAAAATATTTCACCCTGTTTCACCCATTTCTGTTCCAAGTGGATCTACTCCATGGTAATCCACACATTGCTCTTCTCAGGGTCTACTGTATCTCTCCTCTTTTCCCCACTCTTTCCATTTCTGTTTGTCACATTCTCTTTGTCATTTATTTGAAAACCTAACAAACAGATTTTATTTAAGTGAGCTTTGTGGAGTTATAATTACCCAATATTTTCCGTGTGGGTTTTTTTGGTGCTAATTTTTAATATTTTGCTTTGCTCTAAAATGTATCTTTCAAATTATTGCATTTTCATCTTTTCACTATAGTTTTTAGGCACATATTTGTGTCTGATTAACTGCAAGTCTTATAACATAATTGCACATCTGATTTTAAATAATTTGCAATATCAAGTAGTTAAGGACATCACTTATGTGAGAAATGAAGTAGTCAGGGGACACAAATGACTTCTCTTGAAAGAAGATTTGGGGCTAAATTGGAACACTTCTGCATCTCACATATCTGTAATATTTGATGACCCAAAATTTTAATCAGGTTATGGAGAACATGGGGCTTGTCTCTATGTGACAGAGAATATTGTCCACAGACACACCAGTGACAAATTTTAGACTATACTCAGTAACACAGAACCTTTTAAAACATAGTTTTAAGTAGAGATTTCACCCTACTTACCATTTGGCAATTAAATAAGGAATTTGAGAATTCTATGGAGAAAAGGAACCCATGTCTCCAGGCAGCACTTTGGCCATTTAAAGTCCAAATCACCCACTGGAGATGCTCATATTTCTTAGTGGAGCACTCTGCTACCCACAGCAGCCTGTCCACTTGGAAACAGGCAATGACATGATAGACTTGCACCAAGAAGAAATTAAATAGTATTCTTTTTTTTCATACAACATTCTCCTCTTCTTGTATAGTAGTGAAGACAACAAAGTCATTTTGTGATATATGTATTCTGTGTACCTCAGGTTTCAGAATGCGTATTATCATTCAACAAATGATATTACAACATTTGGAAGAGCTCTAAAAGTTTGGGGTCAAGGATTTCCAGGGATTCCTCAATGAGACTTTTTACATTAATTCCTTCTAAATAGAAATCAATGGTGCACCTTTGGGAATATTCTTCATGACAGAATGAGAAAATATCTACTAAAAGGATACAAGCTTCTGGGAACTCTGTAATACTAATGGAAAAGTGCTTTCCTCCAGGAGGCCAGAGCCCAGTGTGCCAGGGTTCTGTTCCCCAGTCTACCAGAAAAACTAGTGTGACCATCTGTGCTTAATATATTCAGTCTTTGAAACACACAGATAACTGACCATTCCTGAAGGCTTTGACTCCAACCTATGTGTTTCAATTACTCTTGTGTAAAGTGTAACTAACAACACTTCTCTACATGAGAAGAATGTTTTAAGTAGTTTCATTCCTAAGGAGAAAGGGAGTAATATTTATGTCAAGGAATCGCTCATTGCATTGTGATTGTGATATTATGACTCTATAGCTGACAGACATAATAAAGATCTACATGAAACTTGACTGTGCCTGCCAACATTCATTCAAGTTGAAAGTAAGTTGCAGTAGCATTATCTGAATAATCAAATTCTTATTCTTTGGCATTAAAACCCACTGTGACTTTAAAATATATGTTTTTCTCAAGACCACCAGGAGAGCAGGATCTGCATGGGGACTAATTACTGATCTCTGACATACACAGTTGTGCAACAGCATCTCAGTAAGGTTAGCCAAACCTCATGCTTTTATATGTTTCAAACAGTGCCAGAGAGTCCTCTTCCAAGTCCAAGTTTGGCTTCCTCTTTATTTTACAATAATTCTGTGCTTGGGAATCTGAACAAAGGCCACCAGAAACTTGAAATCCAGAAATGAAGTCCAGAGTAAACAGCAGACCAGAGTCAAGCTCACTCACACTGGCCTGTTGCTGGCACAGATGTGTCATCTCACTTGCAAGAGTCCAGACTCTGCAGATGATCTTACTTCTTTATCAGTTTTTAGATATGATTATGGCTTCCAGAATTGTTTTAGAACCAAGATCATACCCATGATTATTGAAGGAGTTTCTACAAGATTGCAAATTGAACATTTTCTCCTCGTTGAAAAGTCTTGCTTTCTGTGAAATGCAACCTGCAGAAAAGCTGTCGTGTGCTACTTCAAAAGAGTCAGTGGGATGTCCTCTGTCCATTGTCAGATTCTCTACCTACCCACTCCCTTTCCTTTTCTTTATCCTTTCTCAAAAATTACTTAGTTTAAATCATTGATCCTTTCTGGAAGGTTTTGACACATTTTGTCAGATGAGTCAGGCCTTTGTATCACTTTCACTGCAGACTGGCACTGAAGTATCCTCTGCCTTACAAATGAGCCAATTCAGTGAATTCATTCAGTGGATTCTTACAATTCAGTGCAACATCTTCTCAGGGCAAAGCACATTATGTTTGCATCAAACACTCTTCCTCATGGGCACTTCCAGCTTTCCCACCATTCCCATCACAGCAGATACATTTAGCATCTCCTCCTAGATGCTATTTGTTAAGAAAATACGTATTTTCATTTCTTCCAGAGTGTTTTAAATGGCCTTGTCCTATTCCATGCATAACAATGGTCACACTACTAGAAGAGTAGAGGTTATTTCCTTTTGCACTTCAACATCTCCTAGCTCGGTCTGATGATCTGATGCTGAGAAAGGTATCTCATTCCTCTGCCTGAAGCAGCCATGGGATTTATTTTCAGCCTAGAGACAGAAATGGCTATAAGGAGCTTGACATGGCCACAAGGTTATTTGCATCTGGGTTTTTTTGCTGCTTGTTTGTACAGGGTGAACATGTGAATTTACAACCTTTGTGTCACAAATCCTGAAAGAACGTTTCCCTTCACCTTCTCCTCCTTCCTCAAAGGAAAAAGTGGTTGTAACAATTAGCTTATGTAAAAGAATGACTATATTTGTAGACAGATCACATTTTCATCAATGCAAAGGGCTTTGAAGTTGACATGAGAAGGACCTAACTGGATGCACAACACTACTGATGTATATTAATTAATACATGACCTTTTCTGAGTAAAACTTTTTTATTGGCCTACACCAATGCTACAGGTCAGGAAACAAACTAAATTGCATATGTTTTCCAACACCAATTCCAAGGTAATATGTGTCCACCTATCTTTGCAGAACATTTTGGGCAACATCCATGTGATGGTAGTAGAACAAAACGCACCAACATGTTACTGATAGGCCTAGTTGAGACTAAGAAAGAAAAACTCCAAACTGCTACCAAAGGCAGAGCATAAACATTGCAGTTCACAAAATATTGCCAAGTGTTCGACAGCTATTGCATTTTGACACAACTGAAAAATATAATGGAGCTGAATTCAAATTAGGACTGTTTTTCCTTCATGAAAAGAGTGAAACCTGTTCAAAACATTCATTTCAAGTCAGTGTGCCAGAAAATTGAGTTTGACTAAGAGAAATGGACACAAATGTCATTGCTGACAGCAAGTACTTTTGTACTTTTCTATATCCTTTCTTTTTTTTCAAACTGTACTCCTAAAGAACGGACATTTTCCTATTTGTCTTAAAAAATCCCTTCCTTTTAGTTAAATATCCCTGCAAATTAAGACACACATTCACATACTCATTGCCTCAGCTTTCTCCTACTTAGCTATCATACAACTGTTCTTTGCAGAAACATTCATAACTTTCTACCTCTAGTACTCCTCCCACTGTAATGAACTGAACTGATTCTGAAGCATTTGACTCTCACTGATTGGTTTAGCAGCCCAATTAGTACCAATTAGCCGAAATTTGAATTCTGAAATCCTCATCCACAGTCTCTAAGTACTTCTATAAGGAGATGCCAGGTCTTTCTTTGGTTATTCTTCCCCATCAGGGGTCCTTTGCTTTGCTAGTCAGGTCTGGGAACCACTTGCTTGGGTGATGTCTACACATTTTTGGACAACTGTAGCACTAAGTCTGGCACCTCATGACACCTGTACAATACCTGGACTGGTTGCCCACAAACTTCTGATCTCACAGAGTTCTCACATACTCTGTCAGGACTCTCTGTAGATGTAGGAGTCTGTCCTAAAACTACCATGATGATTAACAGAGAATATGAGAAAGAAGTCTCATTATTCAACTTTGTAAATACTTTTGTTACTGCTTAGAGGAGCTTCAAGTGTAGAAGTTGCTTTGCCTTTAGCTCTGCCAGGGCAGTGTAACATTGCTGTTACTGTGTCCTAGCACGGCACAGGTACTGCAGCCGTGCACCAGTGAGCCAGACACCTTGAACACAGTACATAGAACCTTGCCTCAGAGCTAACTGGAAGGAAAACAGGGTAGACCACCAGTGGCAGCCACTGCAATTGTCACAACACACTGCGTTGTGTTGTCAAGATTTGCCTGGGCCAGGTGAGCAGTGCTCTGCTCGACTGCATGCCACTGGAGGGGATGGGGAAGCTGAGGTGGGGAAAGGCTGGGGTAGGTGCAGCATCAGGCTGCTCTCTCAAAGACCCTGGAGAGCAGCACTACCAACAAGTCCTGGTGAATGTATGACGAGTTACTTACTGAAGCTATGGGAAATACTTTCCAGGCTGGTCTGTCATAAACAGATGGGAATATACCATGATGGGAAAGATACTACGGTAATTTCACAACTATAAGGCGCACCAGAGTATAAGGACCACTTCTGGGTGTTGGCAAATTTCCGAACTTTGTCCATATATAAGGCATACCGGCGTATAAGGCGCACTTTTTTTTTGCAGCGAGGATCTGCGCACAACAAAGTAACGAATTAGTAATGGAATCGCACGATGGTGGAGTTTACTGGCTCGGCTCAGGGCCGGGTGGGCTCAGCCCCACTCACCCACAACTGCCAGTGGCAGCCCCAGCCCCGCTCCCTCGGGTTCGGAACTTCCTGGTTCGGACCAAAATTTTAGTCAAAAGGGTATGCCTTATATGCGTGAAATTACTGTAATTTCATTGCATTCTTTCAGTTCACTGAAACAGAGAGCCCATGAGGAAAGACTGCAGAAGCAGCTTGTGCCATCCTGAGGGCTCCTGAGCACAGGTCCACGATCGTTGAACCCTATAACTATTCTCTCTGATCTCTATGGATTAAACAAAGCTCATCAAAAGATGAAAGCATCCAGAGGTCCGTGACAAGGACAGAGCTGAAAAGAGGCCACAGGAGGTTCATGAACCCTGTTTGTGTCTGCATGGTAGCATGAAGAGGAAATCAGCTGTCACATTGAGACAAGTAAAAACCCTTATTTCACTCTGGCTTTCCATTTCCAGAATATGGGTAGTACTGTCCATAATAACTCTCCCTTAGCTTTGCCCCAGATTAAGCCAGACAGCTGCATACATTACATCATTATCCACAGAGAAGCAAGATTCTCCATGTTCTAATAATATATTTTTAATAAATCCACCAATCCCTAACCAAAGGACCTACGCAAAGATCTGACGAGTAAGACTTATTTCTGCAAGACTGACTCACATGGTGTTATGTCTCTTCAGAGAGGGCAAAATGTTCAGACATGAACTAATAAAGCAATTCCTGAAACAAGTGGGACATGCCTACATGGTCCTGGTTTCATGAGGACACTGGATACGGGTGGAGATCAGCAACAAACTGGGGTGAAGGGATGGGAGAAGGTGGGTAAAGGAGAAATGTCTCAGTGGCAAGGCTGGAGATGAAACTCCTGCAGAAAGACAAAAGAAAGAGCAGGACCCTTGAGAGGGGAGAGGCTGTGAAGAGGGGAAAACCAATGAGCTGGATTGAAAAGGCCAAAGAGGAAAGGGCCTCTCCATCATGCTTCCTACATTTCTGATATTTATCACTGAAATATCCAGCTGACAGTATGACAGGAACATCTATCCAGTTAACTCATGGATCTCTGTGATTTGCCACCCAAGGGTTATGTCTGCACTTTTAGAAGGTGTCACTTTAGTTCCTGATGCCAAGCCACAGAGCCTCTGCCAGCATCATCAACACTTCCAGGTAGATGGGGGCTGTAAAAGCTGCTGCTTGCCAGCTCAGCTGTGTGCCTGCTGAGGTGAAACCTGTAAGGTTCGGGAACAGTAGGGATCTTGCTTTATCCCAGCTGTACCTGGCTGGAGAAGATGTATCTCTTTCCTTTGTGGTTCTAAAAAATACGCTCACTAATTTTCCTCTCTCACCTCCAAGTTCAGGCTCACCCCACTGGCTTCCATGAGCACTGAATTAGCGATGACAACTTGGGGCTGAAAAACTTTGGGGCTTTTCTCATTACTAATCAGCCCTACGCATGGCACAAATTGTCTGGAGGAAGATCCCACATACATTTCCTGCACAGCTGGTCAGCTAAGCAGTTCCCCAACAGATGTGTCCTTGCAGGCATACACGTAACATCTCTGACATTACTATTTTGTCTTCAATAAAGTAAATCTTCTTTTAACAGTTTTAGGTTGGATAAAAACGACTTTAAACTGGATTAAATTGTATTTTCTCTAGCAGTCAGCCTGATCAGCTCCGTGAGCAGTTAACTCATTCACTTCTGTGATGCCTTTTGGGCTGAGGTTTGTTATTTCTTTGTGCTGTTAATTAGCTGATAACAGTGGCAAGGAGTTGTGGATGCCGAGGACTGCATTTCTCATGTGTTTGTGAGAGATAAAGTCTGCACAGCTCTACTGAGGCAGAACAATAAAGCCCCTGAGCAATTAGGGAAATCCGATCAGTCCCACAAATATAAGGTGCAAGACCTCCTTTTGTCCAGGGGTCTGGTAAGTGTTTCATGCCTTTATTCAAGAGAATCCAGTGGGGAAGCTGTCACCTCAAGAAAGTGTTTATTAGTTGAGCTACTGAAGTTGTGCCTGAGTAACATCCCTACTACTCTCCCCTAAAGCAAAGGGGAGTTCATAACATAATTTGCTAAATTAGATCTACTGATTGGACTGCCAGCTCCTAGCAAACATTAACCAGCACCCAGGCAGCAGAGTCTGGCTGGTTGCACTGGTTACGAGGCTGTTTCCATGACCTGAGAAAGGTGAGCTTCACTTTTCCCAATATCATAATCATATTTAAACAAATGCCTTGGGAGTGTTCGCATTCCAGCAGCTGCTGTCTTCTTCCTCTCTGTTAAAAAATGTCTCAACCTCTCAGGACAGAGTTCAACACCTTCCCGCAATCCATGCCTGGAAACCACCAGCATGCAGAATATCAAAAGGTGGTAGCCCAAGGTTTATTTGATCTCATCCAGCTCTTCAGGTGAAGGACTCATACTTTACACCCCACTTTCTTGTGGTATTTAGTCATTAAAAGCAGAAAATCTTAGAGGATTTCCTCTTAACTGTCTCCAATTCCCTCAGAAAGTTATCTCTGACGTTTAAATTTGAAAACTTACACAACTGTCTCACTCTAGTTCTTGGGAGTAAGCCCTTGTGCATCACCCTTTTGTGCAATACATACATGCTACAGTAAAATTAATATCCTCTGTTTAGTCTGAATTCACTGGCTCAATGCCTAGAGTGACTAAGGAAAGAGACTAGCATTTGCAGAACAAAGCTGGAATTAATTCTGCTAGGGAAATGGGCTGTGCTGAGAAAAAGACTGAGAGGTGGAGAACAATGGGACTCTCACTATCCAGAAGTCAAGAGTTGTCACATATGAACTGGAGTCTGGGAAGCAGAGAGGACATAACATCCAATAGCTCAGAGAATAAAGGATCTGATGCAAACTCCTTGACTGCCACTGGAAGTTTATACATTTCTGAGAGTGGGGCTTAGATAACATCTGTATACATTGAGTTTTTCACAGTTGCAGGGCCAAATTCCATTTTCATTCTTCCTAGTATTCAAACAGAATTAATCTATCAGAATCCAGACAGATCCACACTTCTTCCCATGGGCCAGACAAAGAGTGGCTCCCCTGTAACCTGTGTAGCTGTTCATACCCAAGAGGATGCTGCACCCTACCCATTCAGAGTGAGGGTAAAGAAAAAACTGCTGAGCTTTTCCATTAAGCCCCCAATATAAATCTATTATATGTTTTGATCATGATATTGAAACATATAAATGTAGTTTGAGGATTTTCATGGCAGACATTGTAAGGTCCATGCTAGCAAATAGTTTTTAGCTATAACTTCAACAGCAAAAAAAAAATAATTCACATTCCCAGAACTAGAAAAATGTTTGAAAGAGATGGTCTAATTAAGTGCTGATAATATTTAAACAGTTTAGGGTTGAAATACTTTTGGGGTTTAATAATGAAAGAGAATAATGGATATTATGATTGAATGGGGGAACAGTTTAGCTTGAAGGAAAATGCTATAGATTAGAGGGTGCTTATACCTGTCTTGGAACCAAAACTTAATCACTGTTCCTATAGTAAATATTTCCATGAACTAATCACTCCAAAGTGGTGAGCTGTGTTTCTTTGGAGCAAAAGAGTGGTATATGAAAACAGCAACAACACAGAACAGCCCACCTACTGAGGGCAAACTGTTTTAGACACTACAGACTACAAGATAATATGTCTTGATGTTTGCATTTGGACAGATTGACTCAAGAGAATGTGATAAATTTTTATTAACAAACTCTAGAATAAAGGGCTCTATGCAGGAATTAATATAACTCACATAGTTAACTCACTGACAAAAATGGACTGTTTGATTACTCCTTTTTATTGGTGAAGTTATCCACTAAAGAAACAAATTTCAACCTTACTTTCCTGTGTGGCCATATCTTGTTGGGATCAGAGTGTTTTTAAGAACAATAACAATCAGCAATGACAGCTTGGGAATTTATAATTGAAAGAGTTTAGAAGTTTCAAAAATTGGTTAAAGACATCCCCCAACCCTTAAAAGAGTTGATAAACAAGAACACAGGTAATTTTATGGCTCAAAAAGGAAAGCAAATTTGAAGGAAAGGTTTAACCATTCATTACCAGGTCATAAACTTTCACCCATCATTAAGCTTTGATACTGCAATTAATAAAACTGCTGGGCACCAGATCTCAGTGTCAGTAAGACACTCTGTGGATGTTGTTATGGGAAAACTGTTTCTAGGTCCCAAAATTATGATTTTCAGGTTCTTTGTTGTCTGTTATCAGTATAAAATTATGTTTGTAGAGATGATAATATGTGAGGCCTAATTATTTTCAACACTATTTCATGAGTCTGCCATTACTGATTTATGTATTTGTTTCCCTTCTCTTCCCCCCAAAAAAGTGCTGGTATTAAATATTAACAAGGATTAATAAATCCCATTTAAATAATTTTCATTTATCAATACTGATGAAGCAAAACTCTATATAAATGTAGATTTACTTGGCAATTCATTACTTCCCATTCCTTTTTAAATGCCTTGAGAGGAGGCTTAAAGAGAAAAAATACTGACCTAGGATATATATACCCCCAAGGAAAAAATTGAGAGGTGAGAGATCAGCAGCACGCTGATCCTGCTGTACCCCTGGGTGGTGACTGCCAGGCCACCATCAGATGTCTTCTAGGTGGCAATGAGCACATTTATGGATACTTGCTACTTTTACTTAGTTGTCATGCATTGTGCAATACTTCCTACTCCTAAATTGTGTAGATGCTGTTTGCAGTGTTTCTTGATGCAGAGTGAAAGTGGTTTGGACAGACATGACCCAACAAGCAGAGAGAGGTGTCTGCTCCATACCCTGAAGTAAGTTTACTCAGTTAACAGAACATTATGGGCATGATGTGGTTTGTCTCTTTATTCACATGCATATGACCTGCTTCCTTGTATTTTACCAAACTATTTACTACTGACTGGCAACTTTGGGCAATTTATTTTTTTAAGAAAGTGTGGGTAGTTTTTCCAGCCTCCTGACATTTTACTTAAGCTATAAAGTAATATATTCCTCATTTACTCGCTGAGCTTGTTCTGAGATGCAGTCAGTCTGTCTTCTCATGAGTAGTTTGCTGCTCTACCTGTTTCTCTACTGCTGCATTCATCTTGACATAGCTTGTTTCTTCAGTCTGCTTTCAGCACAAAAACCTGCTTGCATGTGAGGCTCATGGCCATACTGTCATAGTGTTAACTTTTACCTTGAGTTCTTGCACAAAGTCTGAGATCCATTTTCATTTGCTGTACTGCTTTGGCATAGTCTGTTTACTGCCATGACTGCAGTTTGCATACAGAATTCACTCCTAAAAGATTTAATGAACCCTCCAGATACACTTCATTCACTTATTTTAAACATAAATTGAGTTAACATAGTAAAGTGTCTCCAATCCATTTCTTGAAACTACATAGTTTCATTTAGCACCTTCAGACAGTCACACTCTATTGATTTAGATTTTTCTTCATGAAAGACTGTAGAACTGTCATTTTTTCCAGACATATTTTTTTATTGTGATGGTCATTACTGTATGAATTGGTGGGAGAGTTTAGCAGCTACAATCTCACTTCAAATCCATTTTGTTCATCTCTGGGAAAGAATAAAAAAGGAAAGGTTACAATACCTTAATAGCAGAAGCCAGATTAACTGAAAGGATTTTTGATCCAGCCATGGCAGTTTAAGATATTGTGTACCTCATCAGAGCAAAGGAAACTGCATGTGTGTGGATTGAGTTACAGCAAAAGAAAGGGGAATTAGGAACGAATTGTCATTTGTTCATGGGAATGAATAACATTAGCACATTGCTGTCAGCTCACTGTGTCTTAGCTACAAGTATGTGCACAAACATTTACTGCCAATAAGCTCATCTGCAGGAGCCCATTAAACTGAGATAAGATGTCTCAGGCTCATCTGCCTGCTCTGATGTGACATACCAATCGTGAAATAAATCTCAGTAGTATATACCATCATTTGTAAGCATTCAAATGCATTGCAGAGATCATCAGCATACAAATGGAGCTCGGAAGAGTTTTTTACTAGCTCTCAAGTCAAATAAAGTTTTGACTCAGTGGAGTTTGCAATTTGAGCCCACAACATATATCCAACACTTTTTATATCTAGATTAAAATATTAAAAGGAAACGCTGTGATGTGAACATGCACACAAATCTCAAGGGCCATATCTTACTAGTGGTGTCTTTTCAGCGGTGTCTGAAGCATTTAGAAATGCTTCCCAGACTAAGCCAACTTTTAAAGCAGGTCCAAAACCAAGGAGAAGACTGCCTGCCCTAACTGAAGAAAGGATAAGCAGAACTGTATTTGCTAATTAAAGATGACAGCCATAGGTGGATACCAGAGATAACTGTGACCTTAATGATGGTCACTAACAGCCAGGGCACCCAACCTCCTTGTATGGCACTGAAAAGGAAAATTCTGA
>PYHW01009979.1:14573214-14585593 GCA_013186435.1 Turdus rufiventris | reverse complement strand
TAAGGGAGCCACAGTGCATCTGAAACCTGGTTTCACTCTGGCTGTCAGCTTAAGTAGGGCTACAACTAATGCAGACCAAGAATGAGCAAATCCTAGTGTTTGCCTGTATAAATAAAGACTGAATTCATGTTGCCTTTATGTTGTCAGTTATCCTCATTTTAACAGATACGATATTAAGCACTGCTAATGTTATTGGCCAGCAACAACAAACAGAGAGAGAAGTGTGAGTTTAAAACAGATTTCAAATATTTTCAAATACAGTTGATTTGAGCTCATATAATATTCACAGCTTAGATCAAAGGTAAGAAACGCTCTTAATTAATATCAGTAATAGTTTACCATCAGCCATACTATCACTTGCTTCTGCAGATCTCTTAAAATATCTGCAATAAGAGTGCCCTCTCTGGACAGAGGAGTAAGCCCTCCACACACAATGCAGAGAAAGAGATCTGCTGTGCTGCTTTACTCAGGACAGTAAGGATCTGCTGTGTTTCTTTACTCAGTAAGGATCTGCTGTGTTTCTTACTCAAAGCTGTCCCTGTGACACTCAGTGGAGCATCACCTCTCACTGTTCTCTGCTCAGCTCCTTTGCCAGCTGAAGAGCTCTGTGATGCTGTGTCCCCACACAGCCGCACGCCCTTCCTGACGTGAACTTTCCCTCCCAGCTCTGCTGTGAGTCAGTTGGAAGCAATTACTGTGTTGTGCAAAGCTCACGTTAGGCAATAGCAGCTGTGTGAGGGAGCGGATTCCTCCCAGGTTGCTCCGTTTCCAGTGGTTTCTGACTAAATATCCCTGGCCGTGCCAGGTGTTGATAGGACACCCCACCATGAGGGAAACGCTTCGCTTGCTCTTCTCCATCCTGTCTTTGGTGGAGAGCACAAAGGTGAAAGGGAACAGAGCAGGCAGCTAAGAGTGCATTTGGCTGGGTCCACCCTGCCCAAGAGCACCTAAGGACACCTGGGAGCAGGAGGAATGGATCATCGCATGCCTGATGTCTGAATTACCAAATAGATTCAGCCTAGAGTGTGAAAACCACTCTCAGGACCTCGGTCTGAGCTCAGGTTTTCACATTCCATCTTCTCCTGTGCTAAACAGCAATGGGCTTTCCTAGAAAAGTGCTCCAGCAGTTTGGTCTGCAGAGCAGAGGTCATATGAAGACTCAGCATATGGACATAGAAGGTTTCGGCCAGCCATAAAGTGCTGGAGCCCATCCACACTGTGGGGAAGTGCTCCCCCAAACCTCCAGGACTTACCTAGAGACCTACATGGGCCAAGTCAGAGGCAGTACCACAGAAGCTCATATAGTCAAGAAACAGGAGCAGAAAGAGAACTGACACTTAAGCATGGTCTCAGGGCTATTTATACCTTGTGGAGATGCCTTTGAGCCCCTTTTGTGTTGTGTACAAAGCCTAACCCTGCACCACACAAGGTGATGCTTCGGTGATTATCCCACATTAAGAGGGTGAGAGGGAAATGGGGAATATTCAGTGGGGCTCCTGGTTTCTGTAGGAAGACAGAAAGTAAGAAAAAAACAATTTTAAAAGTCCTTTTAGATTTTACTTCAATGAAGTTCCTCTCTGTTTCTGGGAAAAAATTAGAGATGAGCAAGTGTATGTCACCATGAACTAGATCTAAGCACCTCCACACCCTGGGGAATTTTGTTCCTGACTTCATTTACCGAAACAATGCCCAGTTGCTGAGGGGTTTGATCAGCCACCCAAAAGATGACGAAGCAAATGACAGCAGATGAGATGGGGGTTCCCTGCAGCAGACACATGATAAGGATTCAGAGCACTGTGCAGCCCTGCCCTCCCTGCTGCAGCCAGCTCGGCCAGCCCACACAACTGCTGAGCTGCTTTGGGGAAGACCAGTTCCTGGAAGAGAGAAGATAAAGAAAGAGATGTGGACAGATCATCCAAAATTAATGATGGAAAAAAGTGAAAATACTTGTAAGAGGAAGCTTTCACTATGCCAGAATCATTATTAATCACTTGCAACTCCCTGTGACTAAGTGTTGTTAAACTTCATTGGCATTTAAAAATGTAGATATTCCATTACGCAGGCAAAAACCAGCTAAGATATTGGGATATGAAAGGGGGATTAACTGCAATGGGCACTTCTAATTCATTTTTTAAGAGTATTTTTTCAAAAGTGTTTTTTACCTTGTCTGTTTAACGTCTTGCAAGCTGTTTTAACCGCCTCTATTTTAACTCATTTTTCTAATTTCTCAGTGTTTTTTAACTCTGATGCCAGTTTCTGTGAAATTAATAAGAGTGATAGAGAAATTTCCAAAATATTAAGGTATTTCGAGCATTGGCTGTAACAGTGTCCAAGAGATGACTAAAATAAATTTCCTAACTGAGATCAGCACAGCCACAACCCTTAGTAGACATCACAGAAGCAAAACTTGTCAGGAAGCAAGTCACAGCATCATTTGCTTTGATACAAAACTGTATTTATAGAATCCTTTTTTACTTTTTTGTGACCTTTTCTCTTCAGGGTCTTCTTCACAGGTAAATCTAATGTAGCATCTTTGTCTTTCACTGCTTTGCACAGCACACCATCTTTTGCACAACATGAGACTGAAATATTTGTGCAAAGAAAGTCTGGCATCCAGGATTCCCATCTGTTCAGCTATAAATGGAGATCATGGAGACAAGTCTTTTGCCTAAGAGAGATGATATCACAGTAGGCACTACCAGGCTGCTTATACACCCCATATTCCAAATTCAGGTATTCCCAATAGATCTCACCTGAAGGACCACTCTGCTTTTGGGGGCAGAACTGGCACTAGAGCTGTAGAGGGCTGATAAGGCACCAGCAAACGGAAAATAATTTGCAACTCTTTGTTGGGTTGGCAATGGACAAAAAGCTGAGAGGGGCAAAGGGCTGAAACCTCCCTCTGCAGCCACAACAACCACATGAGTTACCATCACTCCTCAGTTCTCATGTGCCCCTGTAAATTCCCTTTGCACATGCAGGTGGGGACTTCTGATGTCTTTGGTAGCTCTGATAGGGAAGATGTGATTCTGCTTCCTGAATCTTTAAGCTTGCCTTAGGCTTGCACTGTTTGTGTGAAATGGAGTAAAGGAGCATAAATGCACCTCTTACAAGGCAAACAGTGGCAGTTCATTGAAACACATGGCCCTTTACTTCCTCTGGAAGAGAAAGGCTGGAGCAGCTAAGCAAACTCAAAAGCAGGATGCAAGATAAAGGCAGCTTTGAGACGGAGTTGAGGTTTTGGTTTTCCATTGCTCCATTCTAAAAATAAAAATCAAATATCAGGAATGGGTGAGGTGGTACTCTGTCTTTAGGGACCGTGAGTGCTGGTGCACAGATGCTATTGAAGTATCCCTAGCTAAGGACTGGACTTGAGCTGGAGTCCCTTAGGAATGGCTTTGTACTTTTGAGGAAACAGTAAAAATGTTACAGGTCTCTTCAATGACTCTCGTTCACCCATCTTCACAAATCACCTCAGTACTCTCACCCACTTTTCATAAAAAAAAGACACAATCGACATGCCCATATTTTCCTTTGTTATGGGTAATTGTAACTAAAGGAGGGATACAAATTCCTGCTGTCCTGGGTACCAGGAGAGAGAAAGCCTTGGTATATCCAACAGCTGGGGACACCAGAGGGTGAATCTAGGGAAAAGCCACCAGCTGCTGTTCCAGAGCACTAGGAGGAGGCTGTAGGTTCAAAGGACTTAGCAGATGTGTCTGGAAGGGAAGTGGAGAAAGAAGTGTCTGTTAGCTGTCACCACTGTTGGACCAGAATGCAAAGGGCATTGGCAAAATTTTCTCCTGTTCTTTTGAGAACAGAGATTTATGAGAAGGTGTTCCCTAATTTAATTCTGCTTTTCCCAAGATTTCTCTGTCTCTGCTCAGGATGTGTCTCCTTCCAGCAAGGAGTACAACTTACAAAAATGAAGAAAAGCCCTGATCTTCAAAGGGCTGCAGAACATTGCCATAATGCCATCACAGCAAGGACATAGCCCCATCTATACAGACAAGATCAAACAGCATCCTGCAGAGTCAGGGTGCTATTGCATTACAGCATGATTCTTCTCCGCGACAGATTTGGCCAAAAGCCAGGCAATGAAATGGGTCTGCTAGACTGAATGGACTTGGGGTCTTAGCAGTTGGAGATTTATACTGCTGCTGTTGCAGAAATCAAATCAAGACGCTGTTCCCCAGCATTACAGGCTTACCTAGCCATCTGTAGACCAATGGTGTGAAATCATTGCCTTGTGTGTCCTCACAGCAGCTAAACACCTTGTGTTTTTCTTTCAAAATATGTGTTCATTGAGTTCATTGTTAATAATAACTGATAGCAGTTAATACTAATCTTCAGAAAATGGGGGAAGGAAAATCCTTTGAGAATATCCCTAGGTGAGCCCATCAAGGGATCATGCTGTGCTCTCATTTTCTAATGTAATTGCCCATTCAATGATAGTTTGATAGGAAGTGGCATAGATCTATTTAGTGGCACAGATCTTTTTAGTGGCACTTTGCTGCCAAGGTGTTTTAATAAAAGGCAATCAGCAGGACATAGAATTACTGAGCAATGCTACAAAATCCAGAGATTTTTGTGAAGAGATTTTGTCTGTCCTTCTTTGTACATTTATACCCTTCATTTTGGTCTTGAAGTCATGGATATACTTAATATTCCTTGCAAGTCCATCAGTACTGTGGATTAGAGAGCAGAGAGTAAGATAAATGAACCTTTTAAAGCTTTTTAAGGCTTGGTGACTCTTGCAGGACCAGCAGAGGGACTGAGACCCTTAATGCATCTACGTTAAAGGGGCTTGTGTTGGCTGTAATCTGTTTGCTTCATGCATGTGGGGTCGTACATGCCGGAATTTATGATACATACTCATCTGAGTCATAGAATATGATAAGCTCAAACCCATTGCAAAATAAAACCCCAAAATTGTTAAGGCATTTGCACAAAAAATATAGATAAGCATGGCCTGAATGAGTGTGTTTGATTGGGTCAAGTGATAAGTTGCAAGATCTTAAGCTGCTGTAACATAATTCCCAGCAATCATATGCCTAATATGTTATCATGTCTGTGTTTATTCTAGTAAATGAAATTAATTAGAGTCTATCCACTGATTCTAAAGGGTCATGTTAAGGTTTGTGTTCTCATGACTGGACTGGAGCCTGAAGCTCATCCTCCCTGGTTTGGGATAGCAAGACTGTAAGGACAGCCTGACCTGCTGTCAGATGAACATATTAAAAAAAAAAAAAAATAAAAAAAATCTTTGTTGACCTCAGAAAGCTTAAACCTCTGCAGATGGCATTAAATGTTGTTGGAGGACAACAGGCCTCTCTAGAAGGTACTTTCAGACAGGGGACTTTTTAAAGGTCAAGTCCAGAAGGACTCAGAGTTTCAGACAAGTGATAGAGGACAGCATGTTTTACCACTGATCACAGAATATGAGTGTTTGCAAAATCACTGTTTAAATAATGGTTTAATGGTGGACTTGGCAGTGCTGGGTTAATGGTTGGGTTTCGAGATCTTTTCCAACCTAAATGATTCTATTTATTTATTATGCTAAATTGTGTGTTTGCCTGCACAGTCCATTGTGTAATAAAATCAGCAGAGTAAGCTGTGTTTAACACCTAGAAATAGGCACATGACAGGAGCACCAGAGTTACTTTAATAGCCAGATTACTGTGTGTCCTTCAGCCACAGTGAGGGAAATCCACTCACTGAAACACAGGAAGATGCCATAGGGGGATGTCTCTTTAGCCTCTCCACTCCTTTAAGTCACAACACAACCACTTTCCATTACTTCAGGAAGATGCTGACTTTCTGGAAAGATCTTGGAAGAACCATCAAGCCTTTACAGCCCTCCCCTCCTGCCAGGGGTGCTGTTCTCTACCTGGGGGTCAGAGGCACAGCGGCTGCCTGTAGCCTGCAGTGGGGACAGTGGGTAGCAAGGCTCACAGCTCTCCGTGACAGACGTACATGGAGTTCACTTGTCTTCTCATGGCATTGCTTCCATGCTGGTATCTACCTGGACAGTTTCCACTTCCCAGCAGCAGAAAGACTTTCCCCCACAAAGGCCAGAGAGCTGATGTCACTTCAGAGCACAGTGAGCAGCAGCAGGAAAAAGCTGCACTCTACATCAGGACACATTAACACTCCCAGACAGATCTCTGTCAATTCACTGGTAGCTCTGATGTGTCACCTACTCCTGTGGCTTTGGTCGTCATCAAGGCTTCAGTCTGACAACAGGCATAAAGCTGTGTCTTCGAGATCTGCCCTCATAACCAGAACTGAAAACATTTTCAGTGAAAGATCAGAAGAGCCAGTGGGATCAGCAGACTGTCACTGCTCACGTTTGCTTCGTTATCAGCATATACATTCAAAAGGACGTTTGTCAAAGGGCTGTGGCACAGCAAATCAAATCATAGCAGAAAGCCAGAAAAGTGTTTGCCTGTGATGAGATCTCACCTGCTTTGAGTGCAAGCTGCTGGAGATCATTAGTACTCTCTGATACTTGTTATTTGTAAGCAGACCTGCTCTCTTCAGGTTCATTTCCTGCTCCACAATGCAACACTGCCAGATATTTTCACACATTCTGGATGCTTTGGGTAGCATGGAGCAAAAATCTTCAGCTACTGACTGCCTGATCATTTAATAACCCAAAAGCTCAGCTATTGTATGCTTCAAGCCAGTATTCAACCTAGACCACATGCCAAGAAAATCCATGAAGGACAGAGAGCTCCATAAAATGGAACCTGCACCTTCCTAAAGCCTAAGTGTATACGACAGGCAAGAAAGAATTTGGACTGGGAAAAAATCCAGACTCCTGGGACAGGAATTGATTGCTAATGTTGACATAAAAGGTCCTAGTCCCATCCTGAGATGCTTCCTTGGTAAACTGTGTATGTCACAGCCAAATTTCCACACAGCCACGCTGCTCAGCATCCAGCTGGGAAGTGCACAGCACCACACAAGTGCTAGTTTCATTCACTCCTGATTTTTAGCTACTTTTGATGAAAACAGTGTCATTAACTGAGAGTTGATGTTCGGATGTAGGATTTCCAGAGAAAGGAATAAGAGATATATGTATCCTCTGATTTCTGGTGAATTCTCATACAACATGGGCAGAAAATGGGCCTCTCTAACTTGTGTGAATGCAGCTGCATTCCTTGAGGTCTCCTGGGGTAGTTGTACTCAGAGGCCTGCAAGATGGAGACCCATCTCTCATGGAGCATGGTGGTTGGGAGGGCCTATCAGTTTAGTCATATTCGCCTTCCTAATACTGATCTGCAATACGTGTTTGTGGGAAGTAAGCAAGAGACCACTTAATTATTTAGGTAAAGTGGCAACTTTGATTGAACTGTTTGGTAAGTACCAGCAACAGATAAAAGAGAATCCTAAAAATGAATAAAAGGGGTGTCCTATGTCCCTGCCTAAATCTCATATGCTCTAGGAAAGGCTCATTCGCTCTTTTTTTAAAATTTCACTTAATGAAAATTTAATTCCAAAGGAAATTTAAAGTCACTGAAAATTTGTATTTAATGTCAATTATTTTCAAATTTTATTGTTGTTGTTGTCATTATAAAATGACAAGTGCTTATCTTAGATGTCCCTGTATCTTTGTTCCCATGTGGTGGCCAGGAATTGCACTGCCTCTGTTGGCATCACTATTGGGAGGACAGCTGCAACCACCAGCCTGTCAGGGCAGTGCTGCAAGCAGGCTGTGACTGGGCTGCACCACTTCAGCGCTCTGCCCAGGAAGAAGGGAGATTAATAAAGGCAACTACCTCCAACTAGTTGTGGAAGCTTCTAAAAACCACTATGCTGGCATGTGTAAAACCCATTACTCATTCCAGTTTCTCTATCTGAAGGTGTCTGGGAATGCAGAGGAGTGTTTCCCCATCCTGTGAACAGCCCACTGGAGATGAGAGTCTGGGCATTCTTCCAGGGGGGACCTGGTCCCCTTCAGGGGTAGTCAGACTCTCCAAACTGGTCAAGGTCAGCCCTGCCAGGAGCTTGGCAGCAGTGAAATTGTGTGGATGAACATGTGCCAACCTTGAGCTGCCTTGCTCTGGTCAGTCTAATTCACTAGCAGAAGTCATTGTGTACAGATCTACCTTTAATTGTATGTGCTCTTTGTTTCATGTGGTGTTATCTGTGGATCCTACAGAATATAATGCTTCTGCTTTAACACTGAGAACCCTAAACTGGACCTTCACTACTGTCACATTAGACTACAGGTATGTGATTAACTCATTTCTCTTAAATTAGACTTCACAAAATAAGCCGCCAACTGACCTGCTTTTCCTTCTGCTCCATGCTGGTTGCACATTAAAACCCATTACTTCAAACCATCCTGACAGACATTTTTGCTGACAGTCATAGGCCATTCTAGCCAAGAGTTCTGGACACATCCAAATGTGCATGACTTGTTTCTAGTCTGAACCTGCCTGCAACTAACTTCTAACTTGCTTCAAGTTATGGCTTTCCCTGTTATATTAAAAATAAATGGTTGGAAATTTTCAATTTTGCAAGAGTGATATAATTTTAGAGACCAATGGTTTTCTCTGTAAATCTTTGCATATAAATAACCTTGGATTTAAATTCCCAGAACACTGAAAGACTCTGAAATGGCTCTATACATGGTGAAAGCAACCACAGTGTTAGGTCTGCTTGCACCCAGTCTTCATAAGCCTTAAACTGCCCATGATATTTATGTTAAAATCTGCAAGTGGATTCTCAGTTACCATAAAATCATAATTTAGGGCATGACTCTGCTTTCACTTACACCCATATGGGCTTCTGTAACTTTCCTATTTCCAGCAGAATTTGCTACATGTGAAAATAGGTGTGGAACACACCTGACATGTCAGTCTGTTTGTTGATAGCTCCATGGAGTTTAGAGGCTGAAGGAACTGCTAGATCACTTTATCTGACCTGCCTGTTATGGAAATCCATTCAGTTACTCTTGTACAGGGCCCAATAAATTTCACTGAACTAAAATGTGGCTTCCAGAAAAAGTATTCAGAGGATTTCAAAACAGAGGAATCCACCACTCCCCTTCATCGCTCAGATAACTGTTCAAAGAAAGCTTGCAATGTATGAAATGTGCCTTCTGCATAGCATAAATACATCTACCTTCCAGTTTTAGCTTTTCACTGTTACATGACAAAGATCCTTATTTTTTTCTCATTTTCTTACTTGAAGAAAACTATGCATTGCAAAGAGTCTGCTTCTGGCTTTTCTTTTTGATAAGCCCTACACAATAGCTGATCTGCAGTAAAAGGGTGTGTGTAAATCCTTACTTTAGGGACAATGCAAGATAAGAGCCTTCAGCAGCAGACTCAGCCACCTCAGCGTCACTGGGGGACCGGATCTGTCCCTGTCTTCCTGGTAGCAAAGCTCCTGAAGAGGCTGCTTAGGGCATTCCTGCTGTCTGCTAGCCCTGCCTGCTCATTTCCACTCGAGAGCAGCCCTTTCCCTTCACCCTGCACAGCCAGTTCACACATGCACGTAGGAAATGGCCATCAGGTCACTGAGGGGATCAGTGAAGCGCTGCAAACTCTGCCGGTCCAAGCGTGTGGGTATGATGGGGCTGCGTATTCACATACTTAAGGGTGACAGGAAAGAAGAAAGGGGAAAAACGCACACACACACGGAGCCATTTCCTCAGTGTAAAAGTGAGTACTCGATAGTTGCTGAAGAGTGGCGTACATGCCATCAATTCACCCACTCTTTAATTTACTCTGCAGTAACCAATTCATTTAACCACAGCCTACGCTAATCTCCCCCAAAATATATTTTGTCTGACCTTTCTCAAACACACCCATTGCCTCATTAGAAGATTAAGTCAGGTTGGTTCATTAAGATTATTCTCCTACGGCTGGTGACAATCTATTCCTGTGGACAGTGACAGCCAAGAACTCCCTTCTTCTCACTACTTGTGACCATAAATCACAATTAGGAGACAGGATTGTTTGATAATGGTAACCATGTAGACATAACATAACATATAAATGTAGATGTGATATACTTCTAATGAAACACATCTACATCTGGTTTCTGTAGCACTGCATGGATTGGCATTAATCATATCCTCCTACTTTTAATTCCTTCCTGGTGGGCAAACCAAACTTCCCGACCTACGTTATCCTGCTTGCCCTGACAGTGTGATCACACAACATGAGCTATGGCTGAGAAGGAAATAGCTATAGACATGAGAGACTCACCATTCCCATTATGTCATTTTCTAAAGCAAACTTTTGGTGTGATTTAAGTGCTGCTATTGCGGCATAAAGATTTGTGCCTCATCTACTGTCTCTTTATCCCTGTTCAAATCTAAGGAGCATGCCAATGGGATACTGTGTATTTCCAGAGTAATGTACATTCATCAGTAGAGGAGACATGCAGTCTTCAAATGTAACTATTAAAAGGTGGAATTAAAAAAAAAAAACGAACTAAAAAACCAAATAAACAAACAAAAAAGCTATTTCATTTATAAAAAATGCTCACCTGAAAAAATTAATCTGTAACATTTAGTTATTAACCAAACCAAACAAATCCACCCTCCCCCTGAAACCTCATTTCAGAAATTATCCTAGATGTGAAGTCCCCTGTGCGGGACATACATATCCCTGAATAAAGACAAGGCCACCAAGTGCCCAAGGAACACAAATGAGGCTGGCAGCAGCAGCTCCCCAAGGCACATTGTTGAGAGTAGCCATGGATAGATGGACTAGGGACACCCGTGTTAATCCTCTCTTGCCTCTGACAGTGCCAGAGAAAGTCTGATGCCAGGAAATCACAAATTAGGGCTCACACACATCAAGAACATGGTTATGTGTATAACAGTAGCAGAGCTTGCTGAGGTAGCCCCTTGCTTGGCTAAATCACAAACATTCAGCAGTCATCAGGAACTGGAGTGATAGGACAAGGAGCAATGGGTAAAAATTGAAAGAGGGAAAAATTAGCTTACATATTAGGAAGAAATTTTTCACTGTGAGCATGGTGAGGCACTGGAACAGGTTGCCCATGGAGATTGTGGATACCACAACCCTGTGTTCAAAGTGTTCAAAGCCAGGTTGGAAGGGGCTCTGAGCAACCTGGTTTAGTTCAAGGTGTCTCTGCCCATGGTAGGGCAGGCTGGGACTAGATGATCTTTAAGGTCTGTTCCAGCCCTGAACATTGTGTGATTCTGTGATTGTGTTACAAGCCTGGCTTACACCAGATACTTGGCTAGTAGGGCAGCTCCTGTGGAGAGGGGGATCAAGTAGCCCTCTTGACACCTTTCTGCCCTCTGCCCCTGTTTGCAGCAGACAGTGCCATATGTCCCTTGCCTGATGACAGAGGTGTGCAGGGCTCTGTATCTAAAGGTTTTGTGACACAGATTTGGAGGTGGTTGCAGTATGGGAATGGAGCTACCATGAGAGGAAGGTCTGAGAGGGAGGAAGACTTGAAAGCCCTTGTTAAGGCATGCTATGCTTTTAAGGACACTCTAAACCATCAAGTCAGATTGTAGCCAAACCATTTGTTCTGCTTTCATCCAGTCCAAAGGATATCTTGCTTTATTGCTGTTCCCTCTCCCCAAACAACTAATTTCTAACCTAGGCCAGTTCTCCTGGCGTAGGGAAAGGGACAGTGAGGAGGAGGGTGAAACAGTTGCTTTCCCTGGCAATGCCAGGTTAAAACTGCCCTAAACTAAACAAAACTCTGGCTTAAACTGTCATCAGATTTGTTATTTGAGACAGATTGATGATTCAAGGAGCTCGGCTTCAATGCGCATCCTAAAGCCACTCTCCCGGTGGCAGTGACTGAACACACCTGTAAATGTAACCACTTCCCCAAACTAGGTATTCAAAAATTCTCCAGCCTAGGTGACCGCCGACTTTAAACCATTTATTGCACACGAGAAGCCCCCAGAGTGCTCTGGAGTTTTGCCACACCAGAAGGTAAGAGGGGCGATAACTCGGCGAAGAGTCATCTCCGGATTTCCCAACGGTGTCTGGAGACGGTTCCCTTTGTGGGCTCGACGCCCCAAAGCGGCGACCTCTGCGGTCCTTGAGCAAACAGCACGGGGGAAGGGGAAGCTGATCGCGCCATCCTCCCCCGCGGGTCCCCGCCGGGGTACGGCAGAGGCGGCAGCGCCAGCGCGGCTCCGCTCGGTCCGGCTCCGATCCCACTCCAGTCCTGCTCGGTCCCTCTCGGTCCCGCTCCGATCCCACTTCGGCCCCGCTCGGTCCCGCTCCGATCCCGCTCGGCCCCGCTCGGCCCCGCTCCGGCCCGCGACTCCCCGGGCTCCGCCGCCTCAACAGCGCCACCCAGTGCTCCGCTCTGTCCCTCGCGGTGGAAACGCGGGCTCGAAGCGGGGAAACCCTTCTTGCAG
>PYHW01009979.1:14529035-14567610 GCA_013186435.1 Turdus rufiventris | reverse complement strand
TAACAAATGCTTCCCCCTCCTCCTTTTAGCTTTTATATCTGAGTAGATGTCATGTAGTATGGAATATCCTTTTGGCCAGTTTGGGTCAGCTGTCCTGGTTATGTTCCCTCCCAGGACCCTGCCCACCCCTAGCATATTAGTGTGGGAGAAAATGCTGGAGAGACATGCTGGATGCTGTGGGAGCACTGCTCATCAGCAGCCAAAACACTGCTGTACAAAGTAGAGCATTTTGGAGGGCTATGGGAAAAAAAAAATCCATCTCAGCCAGGCCCAGTACAGGGACAAAATGAGCACATTTGTAATTGAACATTTATTACTGCCTCCTGGATGGATATTGGCTTTTGCGGCTTATAGTTAGGGTTTTTCTAGATGTCTTCAGATGTTTGGAATTAGTAAGCGCCAATTCTTTCAAACAACCTTCCAAATCGTTACAAGTTAGGTACAAACTTTCTGTGCCTCCCCCTCTCGCTGATTAATCTCTGAGGAAAAGCTACCCAGAATTACTATGTGGCAATGTTTGAGCGTTGCACATGAGAGGGGATTTCAGAAAGAGATGATGTAGTGAGATGCATTCCATGTGTTACAAGCAAACCTGACTTCAGTTTGACCTCCATCAGTTTGACTCCTGTCACTGGTTCCATGTCCTGTATCAATAGATGCCAGGCACCACCTGATTACTTCCTTTGTCCTCATAGCAGCTACACAACAGAGGGTGCAGAATTGAACAGGCTGCAGATAATATTGATATCTTCTGGCACCAGTGCACGTTGGTTTTCTGGATATCTATTTGCCCCTATTCAGTATTAGTAACAAAATAAACTTTTTCTTTCTCTTTGCCTGCTGACTTTGTAAAGGGAAGAACTATCTTCAGACCCTGTTACTATCAGAGATGCCTGAAAGCTGATTAATAGCCATGAGGATGAACTTTGCCACAGGATTTTGGAGGAGGAAATATTGGTACTTTACCATGGAGGTCACCAATGCTCTTTGTTGTGTAAAAACCCAGTTCAGAACAGGACATAAGAACCTACTGAATTTCAGTCAAGTGTCTAGATCTTATAAAATTTAGATCCATTTACCATAATTACAGTAAATGCTAGCTTAAATATTTTTCAGAATAGAGAAAACAGAAGCATATTTTTCTATGTTCTTCTAATTTGAGATCTAAGGCATTATTCAGTCTGAGAAAGGGGTGTGATCTCTAGTGCTACAGTTAATACCCCCATCATTAGATCTACTGTGTAGGTATCAGTCATTTGTTAAGCTGATATTTTTCATGAAAACATTGTTTGAGTACAACTTTTAGTTACACCAGTTGTTAATCATAATGTAGATGGAGTAAATTCACCTTCATCACAAAGGAGAAATACTCTTTTTGTGTATATATTTGGCTTTATCAGAATGTCAAGAGACCCAATAGCCAACAATTCACTGAGTGGACTCTGATGTCAAGTACATGCAAGGGGTCATTTCTTGGTCATGCTTTTCCATAGGAGCCTCCAAAGAAAGGCATTCCTTGCCTGCTACTGTACAGTCACTACAAGGCACATATATACCTGGTACTGCTTTGAAAATCAAAATGTGTGACTGATTCAGCAACAGCGCACACAGCATTAGCATTCAGCATATGGCTTTGACATTTCAGTTTTACAAGATGGACTGATGAGCAGTGCTCAGCTCCATCCCTGAGAGGAAAGAGCTGCAATGTCATGACAACAAATGGCTCAGTGTGGACTTTGAAGGCTCTACATACACTCACCTTGTGCATGCAAACCTTGGGTCTGCGTGCTGGAGGCTGTGTAAAATTCATACTGGGCTCAGCACCACGGGCTTAGGTGAAGGTGCCTGTAAGGGATTTAGATGCCCAAATTGCAGGATAGAATTATTACATTTCACTATGTCAGGCCAGGCTAGATGTTCATAACAGCACTGTCTGATCTGAAAGTCTGTGGTGCAGCTGCTGCCTAGCCTCAGTGTTTGACTCAGCAGCTCATTTTTGGTCCCAGATTTGTACAAGCATCATTTCCTTTTAACTTCTTGGCTTAATTATTGAAGATGGGTGGAGAGTTTTTGGCTTCTTTGCTATTGTTTGGGCATGTTAAAGCTGATAAAAATCATTTCTGCTGGGCAAGCTATCAATACCTCGTGTTAAATCTTGAGAATATTGAGCAACTTTTCCAGTTTCCCTGAGATTCAGTCAATTAAAAGACTATACATAAAATCTTCAATTGCACATACAAAGGGGAAAGTCTCTTTGATGAAAGCCAGGAATTTAGATCAAAACACTGTTTATTTTCCTAAGGTTCACAGTGAAAGGAAAGAAGAAAGGTTGTTTTATTAACACCAGAAATTAATTTCTTGATCTTAAAAGACTGGATTTTTGCAATGGAGAAGATCTGTACTGTAATGACAAAATCAGAGAATTTGGTGGGTTTTTTCCTTTTGTGCATAAAACAATAGCAAATTAATGCAAAATATGCCTGTTACAGTATATAGTAATTCAAATGTAGCCACTCCAGATCTTAATGTAAATCCTGTTTATTTCAGCCATATAATTCTTAAAGCAAGCAGACTTTAGGACCCCAAATGGGAAAGCAGAGTACAAGTGCACTGTTAATGGGACATTTACCTTGATGTTTGTGACATTTTGCATGCTTGAGGGATTAATAAACACATGGACTATTTTACTTTGAGGTAATCTAGAGGGGATCCATTACTTAATCTGTTTTCTAAAGCAAGTCTATTTTGGGCACTGTGTTTCAATTCACCTATAGTGATGGTTAGCATAAGCTGTCTTTTATTAGGCATCTTTATGACTCCTGCTGTGAAAGATTTTCAGACAGGCCAGCACAGGGAGGGTCCCCTTTGCTGGTGGATGATTACAGCACCTGTCAGAACCCAGCCTTAAGTATTCAAGGAAGTCCTAGAGACAGGGTCCAATTTCTTTAACAGTGCCTCCAAATATACATTTAAGAGGCTTCCTCCTGTCTTGAAATTTAAGACCCTAAATAGCCAGTGGAAAAAGACAAAGTCTTTGTAACCTCAAACTTAATGCTTGCCTGGTGTATTTTTATGTTGCAAGTGATTCTGTGTTGACTTGTTTGTTCCAAGCCTGTAACTTTTCAGACATATATACAGCTGATGACTATATATATGCTGCTGTGTCTTCGTGTTAATTTTTCAAGAAAGAGTTAAAAACATATATGATGTAAGGAAGTCCTGTTCCAACTTCAGCTTTGGCCAACAGATGGTGAAACAAACATGAAAAGCAGATGAGTGAGATGATAACAGCAGGGAAAATATGAATAATAGCAAGAAAACACAAATCCATTACTCTGAGAGGACCTAATTCAGCAAAATACTTAAGCATGAGCTTTACTGACTTGCAACACACTTGCTGGGTTAGCCTTAAGCAAACATCATCTGTTTTATGTCCTTCACACAAAATGTATCTATTGACAGAAAATGTTGTCATTAACTTCTTACAATTCTGAGGAAACTGTTGCATAAAATGGGTAATGTGATTGTCAGAAAAGGTATTTAGGTACCAATAGATTCCAGCTGACTGCCTGCCCATACTGTTTATTTGTTTTGGGAATGCCAGAGCACCTTCCATGCCACCCAGAGTTTAGGTTAAAAGATTTTACAGCCAGGTAACCTAAATACGTAGAAGTGGTAAGAATCAGCTGATGTCCTAGCAAATTTCTGAGTCCAGGGTGGAGTGTTTGCTCTGTTAAATTTATGCATATTTTTGCCAGACTTAATCTCAGTTAGCTTTAGCCCCTATACACACAGGCTCACGTGTGCGTGTATCTATGTACACAACTATATGAATAATACATTTTTGCAATGGTATTGAGAAGACCTTTTAAAGCAGATGTCTGATTATATAAATATAAATTATAAATATAGTCAGACATCTGTTTGAAAAATTATAAATACATTCAGGCATCTGTTTTAAGAATGTCTTTCCAATATTTTTGCAATATAACCAAGCGACAGAAACAATTCAGGGTGGGATGCAGTCGTGACATGGATGGGGGATGAGGAGGGGCTGCCCAGACTTTCAGCTGTTCTGCTCTCTTGTGACCGTATGAAGCAAGCAGTGGCCCAAAAGCCCCTTCTCCAGCCTTCTCAGAATAATATGACAGAGTGTCTTATCCAACCAGCCCAGGCTGCCAAAATAAGATCCTGACACAGACAGCACCTTCTGTGAGGGCACTGCAAATAGCAAAAAACATCTCTGCTGCATTAAGTCTGTTTGGATCATGCTTTATATGGAGGAAGTACTGCAAAGAGATGTTCAGTTGAGCAAGGGGATGCAGTGAGTCTGTGAGCCAGAAGCTCAGGGGGTACCTGTTGATGCTGAGATCTGTACTGCAGCCACGTGCAACCCTTATGATGTCTTGTATGAGCAAGTGGCGGCTTTGCTAATGGTTTCCCTACTTCTTTGCAGATGTATTGTGAGAGGTTTATATGTATCCTGAGAATACTTGGAACCACACTCTTCGGGGTGTCCCTCCTGCTGGGAATCACCGCTGCTTACATTGTGGGCTACCAGTTCATCCAAACAGACAATTACTACTTCTCCTTTGGACTCTATGGTGCTATCCTGGCATCACATCTCATCATCCAAAGCCTGTTTGCCTACCTAGAGCACAGGAAAATGAAACGGTCGCTAGAGACTCCAATCAAACTGAACAAAACAGTTGCCCTTTGTATTGCTGCCTATCAAGAAGATCCTGACTACTTAAGAAAATGTTTACTTTCTGTAAAAAGATTGACCTACCCTGGAATTAAAGTTGTTATGGTCATTGATGGGAACTCAGAAGACGACGTTTACATGATGGACATTTTCACTGAAATCATGGGTAGGGACAGTTGTGCCACTTATATCTGGAGTAATAACTTCCATGACAAAGGTCCAGGTGAGACAGAGGAGTCTCACAGAGAGAGCATGCAACACGTATCTCAACTGGTCCTGTCCAACAAAAGTGTTTGCATCATGCAGAAATGGGGTGGAAAAAGAGAAGTAATGTACACAGCATTCAAAGCACTGGGGAGAAGTGTGGATTATGTACAGGTAGGTATTAGAGCACCAGGTCAGTGCCAATTCAAACACACTTTGAAAGAAAGCAGCTTTTGTATATTTTGTGCAGCATGTTAGAGGCCATCCTAGTCCCTGATGAACACAGTGCTCCTTTCAGTCTGTTTGGAAACAGCTTGACCGTTAAAAGGGTATTTTGCTACCTTTTAAAATGGCCAGTCTATCTGTGACTGTTTTAAATCTGTGCACCAGCTACTGGAGAAATCTGAAATCCTTCCCCTGCCTTCAGTACTGCCCCCTCATCCAAATGGTTTTGCTTCAGACAAAGCCAGTGACCTCCTGAAAGCCCCATCTCTGCTCCTGTAGGTGAAGGTCTTGGGTAAGGCTTTATTTTGTGAGTGTGTTAGTGGCCCATATATGAGCAGACAGACAGGTATTTGGTCTCACTAGGGAATATCTTGGAGAAGTAGTGAAGTCTGTAAAAAAGATGGGTATATATTTTAAAGGTTTTGAAGGCCACGTGGAATATCCAATAAAAGGGTCAATGTGTAGATTTGAAAGAAAATTTCTTCAGCTAAAGCCTGAAGGAGCTTTTGCTTCATCATTTACAGCTGCATTACCTCACTCTCTTCAACTTGGCCTTTAAGGCCCTTATGACACACTACGCACTTAAAAATGAATTAGGCTGGGTCCTCTCTCCCTGTTTCCAAAGCAGCAGAGGCACATTTCTTTCCAGCTGCCTTGGATCCCCTGAAAGATTGTCTATGTTTTTGCCTTACTTACATGGAAGCAGTCCTCCCTCCTGCAAACAGCCCTGCTGACTGTGGGAAGGGGAAGGGGTCATGTGTGGAGGAAGGCGGGTGGGATCAGATACTCTGGCTGGACATAGAGGACCCTGCTTTAGAAATCTGGGCCGAGAAGGCTCATCTGACTAATCCCACTGAATAGGAGATTATTTTCCTAATGAGCCACCCTCAGTTCTTCCCAGCTTCTCCCACACTCAGAGCATCCAGCGGTCTCCTGCAGCGGAGCAGCAGTTCCCCGCGAGGTGCTGTCTGCTGGCTCAGGGCAGCTGCAGGGCTGAGCCACATGTGTTTCTGGGGCCTGTGCCCAGCCTTGTGTGGGTGTGTGTGCACACTCTGCACTGCACAGCATCCACGTGCAGTGTTCCAGGGACCTGGAGAGGCTGCCAGGAGCTGGGCTGAGAGCAGCGAATTTTCAGTGCACAAGAGGGGCAGAAACTGAAGAGTGCCAGGAACAGCTCTGTTATTGGAGCTAGGAGAGTAAGGCCAAGATTTAAAACCCATCCTCTACCACTTCCCAAACTGAAACTGATTTATTCTTTCAAAACAATGGGCTTAAGCTCTCCATTGTCTGTGCTTTGGTTTTGTGCTGTGAGGAACTATTATGGGATAAAAATTATTTTCTTTATTAGCATGGGTTTATAATCACTTTGCACAGACATGCCGGATTCCAAAGAAAGAAGGCAGAGAGGAAGCCGATTAATTGCAAGTTTTCTCCCTCAGTTCAGCACTTGTATTTTTCAGGGAACCTGGAAAAAGTGTTTCAATTTTGAAAGTCATAGCATAAACTCAGAAAATAGAAGAGATTTTCTGTTCAGTTAACGCTTCTGACCTGGCTCAGAAGTTCTAATGAATTTGTCTGGGACTGCAGTGCTGCTGTGAGCAGAGTCTGCAGTAGTGACTGATGCCACAGTCACATCGACAGTCACGCCTGTAGTAGAAATGCAGCCCCTTGGTGGCCCTGGCTACTGCAGAGTCATAAAAATGCAGCTAAAATGTGGCTCTGTTTTGTGAATGAATAAAGGTTGAGATATTTCAAATGGTCCTTTGGGATGACCCAGGGTAAATTACTTTAAACAAGCCCAATATTTCAAGGGCTAAGCAGTCTGCATCAATTCTTAAGCACTTTAAAAAGTGGCCAGTCAGCACCACTGCTCACCCCCAAAATTGTAAGCCTTACATTTCTTAGAAGACACCCTGGAATTATGAACAGCAATCATAAACTGTCAGACCAGTGCAGATAAAGAGCTGTTACTCATTAGTGGTGTCTCATTAAGTACTGAAAACTGCAGTGAAGGCCTGTTTCCATCCTAGAAGAGTTTATGACTGTGCAGGAGGAGGAGGAGGAGTTAAACTGGCAGGTATTGTCAGTGCAGAGTTGTGAGGTAACCAGGGTACAACTCATCTTGGCTTGATGGAAGTGTCTTTGTGGACAGTCCAGTGCAGTCTGAACTCAGAGCAGCTTGGATAAATTGTCACTGCCTACAGCAAGTAAAAGAAAACTCCCTTAAGGTCAGCTGTCCCTTTCATGTAACTCTGTGATCCAAGGCAGTGATGTTTGGGTCACTTGGCCCTTATGTGGGAAGATGGCAAATTGGCTCTTGGGCTGTCCTGGGCACACCCTGGCTAGGCAGGTGTCAGTGTTTATTTGGGCTCCTAAGTGTCTGTGCTTCTCTGGGTGTGACCTCTGTTCACCTGCAAAAACCATATCCAGACAGAAAATGATGGCTTGTTAGATTTGTCCAGAAACCCAGACATACCCACTGTGCTGGCACCCCATATGCTGGACATCTGATGGTATTTTATTTAAAATTTCAGTATTTTCAGGATTCCTCATCTCTAATATATTAATGATGTGGCTCACAGGCAGGCCTTTCTGCCCTAAGTAAATACATCTGATGGGGTGGGAGCTGCTCAAGTGACAGGTGCTGGAGGGAAAGCAGAGGGGCTGGGAGGCAGCTGATCCCAGCCCACCACACATGGTCACAAGATATGGATTGCCTGTCACTGCCTGAGCACCCTGGGAATTCAGCAACCTACAGATTGCCTGTGCAAAACACTCAGCAACAGGTTGGTCCAGGAAGACCCAGGTAAAAGTATAGGCATTGTTTCCCCTCTTCAGGAGAATTGTTTTGCTCCCTATCATGCAGTGCTGCTACTGATGACAGCTTTCCACTAAAGCTGGAGTAATGCCTTGGCCAGGTTACAAAGATGCTGTGGGATGAGGCCATTGAGAAGAGAAGATGGATGCATCAAGTTAGGGAGCTGGAGATGATTGTGGCTTTTCTCCTGACAGAAATATGAGAGCTTTCATTATCTTTCTCCTCTTGACCCCTCTGAGTGAGCATGGAGGGGAGCATGTTGGCACAGTCCCAGCTGCATCCCAAGCTGTGCAGTCCAACTATCCTGGGCAGCCTCTTCTCTTGAGTTTGGTCCAGAGCAGAGCCCCAGTGCTCTCCTCCCCCTTCACAGAGCAGACACAAAGGTTACCTCTCCCTGGCAGTGAAAGGGCTTAGGTTGAATTGAAAGTTTGCATGAGAAGACACCAAATTATGATACCCATTAATATGCTGTTTATGCAGAACTACTGACTTGCTCCTACTGACCCCATCTGAAGTCACAGGAATGCAATGTGGGGACAAACTGGAGCCTGTTTTAAACAGGCTGCAGCCCGAGTCATTCTCCTCAAGCAAAGGAAAAGCAATGCCAGCTGTCTCACACCAGCCAGCCTGTCTGAGCCCTCCTCCTACTCTCCAGGGGAAAGCCAATTTCCTAATGTACACAGTGTTTAGTTGACTGGGAGTGTTTGTGTAGCTGAAATGCCTTGTGTGTCATCTACTTCTGCCTTGGTTTTTTGGAGTACTGAACTTCAGGACTCACGCCTTCTGGCCTTACATATTTTTAATAAGAATGCCAGAGGAAAATAGCAAATAATTTCTCTACATCAAATGTCAAATCCCTGCACTGCTAATAACACACCATGCATCTAAAATTGAAAATGAGTTTGTTCTGAAATACAAGATACATATTTTACATCAATTGCTAAAGCCTTCTGTGAGTGAAAGAACTATTAGGTTTCTTCCCAGACTCCTACTTGACTTTTTTTCTTTTTAATAACAAGTGCCTGGGATTTAACTCCTTGCTCCTTTGTTCATATGGCAGTGGGAAACATTTGACCACGGTGTTCCAACCGTGCAGCTGATGCAGGGAAATTCCATGTCAGAGCACAACAGGAATCTGCTGCATGCCCACAAACACCATTTTACTCTGCAGTGCCCCATATCTTACTCAAAGAAGCCAGTCCAGTGTGCCAGTAAAACAAATGGAGCTGATATACAGGATTGTTTGTGTGCACAGCCTTAACAAGTTCTCTGTTTTGTGCAGCACTATGCCTTGCTGCCTGGTACAAGTGACCTTTAACAGAAATATCAGTGCAGACTTCAAAGTCAGATTTATTTGCATTCAGGAGAATATGCATTTAGAGTCATTACAGCCACTTGCATGATCTTTATTTTCTTCTGTAGTGTACTCCTTAACCCATTTTTGTTCTTGTTTTTTCTTACTTATAGGTCTGTGATTCAGATACAATGCTTGATCCAGCCTCATCAGTGGAGATGGTAAAAGTTTTAGAAGAAGATCCAATGGTTGGAGGAGTTGGAGGTGATGTACAGGTAAGTATTTTCAGATTAGCAGTGATGTTTCAGCAACTATTTGCATTGCAATAGATTTATCTGCCTGAAATAGCATTAAATATGATTTATGTGTATATGCTATATGCATATATATAATATGTGATGCTATTATAGGTGTTCTTACCATACCTTAACCTTTTTGTTCATTAAATGGAAACTCTTCTTGTATGGTTTTAACATCCCATAGCAAGCAAACAAATAATGTTCTTCCCCCTGTATGTGAAAATGGGGGCACTGGCATTGTCAGGACTGTTGTAGCATCTTTGAGTCTCTGGGTATAGCTGCTTACTCAAGGTACCAAAGAAAAGCTATAGAGCAGCAGGGAACAGAGAACAAGTCTCCCAAAGCCATGTCCAGCAACCTCAACTCTTCAACTATACTGCTACTGGCAGCCAAGATTTAGAAATAGAAATGCTATGCACTGTGCACTCTGTGTGTTGCTGGGTCTCCCATCTCTGTCAGGCAGGGCAATAGAAAACTTCCAAGTCAGACCAGCTCCATGTATGGTAGGCTTTTCAGCATTACTGAGTTTGGCTGATTACTACAGTAAAAGGCTGTTGGTTCCTTTTGACACAACTACTTCTGCTGCAATTTATGAAGAGAAAGGTGTGTGAATATTTCAGCTGGCCTTAAGATCAGTCCCCCATACTCAGTTGGGCTTTTTTATGTGAGACAGAGGAGAAAGAGCCATGTAAATGAGCAAGAACTTGTTAACGAACGCCCAAGCAGTCAGAAGCATTTCAGGCATGTGGCTCATAACTGCAGAAATTAGGATTTCCCCAGAAACCTCAATAACTCTGGAGCTCTAGACTGACCACATACCAGGCATACACAGCACATGCATGTGAAATTCCAGACACATGTGAGTACAAGTGAAGGGAGGCTGTACAGGTTCAGCTGTGACAGTGAAGGTTCATAAGCATCTGCATTGGGAAAGACATGTGTCCTCTGTGAGGAAAGGTGACAGAATGAAGGCTCTGGGCTTTTTTTTCCTCCCCAGTTCATTTTCCAGTATACACCAAATACATTTGAGCCAGGCTTGAGCCTATCCCCAAGCCCTGCTGCTTCTAATATGTTCTGAAATTAAAACTGACAGAAATTAGGACCATCAGAGCAAAAGACTATTTTTTTCTAGTTGCATGGCAATGCTTTATAGTTGTAGAAGGCCAAAGATACACACTTCTTTGTCACATCCTCTGGCACAAGGTGTGTGTTGAGAACCTGGATGTGAAGCCACAGACTTGCATGTCTGCATGCACTCATACACCCCCTGAGTGTTCAGAGTGGTGAGCAGTTGGGTTGTGCACAAGAGAAAGACTGAGACATTTAAGTGGGCCTGAGGAAGACTACTGGAGCATCACCATAAGCCTTGGGACAAGGTAACAGGCTGGCACTGCAGAGACAGAAGAGGTTGTTCCTCAGAGGACCTGGTGCTGGATATGGGGACACAGGTTCAGGGTTAAACTGCTAGGGCTGGCCTTATCATACCAAAAATGTAGGGCAAAGACCATGTTCTCAGCTTTTCTCATGCTTCAGCTTAGTTCTGGGAGTGCTGGAAGGAATCCTGAGAGTCACAAAGATGTGCAGAGGCAGAAAAGCAGCATGAGGCCATGAACTCTCTAGTTTCTCTTGGGAAAGTCTCAATCCAGCAGGTCTTTAACTGGGGACAAAAGGGAAGGAAGAATGACACAGAAAATAAGGAAATTTCTTGGTGGAGAATAGGAAAGGTTGCAAGGAAAAGAAGAACCTGTCAGTGACACAGACATTTAAAGGTTTCATCTCACCCTTCCTGTCAATACCCTGGCTGAAATACCTGCGTAGCTCCTGTGTTTGCCATGAGTCAGACACAGGAGTGAGGTTCCTACCACATTTCATCTAATGGTGCTATAGTCTCAGCAAATCCTTTGTTGATCCAGTGTGCACATTTTCTGTTTTGAGCGCTCATTTAAAAGGAAAACTTTTTTTTTTTTTTTTAATTTTGCAGATTTTGAACAAATATGATTCCTGGATCTCCTTTCTGAGCAGTGTGAGATACTGGATGGCATTCAACATCGAAAGAGCCTGTCAGTCCTACTTTGGCTGTGTACAGTGCATCAGCGGACCTCTGGGAATGTACAGAAACTCTTTACTCCATGAATTTGTGGAAGATTGGTACAATCAGGAGTTTATGGGCTCCCAGTGCAGCTTCGGAGATGACAGGCATCTAACTAACAGAGTGCTAAGTCTGGGCTATGCAACAAAATACACAGCTAGATCCAAGTGCCTCACGGAAACACCGATAGAGTATCTCAGGTGGCTGAATCAGCAGACCCGCTGGAGTAAATCCTACTTTAGAGAGTGGCTTTACAATGCCATGTGGTTCCACAAGCACCATTTGTGGATGACCTACGAAGCTGTAATCACTGGATTCTTTCCTTTCTTCCTTATTGCCACAGTCATTCAGCTCTTCTACAGGGGAAAAATCTGGAACATCCTCCTCTTCCTGTTGACAGTTCAGTTAGTTGGCCTGATAAAGTCTTCCTTTGCCAGCTTCCTTAGGGGCAACATTGTCATGGTTTTCATGTCACTCTACTCAGTGTTGTACATGTCAAGTTTACTGCCAGCAAAGATGTTTGCAATTGCCACGATAAACAAAGCAGGGTGGGGCACGTCAGGAAGGAAAACCATTGTAGTCAATTTTATAGGACTCATTCCAGTCTCCATTTGGTTTACAATCCTCCTAGGTGGCGTAATTTTCACTATTTACAAGGAATCAAAAAAGCCATTTTCTGAGTCAAAACAGACAGTTCTCATCATTGGCACAATACTCTATGCATGTTACTGGGTTTTGCTTTTGACTTTGTACATGGTTCTTATCAACAAATGTGGCAGGCGGAAGAAAGAGCAACAACACTACGACATGGTGCTAGACGTATGATGTTTCCGTGGGAAGTTACCCAGAGTTGTAAAGCAACCCAACGACCTTGTAGTATCTGTGGCATCAGACATATGTTGCCAAGGGAAATGGATCACTGCTGCTGGGAATAGGACACTTTTATTCCTCTGGGTTCATTTTCATCCTGCCAAAGTAAGGAGAACAAAAAAAAAAAAAAAAGAAAAAGAAAAAAAAAGAAAAGCAAAAAAAAAATTTTTTTTTGTTTCCAAGGGGAAGAACACAAACCACACAGTTACGACCTGTTCACAAGAAAAGGGGAGAACTTCTGTGTTTATGCACTTTTTTTTTGGTGCATATGCCTGACAGTGTTATGTTCTATATACCTCACTGGTCATGCTTATGTGTGTGGACAGAAAGAAAGGGAGTTTGGAGAATCAAGAAAAGGACTGTACAACCCCTTGCAACCTAATTTATAAACTTATCTTTTTTTATAGTTCTGTTTATAGGAAGGGTCTTTTGTTTTAGGCTGCCAAATGTAATGCCAAAGGTAAATTTTAAGAGGCCATTGGCTGAGCTGTATTTTTATATTATTGTATTATTTGTGTGTGTGTATTTTTAAGCCAACTTTTTTTTAAATCACATATTTTATATTTTACTATCTGCCAAAAAAAGCTGCCTCCCCAACATTTTGTTCTTTAGCCTTTTTAAATATATTTGGGGACAAAAAAAAAATCATACATTCTCCCCCCAAATTTCTGCTGAAGTGATATTGTTCTCAACAGAAAGAATAAAAAGTCTCTCTGCTTTTTTGCAATTAATGAATGGTTATTTCTGTGAAAAAGCATTTAAATGTGCTCTTTTAAGACATTTATTAGGGAAGGCCCAAAATTGTCAGGTTTTGCATACAAGCACATTTGTGTATAAAAAAAAAGGCCAAAGGGGTAGATATGTGCAATTTGGGGTATTTGTTTTGATAACATTGTAAAAGGGAAATTTGCTTCTCTGCTGAGAACTTAATATCCCTAGCATGCAAAATAAACCATAAGGCAAGGCAGGCCTCCATGCCACTGGAAAAGACATTGCTGTGGAAAGCCTCCCACTGATTTTATATGGGACCTGAGCAGTCAAAAGCTTCTGACCTGGAAAAACCCTGGGCACATGAAACTGCTATTGAATTCACTGACGGTTCTAGTTGTTCATAATCTGCTAGCACCAAGCAAATAGTTCAGTTTTTTTGTCAAAAAAAAACCAAAAAACAACCATGGAAGGAAAAACTTATCAACACTTTCAAAATGTGTGTGTTGTACTATAAAACTTCTGCAGAGCCTTTCATACAGTTTACAGGAAATAAACAAATCACCTTCTCTGACATCCAGTGTAATACAGACCCCAGTACTGAGCCCAATAATTTGTTTTTGACTACAGCACATCTACCAGAAAAGAAGCCAATTTTTTATCAGAAAACATCAAGCCTTAGCAAATGCATCACTTCCTTGGTGCCTAATAATCAGTCTTGGACATTTATTTTGGACCATGGTTTTGGGAAATAATATTCAAGACTGAATTCTGCAGTCCTTCACCAGCCAAAGGAATGTGGCATTGAGCCCTAATATACTTTATAAAGAGCAACAGAAAGACCAGCTGCCCTTTTTGGATTCTGATATTAAAAGCACTGTGGTAAAGCAGAAATCAGCATATGATGCTTAAAGAATTTAGAAGCATTTTCAGCTTCTCTTTTTTATGCAGACATGAATAGATTCTGCTGTAGAATGAACTGCACACACACTACCTTATTGTCTGATTATCTTGAGGTACATGATTGCTTGAAAGTCATACTAATATTATGTTAATGATTGGAGAGTTGATTCATGTTGATTACAAAATAGAACAGTATTAAAAAAAGCAAGAGAAACGGTAAAAATCAAAAAAACTTGACTATGCCTTTTAACTATTTATGATGTAAGTTAAAGCTTGGGTTAACATTCAAATGTCAAATAAATCTTCTCATTCTATAAAAGATTGAATTAATTGCCTGTATTTATTCTAGCAATTATTCAATGTATTTCCAATATAGGTTGTATAGTATAATTGTTACTTTCATAAATAAAATATTTTTGATAAGATTATGACTAATTAATGATATTTCTCACCAGCACTTGTACTTTGAAGCCACAAATCCGCACAATTTGAAGGCTGTTCTCATGTCACCAACCTGATTTCCAAGTGGGAATTTGCCATGGAGCACCTGTGGAGTGCAGTGCATACCTGAGGTGGCTGGGGCTGGTCCCTGCTCTGAGAGGCAGCGCACTCAGAGTCTCTGCCAGCAGCTGCTAGATCAAAACATTTCCTTCCCTTTTTCCTCAGCTTACCGATTTACAAAACAGAAATAGTAATCCAACTTCCTTTTGGGAAGTACTTTGATGTTTATGGCCAAAGTACTTTAGTATTTATAGGAGCTGATGTTTGCCAGCCCTCCTGTCCACTGGAAATTATCACCCTCCATAGCTTGGGAAGCAGAGGAGGACAGGTCCATGGCCTTCTCCTGCTCCTCATTAGTGCTGTGTGTCAGCCACTGCTGCAGGAACACAGGCAAAGTGAAATCTCACAGTCAGTTACTTGAGAGTTTTCTCAGCCCTCAGTGCTTGTTACCCTGTAACACTGTGGTCAGTATTGAGTTCCCCGTACAGGACATCATTGATGAGCTGCAGCAAGTTCAGTCCAGGTTGGTTTGGGCTGGAGCAAAGGGTCAGAGACACCTGGGCTGGCTGGGCTGGACAAGGGATGGCTTATGCAGGAGGGTCCTAAGGTCACATCCAATACCTGTAGGGAGGTTTTCAAGAAAATAATTCCAGGCTCTTCACAGTGCTGCTTGGTTTGACAAGAGACTGCAGGTTGAAAGGGGAGAGGATCAAGGGTCAGGCTTCAGCCTGGATATGATAGGGATTTCTTCCCCATGAAGACCATCTAAGCAGGTTGTCAGGACAGTGCATCCTCCCTCCATCCGGAGGGAGTTTCATGACTGAACTAGGTAAAGTCCTGAGTTGCCTGGTCTGACCTTGGAGCTGCCCCTACTTTAAGCAAGGGGTTGGAGTAGAGATAGGAACTCTCCTGTCATCCTTTCTGAAGCAGGTGCTGACAGCTCCCCCCGCATGGAGGCTCATTCCATCTCTGTTCCAAACACAACCATCCTGACCCCAGGCACAAATGGCTTAGCAGCAGCTGGTACTGAGTACCCAAAAAATCAGAGCCTGTCCTGTGACTGGGTCCCTCTCCTCAACATGTTTGTGGCTGTTTAGAAGGTTTCAGCAGAAAAATAGAGTATGAAACAGTTCTTATTGAAAGTGTTCTCAAACAAATTAAGATTTTAAATAGCATTTCCTGGTTTTCATTAATAGAAAATATATTTTGGGATCTCTGTCAAAAGAAGAAAACATGTTAAAAGAAATATTCATTATCTATTTTGAACATTTTTAAAACCCCGGATTTTTTTTAGTCACCTCTGATAGACAGATGGTGCTGAAAAAAGTCCCACAAATTATGAATTCTACATAAAAGTTTAAAAACAACCTTTCAAAAAATGCCATGAATTGGCAGCATGTCAAGTTATAAATCATTTCCATAGTAGACTAATTTGGGTTTGAGAGCATCTGTTTGCAGACACCAGGTGTGATGCAAAATCTACAATAATCAGAGGTGCAGCAAGGAGGAAGGCCCCCTCCTCTTCTGTCTGCTAATAAGCTTCATTTTGGCCAAGAATCAGGTTTCTTTCAATGGCAAATGCATGAATATTTAGCAGAATTTTTCTAGGAGGCAGAAAAATTCCTGTCAGACACATACTGCCAAACATGTCCTGATGCACAAGCTGTTGTGAATCTGTTAAAAAAATGGTCTGATTTTTTTCTTAGCAAGAGTTAAGACGGTAATTAAGACGGTAAAGAGGAGACAAAAGTACTGAAAGTTGTTGATGAGATTTGGAATTACTGAGACTTTGTTGCAGATGCGACTTTTCTCTGGAGTAACACAATTATTTTAAATAAAGTACATTTCCTGCTCCCTGCCCCCAGCTTTTATTTAGCTTAAATGTGCTACTTCAGCTTTAATTTGGAAGGATGGATAGGTGGGTGCCACAAATTGTTCCTGCTTCTTCCAGCTATGGAAGAAGTATGTTGTACTTTTTAGAATAAATATTATGCTTTCTATAGTATTTGTCTCAGCCAAATAAATCCAATTTATTCTCTCAAAACAACACTAAGATTTTGACAAGTTACCAAACTGCCTAGAGGAAGATAACCTTATAGATACATTGTCACTAAATAAAGGAGAGATCCAGGGCATATTTCTGAGCTTTGGTACATGTTAATACATGTTTTCGTCATAGGCCAGGCAGTCCTGCCCCAGAAAATGCTGGACACAGGTGGGATTGATACATGGAACAGGAACTAGCCTGGTCTGGGAGACTGTAGAGTTTAGGTGTGATCCCTGTCATCAGATGATGACTGGATTGAAGAGAGTCCCTGGCTTTTTTTTTTTTTACTAGAATAAATACAAGCTATCACTACCCCAGTGAGAAGCAAAAGGCATGTCAGCTCACTCCAGACATCAACTGGGATCTTATTCTCTCAAGAGATCTTTAGATGTCATTTAGTTCTGCAGTTTTCACACCTGTCTTTTTTCCACACATTTCTAAGTCCTTTGGTCATGTGCAGGAAGCAAGAAAAAAACACTCACTGGGGTCTAGGACCCATTGGATTAATGCTTCTTTTACAGCATCCCTGCCAGGCTGACTGTCTTCTAGTACTTCAGTTTGTTCCAGTTGGACACACTCTGTAGAAATTATATGGTTATGACAGGACCTTCTTTTGGCTGCTTCTCATAAATATCAGTGAGAACAGGAATCATTAAGGGCTTGCTCATGATCAGTGCTGCTTTATATAACCCAAGGGAGTAAAGTCTGGAATTTGACTATCACACACATTATAAGAAATTACAAAACCCACAGAAAGAGCATGTGAAAGAGTGACAGCTAGCAAATTAATCACAGGAAATTAGATTTTGTAAATTCCTCTGCCCATATAATTATTTATTTCATGGCCTTTATGAGTAAAAGTAACAATTATTTCTGTCTTGACCCTACAGCACTTTAAGTACATACTCCATGCTATGTGGAACACTTAGTCATGAAGAACTGAGATGAATGTTGCTAAAAATAGATCAAGTAAGCAGCTTGCTCTGAATTAATTATGACATTGGGGCCTGTATCTGCTCCCCAAAATTGCTGTTAAGTTTTCCATACTGATTCTTTCTAATGAATGTAGCTTGTAGGCTGAACCCATCAGTTGACGCTGCAGATACCAGTGAATTCTGTCTGCGCTCATTCTTCATTGCCTTCCTAAGAGCTGGTCCTGACCTGGATTCTGCCACCATCTACAATACCTGGATAATCATGACAGCACTGTGAGACGTACTAGGAGATAGCTCAGCATTGAAAAAGAAAGTCTGTGATGATCATAGATGAGGGCTCCTTCTTCAGAAGAGGAAACATTTGATAACAGATATAAAAGATATCCCACAATTAGCACAGCCTTTCCTTAGATGCTGACTTTTGTAGATGCTCAGATTTGGTCAAAGTGTGTAAAAACATATGCACTCTGAAAGCCTTGTCTTAACAAGGAAGTGTGATGCAACCAAAATCTTTGTGATTTTACCTATTGTAGTCCAAGTGTTATTATATTTGGTTTGATTTATGTTTCTTAGGAAATTATGTTCACAACTGTAAAACTGAAACTTCTGTTTACTAGCTTGTACAAAGAAAACTTTACTTAAATTGTGGTAATAAATTGATTTAATCAAACTGGCAGAAAAACATGACACTTTTATGTCGACCTATGCCAGATCAGTCTCACCAGATTTACCATAAGATAAGCTAAGTGAATTTACAGCATTTTTTTCCCATGAGGTCTGCCCTGGGCAAATCCTGCTCTGCAGTAAGCATGAGGTAGCTTAAGCCTGCAGTGTCAGAGTAATTAGTTATATTGCATTGGCCACAGGGCATGAGAGGAATTATGGACAGATAATGTATGATAATTAAGGCAGTGTAAACTCATGCCCTAGGCTATTCAAAGCTTTTAGATGTATATGTACCTTAAACTGCTCAGGACTGCTTTCTAGGTAAGCCAGGGGCCTGTGCCATGTGCACACAAAGACACCTGGGACTTGTGAAATGAACTACCAAAATTTCACCCTGCTTATTTAAACTGTTGGAAAACTCCATTAAGAATGTGTTTTCAGAATAAGGGCAATTCTGATTTGATTTAGTAACACCTCCTCTTCTCCATATTTTATTTTTTTAGGTAGGACTTTAAGACAGTTTACTTCTTGCACACTATAAGTAGACCAAGATGTGCTCACATGATCACAAGTGTAGAATATGGGGTTGCCCTCCTGCAGGCACTGAAGAAATGCTGGAGATAACCACCCACTGCGAAGCAAAGGAGGTTGAGGTAGTGGCAGGTGTGCCTCTGGACATGCACTGGCTCTGCATGAGACTTTGCAGAGGCCAGAACTGAAATACCTGCCTCCCACTGCCAGCACCCCCTGCTCAGGCTGAGCAAGATGCAGGCTGTTGGCTGAACGATGCATTATGCCTTTCTGAGGCAACTCCAGCATGACAGATGCTCAGGCTGCATGCATGTTGTACCTGTGGTGGAGCAAAACATGCTGTAGGTGCAGCAAACCCAGATTAGCCAGGAACCACAGAAGTCGGCTGTGCAAGTCAGACATCTGTTCCTAGCAGCACAGGAGGGACAAGAGGGATTTCATCACTGAAAGAAGCATAAATAAGCTGCAAATAAGCTAACTCACTGCATAGTACATCCCTTTGTGGCCAGATGAGCATTACTGTGGGTGCTCTGCCTGCTGGCATTGGATATCAGTGTGTTACCACAGGGGAAAAGAGTGTGAACCGACAGTGCCTTGTGCTGGGTGCAGCTGTCACGCTGCATGGTCTTCCCTCTTGGCTCACTGGAAGCAGTTTAGTCTTTTCCTGACAGACTGTTTTATACATACTGCAAGATGATCCATTAATTTCATTTTTTTATAATGATTAGTCTTTAATTCTAGTAATTAATTATTTGATGGTCATTTGGCTTAACACAGTTCCAGTTCTAAAATACATGCTGTAATCAATTGAATTCATCCCATGGAGAATGAATCAGCTGCCCACCCCCAGCAGGGTGTACTCCCAGCAGCCTGAGATCTCACATGGGTGTCTTTACCTGTCAAGCAGCCTGTGTTGTCCTCAGCTGCCAGCTTGGTACCTCTCTTGCTTTACCACTGCTCTGATTGCTACTTATGTTCTTAATTAAATTAAAGGAGTGTGAGGTTCTGGACAAATTAATCATGGCTGGGAATCAACGTTCACATTTCTCTTGCAGCTTTGAACTCTGTCTAATCTCTCCTGTTATCACTATAATATCTGAGATGTGATGAGGGCTTTGTAAGTACACAGATTAGACAGATTGCAAAGTTAATGGGGACATATGGGTGTTTTTTCTCAGCCATTATTTTCCCTGTAATTGTGGTGGAAAGAATCTGTCAGCAGAAATACACTCCTCATTAATACATTGCTGTAGCGTGTTGGTAAATGTTGGGGAGAGTGCTGGTCCCTGCAAGTGTGTTCTGCACACACAATAGATCAATCCATACTCTTTGTTTGTTTAGTTTTTTTTTTTTTTTAAAACAACTAACCAGTGGAGAAGTCATTTGGAAATATATCTGGCATTGACTTCAGCTTGCTAAGAACTGTGGGAAGTTTTCCGATCAACCCAGTGTGGAAATATAAAGCTTATTATCCTTGTGGGTTTCTTCCTGTGAATTTTGGGTGATACCCTATGCACTAATAAGTAAAGCCCTGGGAAAATCAGCATCATGGCATGGGACACCTGTATCCTTCTGTTTTCCAGCCACTACCTCAAATCTATTTTGTTACTTCTCTATTTAAATCAGCAGAACCAGACAGGTATAAAGCTAAAGTCTTAACCACCCATAGTAATTACACATGTTTCATAAGATTAGGCAGGAAACACTTCATAAATCCCAGTAGTTAACACTTGTTTTAATTGAATTGCTCCTGAAGTTTGAATGGAACTGGTATTTCTCTGCTCTGAAGGTTGCTTTTCCCAAAACACAGCTGCATAACAACAAACAGATGTTTTCTAAGGGAGATAAGGCCACATTTCCAGTATTGGTAAAGTGATGCCTCTGTTTTGTACATTTATCACGTACTTCCACATCTAAAATAGTTGGAAAAAACCTTTGGTTTGATTCACCCACATTGAATCCCTTGGCATTAACAGAAGTTTCAAAAGATCATGCAATTAGCTCGAGTTTAATGCATATTAAATAATTTGATCTTGATTTGTCTTCTTGTCCACAGGCAGAACAAGTCATCACGATGCAGGGACACGTTTTTTCTAAGAAAAGCAGAAAAGGAGCTAATGGATCATTCCTTAGATCAATTTAGGCTGCTATGCTGTAGGACTGTATCCTAGCAGAGCATCTTTTACCTGTTTGTATGAGGTAAACTACTAAAATAATTTGCCCAGGAATATTGTGCTTTAGAAGACTTGTATCTAGACTGATGCTAAATAGTTCATATTGATTTAGAAATAGATGAGGCATGCAAGATACTCCCATCTTTATACCTGTTGCCATAGAGATTTTATTCTTTGCATCCTCACCTGCTTCAGCACCAGGTCAGCCAGGTTAATGCAAACCATGCTCATCAATTCAGGTAAAAGATTCAAACAGCATTATCCAGGCAAATACCAATCTCAATCCCTTTTATGACACCAGATGTAGAGGCAACAGCAGCAGCCAACAGCCAGGGTTATTTACTTCTTCCTAGAGTTACAGCTCCATCAGAAAGCACTGTCTGTCTTTGCCCTGATACAAGTAGACTGTAATCCAGCTGGCATCGTCCTGTGCTACTGCTGCCAAACTTCTGAGAGGGAGGGGCTGCATATTTTAAAAACCTTGTCTGCACATGTCAGTTTATTTAGTATATGTTAAGTCATTTATTTTAATCAAATAGATCAATGAAACTCTTGAGAGTTTATTCAGGCACACCTGTTTTGTTTTTTCTTTTAAGCCTATGTTATTTGGAATCAAAGCCAAAAAAACAATTCTTACACCACAGTAAGTCTGTTCAAGAGAGGAGGCCTCCACCATGAATTGTCCTATTATTATTATATTAATGCAGTAAAATTCAGACAGCAAAATTCAGACAAGCCACAACTCATTGCAAACAGGAACATACAAATGCTAAAATGCTAGAAGGAGCAGTCTTACATTACTTACATAGGAGCAGAATACTCTGGGAAAGGAGGTTCCAGCCCACAACTCTAAGAGTCCTCAAAAGCTGGTTGTTTTCAGAGGAGACAAGTTGAAAGAAGAGACCAGCAGTAGAGCCAAGCTTACAACTTCTGCAGTTTTATTTCTAACTTCCACCCATGAGCTAATTGCAAGCTGAAGAGAATTGAAGCGAGTTTTTTTCCAAACTCTAATGGCTATAAGGTCACTGTTGAATTTCTTTGTGTTAGATTCAACACTAATTTTGCTTTAGTATTTAGCAGAAAGGTAAGAAATTCTCCATTCAAGGAACTCTGAAGCCCAGTGAAATGCATTCCCATTTAACATACCTCTGTTAAAAATACGAGTCCTCAGAAATTTTTTTCTACTTAAAGTACTGAGTGTGTTTGTTAATTCTATACAGATTCTGTACATAAAAGAGCTTAATGAAACCAAATTTTCTCCAATGGAATTCTAAAATTTCAAGACCATTTTATAAAACTGTGTGAAATGCCCAAGGATGTGTGAACTACCATCACTCAATGCTGAACATTTGGTTTTGGCGCCATTGCCACATCCTAGAGTTTGAGTAAAATTTCAATCCCCATTTGACCGATCCCCAAATGCCACAAACATAAAATGAATTCTAGGCAGATCTTGATTGTATCCCTGCTGAGACATCCTCTTTGAAATGCTACCTTTTTTTTCAACCAGGTATCATATAATTGTTATTTATATATTTTCACCAACCATGTAACTTACAGTGGTTCCTTTGGATCATAGGTCCTTGCTCAAGACATGGTCCTGTGAAATGTCTTGAAAGTTTCATCAAAAATGAGAAATTGATGCCTACAGCTTCCCTCTCTTCTGCACTCTCTGCTGTTGCAGTTTAACTGTATTTGTTCCCAGAAAAGACTTAGCTAACTTTATCACTTACTGTTTTCTATCCTTCTTGCTCTTCTCCTTGCCTTCCTTTTCATGATGTCAGACTCCAATCCACCAGCGGCTCCCGTGTCCCAGAGTGTTCCTGCTGGTCCATAAAAGGTTTTGTGTTAACTCAGTGAATGTTAAGGCCATGGTCACTTGCATAAATAGCTTTTTTGGCACAGTCTTTCCTTTTAGGCCAGACTGTAGACATTGGGTAGGAGTCAAGAGATGGCATGTGAGGCTGGAATACCTCCATTCCTATCAACTGTGCCCTCTGCTCCTTGCCCTGAGGTAGTTCTCAAACTATAGTTCAGTCACCCCCAATATTCAGGCAAACACAAGCACCACAACCATTTAAAAAATATGGAGGTGAATAATGAGTTTGGCTTTCTTGATCTGTTCTATCAAACCCCAAGTAATCTTAATCTTTCCTTCTACTTTTATTGTGGCAATCAAGTCTTTCATTTAACCTCTTCTCCCTGACAAGTCTATCTTACTTCACTTGTTTGAGCTACCAGACCTGAAAGCAGGTGGTTGCTACAACTTGTTTTGGAGTGGTTCAGAGCACTTTACATCCTCTATCTGAGTGTGCAGTGATGAAAATTTGAGTCTGTGTTGGTCATAAACCTTGAATCAGTTCTATCCCTAAGCTAGAAGAGGATTCCCTTCATTTTCTTTCCTAGACCAACACAGGACTTAATGAATTCAAGATGTGTATATTCTAAGTCAGCAGGGACACTAGGATAATGGGAATTACCTAATTGACACATACTACCACCCACACACTTCATAAAATCCAGTCTCAAATTTACTAGTATTCCATTCAGAAGCAGGCTTTTCCCAGTGTATCTCCATGTAAAACTGCTACACGTTTCTGGTCCACTGTTGCATAGCTACAGGTCTAGTCTTGTGAGGTACTAAGCTCATACATGTAGTGGAGGAGGCAGTGATCTCTGCCTGCATCTACAGATCAAAATTCAATGTGCATTTTGCCTGAGGAAAGACTATTACTTTTTATTTTACTTGTCTTAATAAAAATTCTTTGAAGTGCTAATTATCCTTCTGCTGCCACTTGTTGGTATATGCAGCATGTACTGCTTTGTGATATTTCTATCTTATCTGTTTACTATTTTCTAGTGAGTGGCTTACTATGAGCAATTAATTCCTTCATTTGCTCTTTTACCTCCTTGTAACAACATTTGAGTTCAGGGTGGAAACTTCCACTTCTCTACTGAAGAGATCAGACAGCTGACAGAATTTTTGCCAAGGTATACAGAATTTCTACACAGGCTTTTTCTACCTACTTTGCTATTTGTTGCCTACTTGGTCCTCTCATAATTTGTCAAGATATGATTGGTACTTTCAGAAATGTTCCTTTTTTTTTTTAGATTTGGTGTTGAAACCAGGTTTCAAAACCCCCCCTACAAATTCTGTTAGCTGAGCTATATGCCAGAGTACAGCATATTTTAGCAACTGTCTTTTATGCACTTCATTAAGTGTAAAGGTAACAAGCATCTCAGTGTTCTCCATAATGAAAGGATTCTTTGAGTGTTAAATACTCCTTTGGTTGTTTTTAATCAAGCTTAATATGTGTGAAATTTGTGGGAACGACAGTCCCATAGACTAACAGCAACAACAGGTACAGCCAGAAATCCCAACTTGCATAACATATGCATAACATATCACCACTTTCCTTACCCCTTGGCCTACTCAGGCCTTGTTGATCTCATGGACATTCAGTTGGAGTACTCCCTGTTGTCTTTCAGCAATGATATCCATAGGTGGCTTTTTGACATCGGAACTTAGGGAGAAGCTGTAAATACCACTTGGCCTCCTTATGCAATTTAATTCACTGCGGAACCCCATCTGTGCTTTCACAGCTGGCAAAATGGGCAAGACCTTTTCACAGTTGGGCAGTGCTATGTTAGCCATCCACAAGTTTTCTGGGGGGCTGACTTGTCAGTTAGATAATCAGATTTTAGCAGAAATCTCCCAGCTAGGGTTATCTTGAAGCAAAGACCCAGAGCAAGTGGGACAGGTTTATAGGTTTGTTTCAACTTCACTTAAAACAATAGGCTTGAGGTGTTATTTGCCTGTTCATTTCAAAGGGTTGTTAACTAGATGGGCAGTGCTGATAAATGTCATCACACTATGTCCTTTTTACAGTATGTTCCAGATCAAGAACCTGGACTGAGCACATGTACCCTTCTTGTGTTGCCTGCTTACAGAGCAATTATGTCCTGGGCACATTTTAGCCACTGCAGAGCCAGGCAAACCCATCTTAAGTTGCCTGTCCCAGGGGAAATTTTTTCAGGTTGACTTGGGAGCACTCAAAAAGCATGGCAAAGGTGAAGAAAATGAGATGGGGAATCCTAGGGAATTCCAGCAGAGATGAATACAGGCAGGAACATCCAGCAGTCTTTTCCTGTGACATGACCAGGCTGAGTGTTCACTTCTCAAAGGACTTCACTCAGATGTGCAGTAGAAAGAGCATTAAGCAATTTATATTTACAGCCTATTCAATGCTGTAGCTGGTCTTACAAAACTGCCTGCAGACATAATGGGCTGACAAATATATTCTAAAGACAGCACAATAATATGGCTTAAAATGAATCATGACTGCCATGTAAATCAAATGTAAAATCCATGTTCTTGCTCTGAACAGTATTTCCCCTATTTTTTTTTTTTATTCTTTCCCACTTCATTTTTTACTCTTTTCACACCTTGCCAGAGCAGTCTTCTAGGGAGACAGGGACATCTTCAGTTGTTTACTCACTCGATAGCAGTGAAACATTTTCATATATCTCCTTCCCTGGTGATATATATAGATATATAGATAGATATATAGCTAGATAAAGAGATATGTAGAGATATATATAGAAATAAATATTTTGTATAGAGTTTGCATATATATTTGAATGCAAGAGGAGGAAAAGGTATCACTTTTCCAAACATCTTTCAATAATGAACTGAACATCAAGAGCTTTTAAAACTTGAAATGAAGTAATTTCATTTTTTCTGTTCATGCTGTATCTCATCCATCCCAGTGATCTCCAGTTTTTTTCATCTGTGCTCTCTCTCCAGGCCTGTCTATTCCCTCTGTCACCACACAGATGCTGTAGTAAAACTTGCGTTTTTTTGACACACCTGGCAAAATTTTGCTTAGGTTTTAAACAGAGAAGTGGGAAAAAAAAGTTCAGGAAGTTGTTTTCACTCCCAAATTCTCTGAATTCAAGGAGTGAGAAAGACATATGTTCTTAGAAAAAAAACACACATCCTGAGGGACGAGAACTGGAAATAGCTTTTTTTTGCTGAGAAGCTGGATCTAGTCTTCCTTGCCTACTGCAATGTTAAAGGAGTTGAAGTGAACTTGTATTGTGACAGTGCAAGAGCAAAGCAAAGCAGCACTGCCCCATATATTCTTATTTCCAACCCATTTGAGCAAAATCTACGTGGGGCCTCACTAAGTCAGAGCCCTTCTCGTTAGTTCCTCAGCTCCAGCTTGAATGATCCCAGGTTTTTCCCAGACCTTCAAACACATCCCGGGCCCTCACAGAGAACGCAAAGCTGGCAGCTCCAAGCACGGCGGCCTCTCCTCCCCGGAGGCCGCTCACATCCCGGCTTTGATGTGGCTGAGCTCCCCAGGACAGGAGCAGGCTGCTCGCACTGCCCCGGGGCCGTGAATTGTGCTGACAAGCGGCTGGGGACAGGCGACACCTCCCGAGGCCTGTCCCGCTGTGGGCGGCGGCAGAGGCTGCGGCCAGCCCGGGCTGGAGCGCTCGGGCCTGCTCCGTGTCCCTGCTCCTTGTCCCTGCTGTGTCCCTGCTGTGTCCCTGCTCCGTGTCCCTGCCCAGTGTGCCTGCTGTGTCCCTGCTGTGTCCCTGCTGTGTCCCTGCTGTGTCCCTGCTGTGTCCCTGCTGTGTCCCTGCTGTGCCGGACACCCGCGGGCCTGAGGGCCTGAGCTGCATCTGAGCCCTTCAAAGTGCTCCGACGTGAGGGCCCCGCTGCTCCCGTGACTGAACAGAAGCCGATTGTGAAATCTGGAGACATTTCCAAACTTGCCCTGTTTCTAAATGGGCATTAAGAGCAGTTCAATGTGTAACTTCAACAGGAAGCCTCCATGGGTCATTGGTTTGTGACTCCCTTTGCTTCCTCTTTTGTGCCATCTTTCCCCTGCACATATCCTCCACTTTCCACTTGAAAGAAATAAGAATTTATGAAGTTATTTTTCTTCTTTACTGGACTCTCTCCACAAAAAATTTGCAAAATGAAAAGTGGAAACAAACAGTGGCCATAGTTATTTATAAAATAACTTTTATTAATATCTATATTTTTGTCCTGGGGAATAAAAAAAAATCAAACTGCATAACGAAAATTGGATGACATGCTAAATCCACTCACATTCTGCCCCAGCTGCAAGCTTACACATGGACAACACTGTAACACATTCAAAACATCATTCACAATATGTGATTGAGGGCTGGGAAATTCTGTGAATTAGGGGTTTAGGTAAAGAGCCTTTTTTTTTGTTTTGTTTTTTTGTTTTGTTTTGTTTTGTTTTTGTTTTTGTTCTGGTGTATTATACTTGGAAATATGCAACTGAAGAAACCCACTTGGATTATTAATTGTAGCCCATAATCATAAATAAGCCTGTATAGTGGAGGTGGCTTGACAGATCAATCAATCCACCCCAACCATAGAATAGTTCCTCTAGAAAGAAAAGGAGAATTAAAAGACATCACCAGTGTCCTGCATTAGTTTGGTTAAAAGCACAAGATGTTCTTTAAAATTTGAGCACCGATACATAAAACCAAAATGTCTCCTTATTTGCCAGCATGGCCTCGGACATGCTCCTTCTAGCCCCAAACTCAGTAGCAAGTCTTGTCTTGAGCAGGTGAAGTACAGTCACCAACCTCAGACATTCTTTCATCAAGAATTGTAAAGAAACATTAACTAGAACATATAAAAATCTATTTGGACAGATTGGAATAAATTCCAGTCCTCATTTGGAATAAATCAGCCTAATTCGGCAAATTAATGCTGACTTACACCACTTAAACTTGTAATGAATTTTGGATTGCATTCTACACAGTATTCACCTAAATTAGGATATTTTAGTTATTTTTAGTTTTTCCAGCAAACCAAAATGGGTTTCAGCTATCCTTTTAAAACAATATAAATACTTCTGCATGTCTCAACTTTGAGAATGTCCTCCTCTTCCCTGCCGCTGATGGGTAGCAAGTGATTGCAGCTGATAGTTATCTGCTTGCCAGGGGATATGAATGTGCTAATCTCACTTCCAATATAAACAACAGTTGGGGCAACTTTTTGCAATGTAAATGGTTTGTTGGGTGTATTTTATGACACAGTTTGTGTCATCACAAGCACTGGTCATTGTTTGCTTTACTTTAAAATTAAGTTAAAGTATTTCACAGCATTGTTTGGCACCAAAATAAATCAGGTCCATTTGTGCATGGTCTATGTGCAACTGTGCACGTAGGCATTTTTACTCAGTTTTTAAAAGGGATGAAGTTATCAAGAATTCAGAAGATCTGAACTACATGTAAAGGCTTTCTCAACAATGGAGAGGATTAAATATTCAGAAAAAAATATGTTTTTCCTGCCCAGTTACTGAGATGTGCACTAACATTGTATTTTTGAGCAATTGTTCATGTCAAGAAAAGGTGGACATTTACCCTGGTTGGTTACTGTTTGCTAAAAAATTTCACTTCATTTTTATTCATATGAATATGAGACCTGTGAAGGTGCCCAAAACAACCCCAAAACCTGCAAGGCTGCAAAACTGGATTTGAGTCTTCTGTTTGTTTATCCAGAGTAATTTGAAAAGACATTTTAAAACTGCTATTAACTGAAGTGAACTTCACATTTCCAGTCACTGAGCTCACTGGGAGATGAAAGGATCCTCCTGGCCATTGCTCAGCACTTTGCTTTCGCACTGTCCTGTCCCACCATGGAGGTTATTAACTTTTTACAAGCGCTGCTCACATCCTCTCTTTGATGGATGGTGCTAAGCTTGTACTTAGATTATAGGATTTCCTAGCAAGGCTGTTCTGTTATTGAGAGGGAGGAAATTTTAACATAAGGTGCTTTTTTCATATCAACCCCTCCATTCTCCCCATAAAATTTGCATGGGGAAATTGTTTCAAGGAGTTTCACACCACACCAGCCTAAGGCTTTAATGGATGGACATGGGTGTCCCAAGCACAGGGTGCAGTGATAGGTTTTGGGCTAGTCCTCCCCTGCTTTTCCTGTCCAACTGCGAGTTACAGGGGGGCTTTGCTCTGGGACTTCAATGCTGCTCTCTTGCAATTCCCATTGGGACACAGGAAACCTGGGGTGACCCGTGGGGAGACTGAATGAGAATAGAGAGGAAAGGGGGCAGAAAGAGGGAAAAGAAAGCACCCTTTTTCCTTTCTGAAACAGTTGTCCCTTTTCAGAGTGAAAAAAAAAAAAGAAAAGGAGACGAGGTGGAGAGGAAGGCCAGAGGGGAAGAAATTTTCTTGCTACCTCATTACTCTCCACTCACTGTAAGCTCCCAGCTGCGGTCAGCCCAGCTCCCGCCCTTCTTGCCCCTCTGGCCTCTGCACCTAAATTTCTCACAACCTTCTTCCCAGCTGGAAATGTAAATCAAGACACATTCAGGAATAAAAAAAAAAMCCCAAAAAACAAAGCGAACAAAAACCCAAACAAACATGAATAAGAATGCCCCATTCTCCTTTATGGATTATGTAAAAACAAATATAGTTGGTCTTCACCGTCCCTAACTTTCTGTGATTTCTAGCTGAAGTTTCATGACTCAAGAACTTACTTTTCTATCTAAAAAACTTACTGGCTTTATTTTTTTTTCCTTAGTGGAAAAAAGCTGACACCAGATGTTTCTTTAGACTCTTCCCTGTCCTGAGTGAGTAAACACCAGAGACAAACAGTCTGTTCTGTCATCTTGCTCCTCTCCAGAACACCAACAGTTTTAACATTTAGTTAAGAAAAAGAAATTTAAACTGCTACCAACTGCATTTCCAGCTAAAGATATGTAAGTCTTCACTCTTAAAATTAAATAAAAGTTTCTGCTCATGAATAATCCGCCTGTTTATGAGCAGTGTGGTATGATGCACAGATACAATAAAGCTCTTGTGCTGTCCGAGCCCTTGGCTCAAATGAGTGTGTCTCCTGGCCCAGGAAAGCAACAGCCTTTTCTAACAGCCGCCTGTCAGTATTTTTAAACCTTCTATCCTAAAATAACATGTCGATGTTTGCCTACCTGAACTTACAGGAAGACTGAATGAAAATTTGTGGGCACACCACTGTAAATGGATTTTGTCATGGTTTTTATGATGTCATCAGATTATTTATCCTGCTGTGCTGAGAAACTGAGAATTGCATTTCCCCCACAGCCCATCATCTTTGAGGGCATTTTTGAAATCTTTTTTTTTAACATCTCTGAAAGTAAAGGGTTGGAATTCTGGGGAGCAAGCTACCCTTCCTGAGGTGAAGGTGAATGCGTTGAATCCATTCTTCCAGCTGGCATTCAAGCTTCCCATGTTGCTTACAAATATATCCCAAAGCAAACCTCAAAAAAACCCCACCACACAGACAATTTTAATTCCTTCCCTGTCAGTAACACCACTACATTTGTTTAGCAGCTAGGCATGGGACAGTGGCACTAGCTAGTATTTTATCTTTGACTTATTTTATACAGAGACATTTGAGAGAGATGAAAGAGTAAACAAGCTCTCAGTCTCAATATATTTTTGTACTGAGACCACTACATCTGCAAATTACAGGTATTTAAAACTTTTTTTTTCAATTACACACACATAAAATATTAGATCACTGCATGGTTAGCTAATATTATTTTAACATCACCTTTCATGTAGAAAAATGTTACTTCTATCTCAGTCTTTGCTTAGCAAGTAATTCAAATAAGGGGTGTAGGTGTTTTCTCAGCTTACCAAAATTATTCAAAATTAAGTTTCACTCTATCCTTTTCAGTAGTCAGAATATAGAGTTATGTATCTTCTGGGATTTACTCATCCATTCAAAAATAGATGCCTACTTTCACATGGACAGAGGCAGGGTGTTTTTCCTCTAGGAACCTGGTGTGCCCCAGGGCAAGACCTAATAGTGTAAGCCATTGCTTTCACTATAGGCAGTAAAACATTTATGCATATGTGCATTTTGCAGCACTAATTGTACCCAGTCATTTGCATCATAATTCCCGGAGAAGCTCTTCTGCACTACCCCAGGGGTTTGGGTTGCAGCTCTGGGATGAGTGGAATGTGTTTGTGGATGGTGTGGAGGGATTTCAGACTGCAAAAGCTACCTGATACAGGTCTGGGGGACATCTGGGAATGAGGAAAGTACTGTCTCCTACTGTCAATGGGAAGCACACCCTGGAGCAAACCCTCTGTAGCTGGGAAGCCAGTTGCTTCATGCTGGGAAAGGTCCTGAGTGAGAACTAATGCACAAAAACTGTGGGTGATGTGGGGAGGGGAAGCTGGGACAAGGGAGGGAGCATGGTCACTAAAATAGCCAAGAAGTCTGTCTGGAAACTGCTGTTTCAGTAGTGCCAATGTCTTCAACTTAGTCTAAAATCTGATTTCTCCTTTGGCTCCTAGCAATCTGTGCAGTGCAGCTCTTCCTGTGGAAACCATGTGCCTGAGTTTGTATTTAAATGACTTGCAGAACTGAGGGGAAGCCACTGGGAGAAGGACACTTTATTAAAAATGATATTTATGAAAAATTAAGATAGAACATGATAATTTTGGGGGTTGTGGCAGAGCTGGGGTTTTGTGGCAGTGTCAAAAGCTGTTCCTTGTTTTGTTTTGGTTTCCCCGGAGCTTGCAGAGTAACCCCACTTCCTTCAGAATTATAGCTGTCCAGATGGGTCAGGGTGATAAATGCTGAGAAATTGCTCTCCAATTTAGCTGCATATGGAAAACGTGCTTGGAAAAACTCGTTCAGTTGTCTTTTTAGAGGTGAATGTTGAGATTTAATCTTAGATGTGTTTTTGGGGTTTTAGTTCAGTTTCCCAGTATACACTTATGTCTTGATTCTACCAGAGTTAAGATTATATAAGTATCAAGAAGAAAATGCTTTATGCTTGCTTGTTTGACATTTTTGCACCATTAATTCATGGTAAGATGAATTTTTAAGACATAAGGTGACTTTTTTTGTTGTCCTCTCCCATGTAGGACTTTATAACAATGGCAGATTGAGAAGTGAAGATGAATTCATGTCCACTTACACAGAATTAGACTAATATATGTTTCAGCTTACCCATCCAGACCACATTACTGCAACTGGCACTGAATCACCTGTTGCTCCTGCTTTACTGCTGAAGGAACCAGGGTCAAACAGACTGGAAAACTCCACAGTCTGAATTGGTCTTTTAACTTTTGAAGGATGACAACTTTTATGTGGATGATCTGGATGTGGCCTACATCTCTGATTATATAATTATTCTCTAAATAGAGACCATTAAACACTAGTTTAACTTTGGATAGAGATGCAAGTCCTTTGAATATTACTTTCCTGGGTGTTTAGAAAGAGCATATTAGCACTTAAGAGCATAATTTAGTGTCGTAAAATGTGTGGCAACCAAGTTCACAGGCACCATGAATTAGGATAAATGAATAAGGAGAGATTTTTGTACTGCTCACCAAAACACTGTGAGTCAGATGCAAGCCATTCACTTTCCCCAGTATCCAACAAAATGCTCATGCAGTGAGCAATTTCACACAGTATGAGGAACCTGCTGCTGCTTTCTTGTATGACTGCATACTAGCCCAAAAAAAGAGAAACTGTGACAAAATGTTGATCTCTTTATCAACCCAAAGTCTGCAATGAGTTTCAGAACACCAGAGAAATGGCAATCCTCTCATGAAATGTTCAGAAGGTTGAAGTGTTGTCCAGGCATAGTTGCTATGGAAACTCATGCTGTTGTTTCATTCTTTGTCATTTCAGGGGAGGCTGGTTCTTACTATGTGGGGAGAGGGAGTTTTCTTCTTGTTGAAGGCTGCATGGTCTTTTTGACAAATCTTGGATGCCCACCCTAGCATGTAGCACAATGTCACATGCAATTAGTGCATCAATGCAGAACATGGCCACAGGCCATAAGGAAGTGTTGGGAATACCCATCCCTGGGCTATATTCTGCATGTGCAAACCTTACAATCTGAGGATAGTCTAAGGCATTTTGTGGGGTGTTCTATACTGAAACAGGCTGTCTCACGAAGTGAATACACTGAGGAGCATTCAGGATAAATTTACTTGTCTCTGGCATGATCAGTTTTCATATTGGTAATTTCTAGAGAAGATTTAGTTTAAATATACAAAATAAGAGACTCTAAATCAACTTTATGATGTTTTTCTGTTTTCCTTGTAAGATTGATAAAGTCGGTTTGTTTCTTGCTTCAGCTTGTCTTCTCTCAGTTACTCTTAATTTTCCAGATGCAGTAGACCAGGTTAATCCAAACAATTCAGATTCCTGTTATGAAGACATTACCTTACAGAATTTCTAACTGCAGAACTGACTGTATTTAACTGATTTCAAGGTTTCAGATTTAGGGGGTTATGAGAAATATGGTCCACACATGCAATATCTTCCTTCAGGATGTCTGAGGTTACATTAATTATCAAGCATCCAGGAGAGGAAACATTAATCATTTGTCTCTGCACATTGCTGGGATTATTCCAAAACCTCCTTCCTTTTCTCTGTCAATATGAATCCAACAAGGAGAGAAGAGGAAAGTTTAACATATGGTCAAAGATAGAGAGCATGTCCTTTTCTCCAGAAGCAAACATCAAAGATTTGTAGAGATTGGGCTGATTCATCTGCAATGCTCTTAGGCCAATACAGGGTCAAGGATGTGAGTTAGTCACAAGCAATGTGACTTTAGACTTCCATAAACCATTTTTACAGATGATACAATAAATTTATATTTTCCTTGCTCTGCTCCCCCATTCAATAGTCTGCTATACTCCCTTTATAGCATTTCCTTTTGCTCTTATCTCCAAGGAAGTAGAAAAATCCATGGATGTAAAACCTGAAAATCTCCATTCTTGAGCAGAGTCCAGGAATCAAACTCAAAAAGCCGTATCATGAAGCAGGATGCAAGCAAATGTTTTGTTAAATTCAGTGTCTTTAGGGTTCATGTTCATGGTGTTGATGGCATGAGAGAACTGATAATGTTATGAGGTTCTTGAGGCTCATTGTCTGTTCATGTCAGACACAGATGAAGTTTTCCAGAAGAAACACAACTAGCTAAGAATAAGACTGACAGTTCATAGAAAGATCAAGCTGAATGCCATCTGCATGGAGAATTTTTCATCTGAAGCTAACAGTCATATTCTCTAAGAAGCCCAGGTTACTACAGCTAAACCAGTGGAGATGCTCAAAATTATTAATGATGTAGATGTACTTGATTTTCAGGAAAAGTGCTGGGAGCCTTGTTATTCATTCCCTTTTTTTCTCTTGATACGTTGAATTACCAACTAATTCTTCATAGTTCACCTTTTCAAACTGTAGGCAGTAATCCAGGTTTTCCATGCTTTTGGGGAATTTACAATACCACAAGAATCTAAGCCATCTGATCTCCTTTTCTTGAATCTGAGTAACACCATCCGTGTGAGTTTGTTTTCTACTACTCTGTTCCGAGATGAAATTATCTGGTGTCTAGAATTGCATGGTTTAAGTTAGTCATAGGCCAGAAAGATCAGTCAAAGTCACTGTGGAGGCATGCAAAGTATCACAGTTCTCTCACTTTCTTGCATTAGGCTTCTTTCCCAGAAATGCAAAGAAAGGAGGGTAACATAAACTTGGGGACAAAAGATATTCTGCTGCTCTCTGTGGAACTACAGTGAATTAGAAGAATAAATACTATATAATTAAAAGGAAAAACAGCCTTTGAAGGAACAGTGTTGGTATGATCAAAAGGCTGCATCATACCCTAAGCTAAAGACTATTTCTATTTATACTGTTTAAGTTTAGCCACCTGAATCTGCTTTTGTTAAAAAAAAAAAAAAAAAAAAAAAAAAAAAAAAAAAAAGCTCTATGTCCCTGAAGAGTAAACCCACGTGGGAAAAGAGCAACAGCCTGAGATTTTTGTCCTGCTCTGGAATTGCTGCACCCTTGTGCAGAGAGTTAACCTTTCCTCAAGCATGTTCCATAATCACTGGGCCATTCCCTTGGTTTCAGTCCTTCCCTGAGGCATCCAGTCCACATCAGCAGTCAGTGTGCTTTTGCAAAAGAAAAAAAGGTGATTCCATTAGTCAAGACCCTAAATCCACACAGAAGCAGCAGCATGCCAAAGTCCACAGATGCTAATAAATGTATGCATAGTTCCAGTATTGCTTCAGAAAAATGTAACTCATTACCTTTCCTTCTCACAAAAGAAACTACTTTGAAAAATAGGAAACAAACACATGGCTTTAAATGGAGCTGATTTTGATGTTACTTAGAAGAAAAAGTTAGATCACACTGGAAACAACATGGATTTTTCCTCATTTGATCTAAAGGAGAAAGGAAGCGTTTATCACCTCCCATAAGAAATTTGGAGCTTTTAAAATAAAATACAAATCTCCATTTAAATTTTTGTGTTAGTGAATTCTTTTCAATATGACATTCAGATAGAGAGGACTTTTTAGCTAGTATTGTTTTGGAACAAAAAAAAATACTGGTTTTTTAATAAGTAATTTTGGAAATAGCCCCACTTTTGCATAAATCTCTGTCCTGCCCCATCCTGTTTTACAGCTCCCTTTCTGTGCAGATTCTGGAACAAGTCAGCTTGTTAATTCCTGAAGACTTGAATTAGCCACATGATGGTTTTCATAGAGCTGCTAAAACATTTGACTCCATTAGTTGGCCAATAATATGTTTACATTTACAAATGGCTTGCTTAGAAAATTCCCAAGGAATAACTGATGCATTGAAATAATTTTTGCAATAGATCCAGGCTCTTTTGCTTCAGTTTTGGGAAGTTTCATGTACAGGCAGTGCTTGCATGCATGTGGCTGCATGCAGCAGATGTTTTCAGGGAGCAGGAGGCAGAATTGAAATGTCGACGTCTAAAACTGCAATCCACAAAAACTTGCCTAGCTCTGCAGGAGATAAAAAGAGCCACAACCAGTGATCATTTGCCCTGTGAAGTTCACTAGGTTCTTCCAGTGCTTGACAGCCTGGTTTGCTGCTATTCCTCCGGAGCTGAACATTTTGGTACCTTTCTTATGACTGCAGTCCTTTGAGACTTGCAAACTGGCCAGTCCCACATTCATGTCCCAGAGGTCCAGCCCAGCCAGTGTTTCCTGGAAAAGTTGGATGTGTATTGACAGCATCACTGCTGCACGAAGCACAGCCAGCCTTGGATGAATCCTGCATCTGGAAGGGAAGCTGAACTGTTGCTTTTATCTAACAATTTAGAGGTTTAAAGCATTTACCCAGGAAGCTGAAGCTCAAGGCTTTACTCCTCCTCAGCCAAAGGCAGTTCCAGCTCAGATCTGCAAGGTCTCTCAGAAGCACTGGGAGGGAACATCCTCCTCTCAGTGTGTCAGAACTGGTGTGTGAAAAACACAAGTTAAAGGGGCAGGAATAGAGGAAGCCACAAATGGGTGATGCTGTCCTTGTGTTTGGGAAGCACAAACTTCAGGCTGCACAGCACAGTAAAGATCTTACAGAATGTTAAATTGTTGGGCTAGAGCCCTGGTGAGGGAAGTTACCCCCAACACCTGACTCCTATCCTTCTGCTGTCTCAGCTGCTGATCAACACCCTTCATTTTAGACAGAAGAATTCAAGTAAGCACGTCTCACTTTGCAGGACACTTGCTAGAATTTCAGTTAACAAATTAAAAACAATTTCTTGGAAATAATTTTTTTCAAGAGCTCTAAGAAAAAAGCGAAAAATTAGCTGTGTAAACTAACATTTTCTCATCTTTAAAGCAGAACCGTGTAACCTGCATTTTCTTGTTATTAAACTCAGATGTGCATCAATTCTTTCCTTATTTATTAAAATTTTATTAAAAGAAGGGTACACTGGAAGATCTAAAAGAGTGCAGTGACTTAATTCTGTTCTTCTATATGAAGGACAGAAATTAATTATTTTTATATACAAGAGAAAGAAAAAAATGTGTAACCACAAATAGCTTTTCATCATAAGCACTTCACTGATGGCTTCTAAATCACTAATTGTACTTGCAAATGAATTTCCTCCCACTACAATGGAAAGAGATTAGTTATTAAAATTTGGCATATTTATATAAATTATGTCTGTGGTGCTTTCTAAAGTAAATTGAATATACTTTTGATGTTGTATGTAGAGTTGGAAGAGCGTTTCAACCTGCCCATTTTGCTAATAGACTGAGAAAGACACTAAAATATCTGTATAGGCATGAATCTAAGGGCACAGTGATAGGCATTAGGGAAGATTCTATAAAAACTGGTGTTTCTGATCTGCATATCTTTTTAATCAATGAAAAAATTATGTGAAAGTCAATCAAACTTTTAAATTTAACCAAACTACATTTGTATGAAGACTTTCAAGCATTTTTGTCAGCTCAGCTCATTTTGAAAGTTAATTTTATAAAGTCATAGAATTGTTTAAATTGGAAAAGTCCCTTAATATCATCAAGTCCAGGCCTTAACCCAACACTGGCAAATCCACCACTAAGCCATGTCCCTAAGTGCCACAACTACATGTCTTTTAAATACCTCCAAGGATGGTGACTCCACCAATTCCCTGGGCAGTCTGTTCCAAAGTTTGACAACCCTTTCCATGAACAATCTTTTCCTAAGATCCAATCTAAACCTCTTGTGGTACAACTTGAGGCGATGTCCTTTCCTGTCTTATCACTCTAACGTGGGAGAAGAGCCAGAGCCCCACTCAGCTGCAACCTCATTTCAGGGAGTTTTTGAGAGTGATAAGATGCTCCTGGAACCTCCTTTTCATCAGGCTGATCTCCCCCAGCTCCCTCAGCTGCTCCTCACAGGACCTGTGCTCCAGACCCATCATCAGCTCTGTTGCTCTCCTTTGTGGATACCTTTGCAATTTCAGAAATCTTTTTCTATTTTCTACCCATCTATTTCAATTAAATAATTCACTTCCCTAAAAGAAGTGCCTTTTCGATGAGATCTCATTCTGTATCCAGGAGCAGTTAGAGCAGTGCTTTTCTTCACAAAAAATTTATATTTTTTACTTCACAGGGAAATAAGTTTGTGCTGATGACCTTTATGAGGTAAAAAATTACTCCAAAATACCTAAGGATCTTACTACATGTTGGAATTCTTTGAAGGAGAAAGTTCATAAATCATTCTCCCATATTATACATCTATAATACATCTATACATGTGGATTTAATTAGCAAGTATGTAAATCTTACATTGAATACTGTAGCACTTAGTCCTACAACAATCAGCCTGAAAAGCTGTTTTTAAATTTAATACTCAGAACGTGTATAATCTGGATTTCCATCTCTGAAGTAGAATTTCTACATGGAAGTAACAGGTGATCTATGGAAAAAATAGCAATATTCAGAAACTGAGTAATGTTGTAGCAGATCCAATTTTAAATTAAACTTCTCCTTGAAACTAGAAGATGTTTACTATGCATTTGATAAAAACTTAAATCATATTTTCCAGAGAGGGAAACAGAGGGAAAAAAAGCATGTGGAGGTCAGCCTGGGTGGGACATCCATTACCACATAGGTCTAAATTCCATTAGTCATTTCAGGGTATATTTTGTTTTTTTACTTCTAACATGTTGACACTTTGAGTGCTTGTGTACATTGTGGGAAAGGAAAGAGAAAAGGGGAAAGGATGAGAGAAGGAAAGAGGGAAGGGAAGGGAAGGGAAGGGAAGGGAAGGGAAGGGAAGG
>PYHW01009979.1:14504050-14528985 GCA_013186435.1 Turdus rufiventris | reverse complement strand
AAGGGAAGGGAAGGGAAGGGAAGGGAAGGGAAGGGAAGGGAAGGGAAGGGAAGGGAAGGGAAGGTACTGCAGGAATACACACTATCTATGGGAAGATGGCAAGATGGATGAACAGGAGGCAGCATGCAAATAAACTTCTTACACTTCATGGGCCCTCAGAGGCACAGTTCCTAACTGGGCAGGTGTTTTGACTCCTTGTTAGTTGTTCTCAGCTTGTACAGCATTGTTGGCTACTTTTGAAATGTGATCTTTGTAGTGCTAATGTGATAACTAAGTGATGGCCATTTCTTATTCCCAGCTTTCTCCCCCTTTCCTAGTAGAAAGGTGGAGCCCATTCCCAGTCTAGGTAGAGAAATGATGCCTTCACTGAAAGATTTTAGTAGTATCAATGAAGAGAAGTTATCTGCTTTGCAGGACAGAAGTCACTCAATGAACAAGAAAAATGTCAGAAAGCACAGTGATGTGGCAGTGACAATGTCACTGAAATGGGTGATGATACGGGAAAGAGCAGACTCACCAGAATTGTCTGCAGAGGTGCACAAACTGTGACAAAAAACTGTGGGAAGATTTAAATAACCTTGTCAAGGTGCATGTGTGCACCCCTGCCTGCACCTCTAGATCTGTCAAGAAAAAATCGAAATATCTTTAAATTATGTTCCACAGAAACATCACAAGTCTATAGGGTGCTGTAGACAGACTGAACTTTGTCACCCCAGTGTGACAGTCCTGGGCCTGGTCAGCACATCCAGAGATGAGCCAGGGGAGGCCTGGAAAGAAAGTTCTGCAGTTCCTCCTGCTTTGTTTCAATCCATGGGGGGAGGACACAGCTCTGGGACTTAGTACTGGCACAAGACACCTCAATAACCTCCTTGTTCCTCACTTTAGTTTCAAATGAGGGAGTATTTGACACATGGAGACTGATCACAACACTGATCTGAAATAATGTTTTTGACTTTGCCCTTCCCTCTCCTGAATTTGCTTTATCTGTCTGTTGTGCTTTATCATTGATCTACAACAAGAGACTTTTGTAACAGAACACCATCTCCTTCCTGCACCTTTGTGCAGCACTGAGCAACTGCAATGTTTTTAATATCGGATTTTGGGTGGCCTGAGCACTCTTCTGATTTTCATAAAAGGAGTAATTAAGCAACTTCTGTAGAGTCAGAACTTGGAAACAACTAAAGTCACTGCCCAAGGCAAGTGGGCCAATCATCATGAGCAGGTATTAACTGTGCTTCCCTATAGGAAAGCAGCAGAATATGATTATGGGTTTTCAGGGATCACAGAGCCATAGAAGCACCTGCAGGAGGATGTCTGGCCAACCAGGATAGGGAGAGATTTACTTCTGCCTTCTCATTGGAAGTAAACTACATAAAGCAAAGATGATGCCTTGTTCTCATACCAAGGTTTCCTCCTAAGAGGAAAAAAAACCTAAACAGCCCTGAAAGTTCCTGTAACACATTCATGGCACAAGGGGTGGAAAGGCTCTGAGGGGCTCTGTAAGAGTTAATGGATTAATTTGTAAATGTTTTGAGATCTTGCCCTAATGTACAGAGGATAGCTCAGAACACTTGCTCTGCATGTATTTGCAACTCCCTAAATAAAGACCATAGTGCCAGGTCTTGAATTTCACACATTAATCCACAGGGACCTGCAACCCAGACAGATGGCTCTGAACAGCAATAGTTCTTCGCTGTTTTTTAACTCTATTTGATTGGGGGGATTTCCACAGTATGAGCAACGTTATAACAAAAACACTTCTTTAGAAAACAACTACAAGCAAAACTTAGACTTTCTTAGAAAAAAGGTAGTGTCTGTCTGCGACCACCAGGAGGACTAAATCTGGGCTGATTTGGGTTCTGTTTCCCACAGTGAGAGTGGGAAAATGATCTTCCCTTGCTCTTGGGATAGAAATGGTATTGGATGAATCAGCCTGTTACAAGAACTTTTTGGACAGAACACAGGAAAATCTTCATATGATTTGAATTTGGTTAACTCACAAGTGTTATTGTTTTACATTGCTGGCAAACATAGTATCATTAATAACAAGATCTGCCAAATGCTACTACTTTATGGGACCTATGACAGTTGAATCTATGCCTCAGTAGCTTAGAGAATCCCACACCTCTTAACAGGACTCATCCTGCCCAGCAGCAGAGACCTTGCTCATGGGTGCAGAGTGTCTTCAACAACAGTCAGGCCAGTGTAGGGCTCTCAGCATTTTGCAGGACAGATTTTTATATTTCTGTCCTTTCCAGCAGACCCCTGGGGTATTGAAAAGAGCCAATAAACAAAACAAAACAATACAAAAGCCAACAAGCAAAAAAGACCAGCATTTGCTGAAAATGCTGACCAACATTTGCACTGATTCTATTAGTGTGCCCCTGAAATTTCCTGCATGTCCTGCTGTGTAAATGCAAAAATAAAAGAGAAAAAAAAAGCAAAAAAAAAGCACTTTATTTCTCCAAGTATTAGAGAATATTTTCTTTGGCTTAACTCTGTACACGTCATCATTCCTCACATCCTACATTTCAGAGCAGGGTTTGAAAAGGACTTCCCTTGGGAATATTTCACTTTACATACTCTGAGATTTGAGCTTTTATCAGACAGAATTATGTAGGTTGGAAAAATCCTTTGAGATTGTTGAGTCCAACCATTAACATAATACTGTCTAGATCCTAAGGATCAGGTGAATTTAGCTGGGTGTTTCCTTTCTCCCTGTGAACATGGTGTGCAACATTGCTTACACATCATTACCTGCTGCCAGCATCCTTATTCTTACCTACTGACTCTGACAAGAGAATCACATGAAATTGTTGTTCCCAGGCTGTGGCAAGCTTTGGGGTTATGATAGAGTAGCGTGAATTTCAAACCATGGATTGAAATCACAGCACCAGGCAGGGTGGGCTCCATCATCTGTGATCCACCCCAACTGCAGGCCCTCTCCACCATCAAGGGATTGGATGTTCAGATCCCGTTTACGGGCAGTAACTGAGGTTGTTTCCAGCGCTTAACTTGGAAAACCAACTCATTACCATGTAGCCTGTGCCATGCATGCTGCTGCTGTCATAAGCCTTATTTTAAATTTGTCATTCTTGGCTATCAGCAAAAGAACAGAAGTGCAGCACGCAGAGCAGAATAAACTCTGTACTCCAAGTTCTGGGCAAAGCTGCTCCAGTATGTTTAAAAAATGTACGAAGTACCATAGCCAGTCAAATCAAAAGCTTGTCTAGCCAAGTATCCTGTCTCTGACAGTGATTATTAGCAGATACTGATACAAAAGTATGAGAGTTAGGGTATATAGAGTCCTTTTACTGCCTTCCAGCCTCCAAAAATCAACAGTTTAGACATTTCCTGAGACTGAAATTACATCCAGAATATAGTATCTAATAGTCAACAAAGCACTCATCCTCCATCAATGTGTCAATTTTTTTGGCATTTATTTATTTACTTTATTTTGCCTCAATGTAGCTACAGGCCACACAAAAAGTTTTCCTTTTCTGCCTATTTTTAGTTGTGCCTGACAATTTTATTGGGTGCCCCCAAAGCTTTTATATTCTGAGAGACTGTGAATGATCAGTCCAATCAGTCCCTGTTTGTTTTCCCTGCACCAGCCAGGGTTTATGGAACTGTGCTCTATTCTGCCTCCACTGTAATTTTTTCAAACTGAGAAACCCTATGATTTAGCAGAACAGAGATATGCCAAAAAGGAAAAGAGACTTGTGGTAGGACCAGTTGTGGAGAAGTTTCTGGAGGCAGGACTTGCTCCAGATATCTTCTCACCCACACTGCAGACCCAGGAAGCTGAAGAACGGATGCTGTGTCCTGACAGCAAGGAAGCATCAGGCTGAAGTGCCAGAGTAACAAAAGCCAAGGACTATTGCTGCTCTGCAACTCTGACATTTCTCCCCAGGGCCACCAAGACATGACAGTGGATGGCAATTTTCACTTAAGGGTGGGTGAGAACCTATCTGCCACAAGGCAGTAAGAAGAGAAAGGAGATGTCACCGTCCTCTCTGATGTGTGACTGATGTGTGGGAGGTCTTAAGGGAGCTGGGCAGCTGTGTGGATGAGGATGGGAGGGAATTTTCTGTGTGATTTCACAGGGAAGTCTTAAAACCCACCTGACTGGGAGTATCAGGTTGATGATATTTTTTTATGAGCAAAGAGGACATTGATACTAAACACAGTATTTAGTGTCTGGGTGGGCTGAAGATTTGAATTGCTGGGCAGGAAGGGAAGTAGATCATAGGTTGTGCTCAAATTTGGAGAAGGGACTGCACAAACTGTTTTGACACAATGGGAGTAAAAATTCACCTTGGTTTGATAGTAAGATAAAGAGAAAATAGTGGATGAGTCTCTGAAAAGAGAGAGTTCACAACTCTTAAAAAAATGAGGAGAGAAGTAGAAAATACCAAGTTTCAAAAAGAAAGTCCAGGAAACTCTGAGTTCATGGCTGAAATTTCATGGTGCTACAGCCAGAGCAAAAGACAACAGTGAAAGGAGGGATGTAGAAATCTCCTGCATGCAAGCTGAGATTTGTTCCCAGGAGCAATAGTAATAATATGAGCACAGCCTGTCCCAAAGCAGAGGAAAGGTAGGAAAGCAAGCCTGAGATCAGTTTTCCTGACCCTTACCTTTACTGTCCTTAACAAATTGCTATAGATAAAATTAGATCTTAATAGGAAAACCTCTTTTCCCTTCTCAGTTCAAGTCTGAGTCATAAACTCATAAACTTGCAACTTCAGATTCAGGCCCTTTCACAAAGATCCATGTTATAATATAGGTCTGTAAGGTCATTAAACCCACTGGTATGTGGAGGAGATAAACACCAAAAAGCACATTGCCAGAAATAAAAGCCTGTACAGGTACATGTAATCTTATTGTGACTTTGCAGAAAAGTAAGGTGCAAAAGGAAAAGATGTCCAAATGTCATTATTGAACACCTTGTATACAAGAGGAGAGATGGGTGTTTTTCACCTCAGGGGTGGGACAGGCCATGGGAGGAGCGATGCCAGAGTTGCACGTGCACATGACAAATCCAAGGAAACAACAAGGCACAGTGTGAGGCAGCTGCCCTGTGCCCCTTCCCGCTGTTGCCAGAGCTGCCTCCAGAACGAGCAGAGCCAGGGCATAACGCCCCAGGTCTGCTGGCCAGGAACAGCCTGTTCTACAGTGTCACACTGAAAACCCTGCCTGCACGACAATCCATCACTGAGCATTTTCTGACTGTTCATGGAAACGTCTCCCTCACTTGCAGATTTCAAACAAAAACCATCGTCAATGCGAACTGGAGGCCAGAGCACATGTTTTCGTTAATCAAGATGTTAATCATGGAATCAAGAGCTCTGCCAGACAAATAAACATACTCGAGACATCCAGGACTAGTAAACTTTGCCTTTTTTATGACTGCTTTTTCCATGATTTTTTGTCTAATTGGGTTCAACAGCAAGCCTCCCTATGACAACTTGCATCACTGTTTTTTTTTGCATAGAAAATAGTGCCTAGAGAGATGCTTGCCTTGACTTTAGGATAATGACTGCTAAGAATTGAGTGCTTAATTTGACAAAAAATAATAGATTATACTCTAATCTGTAAATGGCATTACAAAAGGAACTTCAGCCTTGTGACCTTTAGCCCTAAATCCTGTAAGTTTGGGCAGGATGTCTTGTTAACAGGAGAGTGAAAGCTGTGTTCTCACTCACAAGTTTTCTTACTCCTCTGCCCTGCTCCTACCCTCTAAGCTCATCTCTATGAAAAAAGAAACAAACCTATCTGCTTCATTCAGTGCCACTCCTTGATCTGTGATTGGAAATGGTTTAAATAAAAATCCCAGTCTGGGCATTCCTCTTCTCAGTCCTACTGTAGGTTGCCCTGCCCACCTCTGCATGAGCAATGAAGATCTGTACAGCAATGCTAACAGCTTTGAGATACGCTCTGTAAATCCATAAGGTTTGTAAAATATCTATTCTCCTGGTATGAGTGACTTGTGATCTGAATTCTTGATTTTTTGGAATAAGCTTTTTAGCTTTGTCCCCAGAGTTGCTTGTGAGCTGACTAATTGTCCTCCCTCGCCTCATCCATTTTTGTCCACTGTCACTCACAAATGTCAGCACTTCCTGCAGTTCCCAGAAGTTCTTCTTTTCAGATAAGAATTATCCCTCAGACAAATCCTGACCTGATCCAGGATCAGGTTTTCACGCATGTGACCTGCCTCAGGGCTATATGAATGAATCCTCTGTAAGTATTTAACTTACAGAAGTAATACACAAACCTGCTCAGATAAAACAAGACTCACTCTCAGTGAGGACTGTGCCATTTTTAGTTGAATCTAAATTCATGGCCAGCTGAATATGACTGGTGTCAGCAGGTCTGTCCCTGATGAACCAGCCTCATCTTCTGCCTGGGATGTAGCCAGTCCTCCCATCCAGGCATTTTCCCACCAATGGGCAGAGCATTTTGCTGTAGAGCATCATTCCTCTAAGGTTCTTCACAGAACAAAATACAATACAAAATACTGTCTTAGGAAGTTACTAAGCTGAATTTCACTCTTGCTGGGTCCTAAACCTCCAATAGTGGAGTGACACAGGAGCATAATGTCCAAAGCCAATGTTAAAGCTTTGAAGAGCAGGCGTCCAGCTCAGTTTTGTGGCCACCATGTGTTTGTGGGCTGCATGGTTCAGATCTGGTTGGCTCTGGTGTCTTTAGGCCACTGAGATGAGTTGGACAGGGCAGGATGTCAATATTCCCCAGGCTGGGCACGGGGCACCCATAACAATGCATTACTGACCTGTCCAAATACTTCCAGACCCAAGAGACAAAAAACTGGCCACGCCAATACAGTGCTCATCAACTTCCAACTTTGTTGGCTCCCATAGTTGGAAACCAGTTGAGCATGAAGTTATGACAAATTCCTGATTTAAGCTGTTGAAAATTAAGAAATGACAGAGTGCTTTTGTGGACTAACCACATCCACATTCGCCTGGTTTTGGTTTTTCCCTTGCAGTAAAATAAGAAGAAATGGTAGGCATTTTTTAATTTGACATGTTCCTCCTATCTTTTCAGTTCACTACTATTAACTGTAGAACAGCTACAAAATAAGAAATTAACTAAGCAGGAGGCAGTTTTGCAGTTGGAATTGGTCTGATCACATTGATTAGGGCAAGCAAGTCCAGTATCCAGCAAAGCACACACAAGTTTTTCCCCTGCCTAATTTATTGTGCCTGTTCACAAAGTTGTTTGCTTCTAACTGTAGGCAATGCTCCCCACAAAGTGTAGAATCAAACAAAAAAAATAAACATTGCCTCAAGGTGTTACCAGAACAATTTACACTTTAATCATATTTCTTTCTCAGATCTTCTCCTTGTTTATTCTAGAACTGTCTGGATGCAAAAAAAAAAAAAATTCTGTAAAGAGAAACATTTTTTTTAAAGGTTAGTTTAAGCAGGTCAATAAATGAACAGAAAGGAAACTTAGGGCTGCTTGTTCTCTCTGTTGCTGCATGTAAAACCATTCTGAAATGTTCAATTAATTGTTAAAACCACATTTAGCAAACTTCACTCTCCATCACTTCACCTCTGGTATCCTGATTTAAGGCAGCACAAAAATTCCCGCTGCAGAAGAGCCAAGACCTGTTGTCTCAATAACCCAGGGGAGTCTTTGCTTTAAATTGTGGTTTTCAAGGTGGACCTTCAGCTGAGACTCTCTCTACAGAGCTTCCCTCTGGTACCCTGACAAGTCAATCCTCTAAGTTTGCACACTTCATTTCTCTGCCAGTAACATGATAAGAACAATAAATAAAAAGACTATTATTATAGTTTGCTGAATTAGCTTTTTATCATTTAAATTAAAAGCTTAACTTATAGTCACAAATGGCTTAAATATTTAGCCAAAGTAATACTTCAAAAATTGCTCCTTCCTTAAATCTATGAGGTAATTCATAAGATATTGTCTTTTGGGAACTAGAATAAATATTATGAAAGTCAAAAGATGTCAAATCTTCTAGGCAATGGAATAGCCTAAAATTAATTCTAGTAATGAATTTTGATACAGCGATTTCTAACATGTCTCTTTGGAGTGATAAAGAACCTGACTTCAACTCCAAAATCAAATATTCAGTACATTTATGAGTAACCACCTGGTAAAATGACAGCCAGTTTGTTTCAGTCCTGGAATCTGCCTCAGCATAGCTGCTGTGGTAAACTTTCAGTTCTTTCTTAGTTCTTTCTTAGCAGGCTTGCTGGAAAATTGCCAGTTACAGAAATCTCTGGCAGTTGTGAAGTGCAGCTGTGGTGATCTGCTTAATTTTCCATATAATTTATTTGTATCAGGCAATCTCCAACATATACTGAATAAAACACACACAGGTACATATTTCAAAAGCACTATGATGATCTCACCTGCGCCATATGAATAATTTTCATACATTTTTATTGCCATGACAAATAATGAAAGGGCAGTGATTATGGTTTTTAACTACTTCAGAGTTCATATGAACTTCTTCACCATGTAGCCAAAAGAGAAACAAAGAAAATTAATCTTATGTAAGTTTTGTGCAGAGTCAAAGCATGTAAGTCTAAATGGATAACTGGAATGTATTAGCTCTTAGTGACATGAATCCACCTCTCTCAGTACACACAAATAAACTATAAATATATTTTTAAATTATTAATTCAGTGAAGTCTTTGAAGCTTGAAAATGTTCAAGGGAAAGGAAGGAATAGAAAAAAATTTCCTTTTTTTGTCAACTTCCAAGTCTTCTGCCAATCTTTAGCTCATAGTACGAGCATGAAACTAGCTACAGAAGAAATTGGCTACTTCCACCTGTACATTTATTTTAACTGATTTAAGCCTTATTTCATATTTTTCTCTCTTTATTTGACCAAGCCTACACTTCAACCAGCATAGAGATTTAATTAAAATTGCAATTTCTTCCATGTCATAAATATACCAGCAAAAATCCCAACACAAGCACAAACTGTATCAGCATTAACATGTCCTTGCCAACACTGTCAGCTCTCTGTTATCCAGACTAATGGGAGGCAGGAAATAGCTCCCCATACAAGGGATCTCTGTCCCTGCACCCTCCTGTGGCTGACATACATTGCATGGCCCCACAGTGTGCTTCTGGCAAGTGCAACCTGCTGGGAGTCAAACTGCACCTGTGTACCCACCCTGCAGCCAGGGCCAGCTGCTCCCTGCTCTCTGCACAGCCCTGTCCGTGGGGTGCTGGAGTTGCACCAAGCAGTCCCACTGAACTCCAGCTGGGCCTGAGCATGGCTGCTCACATGCTTTTGCATCCATGATGTGGGTCAGGCCAGTTAATTAAAAATTTTGTTTACAATAAGTTGGTTTATTTACCTGGGGAGCTGTTGCAACTTGCATCCACACAAGGAAGGTGTGCTGAGCACTGTGAAGACTGCAGTAAAGAATTTGAAGTCCTGAATGCTGTCTTTGTTTATTTTGTCTGGATATGTTTCATTCATCTGATTCACCTGTGAGCGTTTGATTCCTCCTGTCTTCATCTGTTAAGGCTTTGATCTAGTCTATACTGCTTGTCCTACCCAGTACATGTATAAAAGAGTTTGAAAAAGTTTACCCTGAGCAAAAGGTTACTCAACTGCAGCTTATTGAGAAGAACAGGGAATGCTAAATACTTGGTAATTCACTTTGGCTTCCTCTTTTGTGCTACTCAGCTGGTCTTTCTATCCATCTCAGCTATCTCTAGCTACAAATACAGAACAGTTGTTTTATACTGTATGACTTTTTTCAGACTTGGTAGATCATGACATCTGTTTTACATGTGATGGTGCTCAAAGCAAGAGAAGCAGGAAGTTTGATGAGGTTGTGTTTCTGTCAAGATCTTCTTTGCAAAAAGGATGAGTATTTTTTGTTCTAAAGAAATATTTTGATGACCTATGGTATCACAGAGGGAGTTCAAGGAAACGATTAATACATATTTTTAACAGACATCAGCTTTCCAGGACCTGCATCTGTTCAAACTTACCATTTAGTCTATAGAGATGGCCTAACACAGATCACTGTGCACCAGCAGAGGCTGGGACTCCTCTGTGAGATGTGTCTACTGTATTTGTTATCCAATGTTAAGGATAACTGCAGAGCTCTGGTATCAGAAGTTCAAGAGCTGGACTCATGAAGATTTAACTCTCTCACTTTCTTACATATTTATATTCACTTTATAGTAATAGGGGATTGATTCAGTTGCCAAAAAAAAGTACCACAGGATATTTTTCATGGTCTTCTGCTGCTCCTCCAGAAAGACACATCTTGCACTGGGTCTGTCATCTTTAGACTGGACCCACTACAATACCTCACATGGCACTAGATGTTTAGGCATAGGAAGTTGCACTTAAATGTTAACCCAAGTTCTACAGAAACCCAGAAATTCAGCATTGAAATAACAAGTTCCTGAAGGAAAAAGGAGATTTAGGAATTGCAATACTGAGCATAGCAACACTCCAAATCTAGGCAGCCCTTTGAGGATTTATTCTACACAGCTTTGGGAATGTTCAAGGCCATTTGCTGCAAATTCTCTCTGCAGTTAATGGCAAGAGGCCAGACACCTTCAGAGTGACAAAGACCTTACATGTAGATGACCCATGTAGCCCCTCTGAACCCTACAGTCATTAGTTTCTTACTGTAAATGCCACTGTCAAAGGAGTAAAATTAGGTGGGATGGGTCTAGGGCTGGGCACGCACCATGGCTCACAGGGACCTTGACTCCCTCTCATGGGGAAGGATGGTCTGTAGCAGCCAGCAAGCTGAGTGGAAACCTCTTTGAGCAAGGCAGGAGAAATTCAAGAAATGCAGGAGCAGTTTGCATATTGCCATGGGAGCAGCACTCAGCCTCATGCTCTCCCCTGAAGTCGGACATTTGCCTAAAGGGCTAAGGAGGTTTCAGCTGTAATTACCATCCCTTGCTGGGGGGTGCAAACAGCTGGTGATGGCCTAGAGAAAGTAAATACATGAAATATATGATGACAGCACCCAGAGTCAAGTGGGTTGAATAACTGTGAGAGGAAAGACCTTGAGTCCCAGGCCTTGTTTGGAGAGTGTTTATTGCTGTGGTTTGTTTTGTTATGAAAGGAAAAAATAAGCAGTACAAGGAGAGGTAATCTATTAACTAGTTCAGATATATACAAATGGTTCATCCTTTTAAAAATAGCATCTTCTGCATTTCAAGTGCATGTCAATTAATTTTGCTTGTAATGAACACTAGACCTTTAACTGATAATGTGGACAGTGAGAAAGCACATTATGAGTGACATTAGCCACCAAGGTACCAGTATATCCATGGTGTCCCAAAAGGCTTTCTTTTACCCCTCTTCTGTAAGTACAGTACTGGTAGAGGTGAAATTTCCTGGTTTTAGGTCAGGATTTATGAATACAGTAGCTCTGGCCAAGCTCAGACACCAGCTGTATCTCCTTTCTGAAAATCTGTGTGAAAACCAAGGACTAAGCAGACCAAAATATGGTTTAACTTAACCACAGGATTAGATTATGTAGGGGAAAAAAGCATGTTAAAACCCCCAGCATGCATTCTACATCCCTTTGTGGCTGTCCCAGCCCTCTCAGACTCCCAGTTATATGACCAGAAGGAGCCTTATTCCCACAAACACTTTACAGCCTCTCTTGTAGGAGTTTTTAAGCTTTTTAAGCTGCTGCACTTCTTTTGATCTCTGTTGGGTGTGGGCTTTCTCCTGTCTTGCCAATGTCTTTTAATGTTCCCAGACACTTTGCAAAGAAGTAGTCTGTCAGCTATTCAGTTTTCTCCCCTATATGTCTTTTGTCCCTTTTTTATAGCTTCTGTGAGACTGTGACAAGAATTTTTTTGTGAACATGCTACAGTAATCAGGTGGGGCCTTCAGTTCTCATATATTATTGTAAAAGAACATCTTCCTTGCCTTCTCAGGGCTGATACATGAAAACTCTTCCCACAAAATGCATCTGTTCCAGATACCATGCTCTCATGTGCAATTCTCATGTAAATATGGGTGCATGAGGCATCAGCTCCTCCTTCATAGGCTCTATCCAGCTATCTCCTGAGCCAGAGGGTCATGGCAGAAGACAAAGATGGGATCTGTGCCTGTGCACAGCAGACACAGTAGCACTGGAGACAACGACATGTCAGCAGATGATGAAGTGTTATTATGCAAATTTCTTCATTAAGCTAACATTTACTTTCTGCTCTGGCTCAAGTCTGTGTGTGTTCTGCTCAATTATGTCTCAGCTTCCCAACCCATTCCACACATAATTAAGATAAATATTGTTGCACTTAATTAATAAAGCATGGCATTTAATTTAAACAATCTCAAATTCAACTACCATATAAAACTGGCTACAAAAACTACTACAAAGATGGTGACATTCAGACCCAAATATTTCTTAATTAGATATTTAGATGCTTCTTGTTATAAAATGGAGAACCTTTCCAACATACATTCTTATTTATTTTGCAAGCTTACTATTTTTTTGCTCATTAACAAATGCTGGTGGGGAAATTTATGCTGCTATCAACCACCTGTAGTCTACAAACAGTTGTTTAACTCCATTCATTTAACCATCAGTATTGCTCACTTTCTACTAAAGTACGCAAACTGTTTTTTTAATAACAACACTCTGGGTGGTGTGTAAAAGGTTAATATAATATGGTTAATACCATATGCTTATACTGATTAGAAACCAGTGGCAGGTTGGTGTTATGATCAGTAACTCCTAATCAGTTGGAACACATATTCATGCAGGGTTCTCTGCACACAAATCCTGGTTGAGTTTTCTTCATTCAGTGCTAGTTATTCTGTACTGTATTGCTGTCTCAGCCAGCAATCCTTCATTTAACATTTTTATCATACTATAATTGCTTTCAGGAATTTAAATTTAAATGGAACAGGGGTATGTTTTACCTGGTATGTTTCCAGATTTCAATTGCCAAATCCTTGTCATAGTTTCTACTGCCTTGATCGGTTTGATAGTCACACTCATGGTCTGTAGTTGGAGCTTTTTGTAGCAGGATGTCATAAAGGAACACAATCTGGATAATTATGCAGTGTGTTTAAGGCTTGAGGGGCATGATGATTATCTGTGTGATCTTCCAAATATGTGTTCCAATTGTAAACCAATTTGATCTTATCTTCAGCAGGATAGGGGATTCAAGTTTTCTGAGCTCTTGTGGACTAAAAAACCTGATATTTGCATAGAGGAGAGAGACTTATCAATACTGCAGTGGGGGCTGTCCTCCTGATTGATATCATAAAATTTACATGATGAATTTTTAAATACTCCAGACCGTAAGGCATTAGAAAACAGGTAAAAAACATAATCCTAAGATTATGATTATAAACAAATTATTATTATAAACAAATTATTATTTGTTTATTATTATAAACAAATTCAGTGGATGTGAAGCTTCATTAGTTTCACTGATCATGGAACAAGTTCTTGCATTGCCAATAAAACATTTGGTTCAAGCCTGTGAATTCATGCCAGGTCCCTCCTTACAGGTTGGAATATCCTGATTTAAGGAACTTTTCCATTTCTCCGGTTTCTCTGATTTTAAGTGATTCCTGCCAATGCAATTACTTGTGAATCAATCAGTTACCTCTGGAAAAAGTGTCTCTTGTTGGCCAATCTAGCTGTACTTAATAATGTCATTTGGATTATTATGCCATTCCAAAAAAAAAAAAAAGCAATAGAGGGAAAACTACAAACCATTTTGCATAGTAAAGTAACATCAAAGCAGGATTTGTCTGCAAATGTCGAACTTCAAAAAGGTTACACCTACAGTAGTGAAGGCTTTCCATTTACACAGAAAACCTGTTAGAGATCGATTCCAATCTACAGAAATCTGATTAAGGCTTCTCATTTTACTGTTTACTCAGCCTCAATTCCCATCCAAAGAATTCACTTGAATGAGGACTGCAAGATTGAGCTGGACATTCAGATGTTTAGTTTGCTGTGTTTGACTTCATTCCAAGTGTTTCCCCATTCCTGGCTCGTATACACAGCTTTTATATTATGTCATAAATACTGTCATCAAACTAAATATGCTATGCAGTAGATATGTCTGATGGAAAAAGTTTATCACTATAAATGGTAGAATGTTGTGTGAAGAGCTGCAGCAAAGATGGCTGATCATCTACTTAGTAGAATATTTTTCAGGTTTTTTTTAGGCTCTCATCAGAGGCCCCTTCAACTCCAAAGGAAAATAAAGCAATTTCAGCAAGAATTAGGCAACAAATGATTTAGCATAGCTGAAGGCACTCATTCTTTTTGGATAACTGAGAAGGCATGACAAAGAGATGGGAGCATCCCTTGCACAGATTTACCTCTTTGTGGCTATATATTTTCCTCAAGATAACCTCAATTACCTTGAGTCCAAATTCATTCCCTTTTTTTTGATGAGTGTCTGAGATTGGGCAAAGCTCTCAATAGAAGCAGTTCTTCTCAGCAAAACAAAAGAACCTGAATTGCTGTAATCTGCCTGCCAGGGAGGACAATGGCCAGGAAAATGCAGCACCTGAATGTTATCATCTCTTAATAATAGGGTTCACATGCTTTAGAAACATTGGCAATACACTTTATTTAAATGCTTCTTCTAAAGCTTGTATGGTGTCATTTTTAGTGCTACTGCCGCCTTGGTTTGCCAGTGCAGGGATGCCAGACCTTGATAAAATCATAGGATGATTCTGCTGGGCAGACAAGCCCTTTAAAATGCATTGTCTGAGAAGAGCTCAGGGTGATGCTAACCTCCAAAAAAACCGTGATTGTGATTGTAATGTACCATTTCAGCCCTATCTCAGCCCAAAAGAGTAGTCTCTTGTCCCAGAGGAAATTTCATACCCTGCGCTGTTTAACCTTGTTCTTCTTCCCATGGAGGGTTGTAAATGGGCTCTTTATTCCACCTACAAGCCTTAGAAAGCTTTTTCATAAGGCTACCTCTTCCACAGACATAGTGATCTCATTGTTGTGGCTAACACTGAACAGATCATTCTTGCAATGACACTTCCACTGCAGAGCCCTACAGTACCCATAGAACAGGATTTTACAGAAGGCACTTCAGTTTGTGTATCTATATTTTATTTGTTTGTTTTGCCAATAGACTGCAAAGACATTTTCTGTATGAAGCTGTGATGATTTGTCAGCAGCAGCTTGGTCCACATGTTTTTTTACAATGATAGTCATTGTCTTCATATATTTCAAAGAGAAACTGTTGAACCATCACTGAAATTTGTGCACTATGGGAAAGGAAGTTCCCTGAGCTTGCAAGTTCCTAACCCAGGGCCAGGAAGTCTGGAAGCCACAATGCCCCAAGCTGAAGGCTGAAATCCCATATAGTAGTACTAGTCCAAACCTATATTTTGAGAAAGCCCAGTCTGTACATAAAGTTGCCCTGGAGTCATGCACCCTGACCATGAGCCAAGCGAATTGTCAAGAAACAAAATAATTTTCTGATGGCAACTGATTTCCTGGCATGAAGCGTTTCCTCAGAACTCTGCATGGATCCTGTGTGTTTGCCAAAACCCACCCATGTCACAAAACATTTTGATTTCAACAAATCAGTGGTTTCCAAAAAGCCAGGGAAAAAAAAAAAAAAGAAAATAATAGAGAGTTGTTTAAAGACAAAGTTTCAAACCAATTCAAATTATTCCACTTAGTTTTCCCAAAGCTRTAAATCAGTGCAATTGCTGTGTTTCAAAACAGRAGCCTCCAGTTGTGTKAGCTAGTTTGGAAGAGTCTTGCACACYAAGTCCTGAGTTGGCTGAGAGCACTGCATTGCAGAAATGTCCCGATCAAACCATAGCAGTATACCTGGATATAGCCTCCTGCTCCCTTGTGAAGATTCTCCCACAGTTCCCAGCATAAATCCAAGTGCCTGTTCCCCAGGAGGATGAATGGCTACAAAATTGTGTTTATGACAGAGCCCTTCATTCAGAAATGCCAGTCTCTGGAACGTGGAATACATTCACTGCCTTGTGCCCTGCCACCTTAGAGTGTAATTTAAACAGGACAGTAAAGGCTTCCAGTTATGTCTGGCTGTCACTAACCAGCAGAAGACACTGTCCAGCCAGGATCTCATCTGACTCCTTGCCTGAGTTAGGTTACTGTCAAAACAGCTTTAATTAGGTAAAAATATTCCAAATTTAAAGCACTGGGAGAGCCAGCCTAGAGCATTCTTAACCAGCTTTTGGCCGATTTCCTTTTCCAGTGATTCCTCACATTTATTCTCAAAATTAACCTCTTGGGATTGATACCTCTGCTGAGTGATTGACCAAAAGGTCTTATGCAGAGTAAATGAGAGACCTTGGGACCTGACAAGATACATGTCAGAAATGGTCATGCAAACTTCAATCTCCAAAAGTATTTGTGTGTCTGTGAGTCACAGACAGCAGGGCTGCTGTGCAAGATTGGTACCTAAATGACTTTCTGCAGTTGTGATTGCTTTACACTGGCATGCTTTGCCTGTGTCCAGAAGCACAATAGGCTGTTCCTTCAGAGCACTGCTCCCATGTGGTGTGCATTTCCACCAGCTTCAGGCCCAAGGGCAGGTGATCCTCTCCTCTGCATGCTGTCATCCTCCCCGTGCTGTGCCAAAAGATATGCAGCAGAAAATAGGTGAACGTCCCTGCATTTCACTTTGAATAGTTAAATCAGAGTTCTGTGACAAAACACTAGGAACATACTGTCCTTTAACTCAGGCAATACAAGTCCTAGAGCCAGTCCTTTGTCATCTCCCCTGCCCCACCCTGGAGCCCATGCTGGATATCTCCCTGATGGTCCCCGTGTGCTTGTATGCTGGCACCTCAGAGCAATGAGGAGGGTGAATTAGGGGAGCTTTGGAGCTCGGAGAAGGGCACCAGTATTTAAGCAGGGAGTAACACATTGCTAATTAAAGCAACTGGCTGGGACAGGTCATAAAGTGAGAGAAAGGCAGGAAGGAGTCCACCAAAATACATGGGAATGAAGATGTGACAACATTAGTATTACTGTACTAGTCTCCAACAATTCACCAGTCATCTTGTTATAGCAAAACAACAGTTTGTAGAATTATAAACTGCCCATGCAGACAGGCCTTTAATGTTTCAATGAGAAAAGCAGGAACTGGAGCTGCTCAAACAAAGCCAGAGCTTTGTGTATCAGTATTTTGCTGCTTCTGGAAGTCTCAGCAGCATTAAACTGCTCCATTAAATAGGTTTCCTCTACATAATAGAACTAGACCTGCAGTTTCTGCAAAATTCCTCAGTGCTAAGATTTGGGCTGGGAAAGGTTTCTCTTCATTCAGTATAATTCAACAGACTGCTCTAAGAATACCAGGGAAGCCTGGCAGCAGTACCTTAGCACTAACAAATACAGTTATCCTGAAACAGGAAAAGACACTTTTTATGGTGACTGTTTCTAATAATGTCCAAGTTCCTTTGTTCAGATCTTTTCTGTCTTTCACAATCAGTGGGGCACTTAGACTGGGATTGCAAGCAGACAGGCACTGCACAAACACCAGGTAGCAAAGCCCTGGAACAGCAGAGCTAATCCATGAGCTGGTTTGAAGACAAACTCCCTGCTGAATCTCTAGCCTACTTCCAAACTAAAAAGAATGTGGGGATGTTTTCAGACTCAGCATGCCGAAAGCCAGCACAGCTGGAATTTCAGCTCCGCTGGCAAAGCGCTCCCACTGAGAGCCAGAGTGGCCAAAGAGCTGCTCCCAAGAGCCAGCCCGTCCCTTCATGGGGTTTATTGGCCTCGTGTGTGCAGCAGGTTGGAAAGTGGGCACAGCACAACAAGCACATCTCAGGGGAAGCCAAAGATGGAAGGAGAAGCTGGGACAACCAAAAGCTGGACGTGGAGCTGGAGAGAAAGCCCTGGCTGTGCCTGGATGGCTCCTTTGGGGTTTGCCTGAGGAGGATGAGGCGAGCTCAAGCCCAGAGCTTCTGTGCCCTCTGGTGGCAAACAAAGGAGTGGAGACAGAGAGGTCACCCCTGTGCCCCCTGCATGGGCAGGACAGTGCCTGTCCTCTGCAGAGGCTCCACCGTGGGTACCTGGGATGGCCAGGTGGGCACGGCAGGTGAGATCCCTCCACTCCCCCCTCTGGCAGAGAGTGTGACAGCGTTCTCTCCAAACAACATATGTCCCCATGGAACTGATGAAGGGGGAAAAAATCCCCCAGTCCATTCTCCCTCCAAAAGCACAACACTGAGCTAATGGCCCTGTAACTTTGTTTTGATTTCCCGAGCAGTCTGAAGTTACCTAATATCTGGCTGGCTTCCCTTAGTGGCTTTCCAGCAAAGTAATTCTTAAACAGTTTTCATCAGACACCAACTATCATGAAGTTAGTTATCATAAAATTCCTGTGCATATTGTCAATCTTGCCTTTCTTTCCTTTTTTCTACTTTTCCCTTCCTGCCTGCATTGATTGTTCTTTTTAACTTATAGAGGCAGGACATGCACACACACATAGCTTTTTGCTTACAAATACACATGCATATAGAATCACAGTGTTGTTTAGGTTGGAATAGACCTTTAAACCATCAAGTTCAACCATTGTGTAGATGTAGGTGTAGATGTAGATATGTAGATGTCTGTGAAGGAACCCTGAAGTACCACAAACCTCTGGGCCAGCCTCTTTTTCCATAGATTGTTTCTCAGCCACCTGTAAAGGTGACAGGTAAGCTCAAGGATCTCAGAGATCATCCACTTTACTCATTTCTGACAGAGCATAAGACCATTTCAATGCTTATTCAGCAGTAGTCTTGTAGTAATGGTTTTGTGGCTAAGACACAGCTGCTCCCAGAGCTCTTTGGCAAGAGGAAAAAATGTGAGTAACCTGTCCTTAAGCTGGTGTCATGCCCACTTCTGCATGCACCCAGCCAACACAAACACTGAGAAGACAGGGATAGGCAGTTCATCTATTGTTTCACCATCGTCCTTGTCCTCTAAATTATTTGTATCTCTAGGGGAATTAAGAAGAATGATGTTTATGGTTGAGCCATGAAAGAACAAGGGGCTGTTTAAAATCTAATATTCCTGGACTTCCTTGTGCTGACTGTATAAGTTGTGATAAGAAGTCACAATAAAGATTTCAGTACATTTCCACAAGGTACCATTACAGGTGCCAGAATTAAATCAATGTCCCACACTCTGAATTTATTTCAGAAGGCATCAGTAATTTCAGTGATTGCTTTTTATCAGAGGATTTTAGAGCAACAGTGCTACATGGCAGCTCTAGCTCTGCACGGCTCACCAAAGTTCCTTGTTCTCCACTCAAATCTGAAACACATCTTTATAGTTCAGATTGGAGTGAGATGGTTGCAGCCTACCCAAGTGCACCTGAGCAGAGACCATGCCAGTCAAAGCTTACACTCTTCTGCAGTCTCTTTTCTGTTTCATTAGGAACCACAGTGATAGCACAAGGAGTAAGGGGTACAAACTGAAAGACAGAAAATTCAGGTTTGATATTGGTAAGAAATTTTTTACTGTGAAGGTGGTAAGGCACTGGAATAAGTTGCCCAGAGATGCTGTGGATGCCCCAGCCCTGTCAGTGTTCAAAACCAGGTTGGATGGAGCTCTGAGTAACCTGGTCTAGTGGGAGCTGTCCCTGCCCATGGCAGGGGCTTGGGTCTGGATGACCTGTAAGTTCCATTCCAACCCCTGAACATTCTATGATTTTATATGATTGTTTGCATGAATCTCATAAAACCCTGCAATCGATTAGGTGGAGAAAGAAATCTGTCTCAAGGATGCTTTGCTGCCTCATTTTTAGGTACATCTGCCCTTTATTTGAGTGGGGCATAAAAAGTAGAAAGAAAACTCTATTCTTTTTCAAGAGAGTATCAGTTTTCCTGTGACTGTGTGAAGAGAAACAAGCCATTAATAAAATTTTGCTCAGCACATCTAAAGAATTTTATCTCCACAGAACTTTGAAAAAACTGATCATTTGTTACTGTTTTTTGCAACAAGGATGTCTCAAGCATAGATATGCTCCTTTCAAGGAACTGCTCATGTTGCAAATATGATTAAATCAGGGCACTGCATTTCAAGCAGTGATGTCCAGATTATGGTGCAAATTCTTTTGACCTTGTTATTTTAGTATATTAATGCATTAAGGCCACATTAGATATGTTAGGAGCTCCCATCCATGTACAGAAAGCAGTATCTCAGCAGACATGCAAATTATTGTCATGCCATGAGAAAAACATCCTAGCTGTTTTGTTATGCTGTAGACAAGGCATTAGATTTACCCACATGACACCTCACAAGCATGCATAAGACAAGTTTATGAATCAGATGAATTTTTGTAAGTTTTAGCATGAGTAAGAACTTGCTCAAAAGTTAATATCAGTGAGTATTTTGGCATCTGTTAACTTTCTTTTGCTGCTACAAAAAGACTGCAAGAGGTGGAAGCAGAGCTTGCTATCTGGAGAAGCAATCAGCCTGGCCTGTGAGCAGTATAGCAGAATGAAACTGAAAATGAGATGGCTCCAGTGCCTGAGAAAAAGAGGACATGTGCAGCCAATAATCAACTGCCTATGGAAAAAGAATTGGATTTAGTACCACCTTAATCAAGGTATTTATCTGTCAGATAATACTGGATAAGCACCTTGTAGTAGGATTCATCCAATCAGTCATACAATGGGAGCTGGGGGAGTATAAAGTTCTAAACAATCAATTCACATAAAGAAATCTACTGTTTTACTGATGGAATTCTGTCAGCAGAAGGACAAGACCTGTTCTCAGCTGAAAGATTTCATGCCCTGCTTCTAAAGCAATTGTGACTCAGGCTCTCCTCAGCCTGTGTTCAGAGCAGTGTGGTCTCCCTGCTCTGCCAGCTCTCACTCAAGCAGGACCCCCTTGAGCTGGGCATGGTCCAAGGGCATTTAGATGTCTGAAAACGCAGTTGACTGCTGTCTGGGGCACAACCAGTTAAAAGCTCTCAGAAATCTCTTGGCTTTAGGACCTGGTTTGTTTTGCTGTACAGAAAGAATGTGTGCAGCTGGACCAGTGATTGTCCCCCTGTGCTCAGCACTGGTGAGGCCACACCTCAAAACTTGGGCTCACTTCTGGGCCCCTACAAGGACATCGAGGGGCTGGAGCACATCCAGAGAAGGGGAATGGAGCTGGGGAAGGGTCTGGAGCACACGTCTGAGGAGGAGCAGCTGAGGGAGCTGGAGAAAAGGAGGCTCAGGGGTTCCTTATTGGTCTCTACAACTCCCTGAAAGGAGGCTGTATCCAGGTGGAGGTCAGCCTCTTCCTCCAGGGAAAAAAGAGGAAACAGCCTCAGGTCGTGCCAGGACAGCTTTAGGCTGGATACTAAGAAAAGTTTCATCATGTAAAAGGTTGTCAGTCATTGGAACAGGCTGCATGGGGAAGTGGTGAAGTCCCTATTCCAGGAGGTGTTTAAATGACAGGTAGATGTGGCACTTGGGGATGTGGTTTAGTGGTGGACTTGGCAGTGCTGGGTTAATCGTGAGATTTGCTGTTCTTATGGTCTTTCCAAAAACATAAAGGATTTTGATATCCTATCATTCCAAGTAACTTCTACTTCTAGATGTTTATTTGAATTCTCTCTGGCTTATCTGCCTATTGTTTTCTGCTCCTGGATCAGCACTAGAAATGGCCTGTTTAAGTGGAAAAGTGAGAAAAGACAATAGCCACAGGCTGGAAGTGTTCACATTGACTTTCTTGAAAGAATGGGTGAAATGAACAGCGAATGCAGACAGCCACTCCCTGTCCTTTGCAGACTCTCACCTGTAATTACAGCCTTTTCTCACTGTCAACTTCATAAGGATGGGAATGCTCCTGACTATTCCCTAAAACTCCTGATGGACCCTTTCAGGATCTTAGTGAGGCTCATAATCAACAATTTAAAAATTAATAAAAAATTAATATACCACATATAAGTGATACATACAGAGCAATTTAACTATAAAAATGGAGAAGTAGCACAGCAGTCTCCTTACACTTCAATATCATCAAGAAAATACCAGATTTTTGCATCTTGGATTTAGTAGTGAATTAAAATATCAAGGCCTAATTCTTCTTTCATGCCTCTGTAGTTCAGAAGTAACATGAGAGGAGAATTTTACAACTGAAGCTAAGATGAAAGTTAGATATTAATTGCTACAACTTTTAATTTTAAAAGAAAATGCAGTGGGTATTAAAGACGCTAACATTATTGTTCATTTTACATGATGCTCAGTCCTTCTCTGTTTTCTTTTTTAATTCCAAGGCAAAGCCCCCATTGACTTCATTACGAGCACAGTGTGGTGTGCCTCAGATAACATGGGAGAGTGCAACAGATCTGTGTGTGGTGGATATCAAAACACAGCGCTTACATAAAGAGGAAACCTAACTCTGTGATCGCACAGAGGTAAAGCAGGGCAGCTTCCAGTTAAATGAGAGATACTTCACTGGTAAAATGTCAGTGCAATTCCATGTATCCCTCCAAAAACGGATCACCATTATTTTACACGCGATTAGTGAGCTTATCATAACTTTAGGCTACTAAGCAGACTGATTTGCTGCAAAACACAAACCCCCATGCCTAACAAACCAACTGGAGTCCAAAAGTAATTTGCATCAACACCTACACCAGTAAATCCTGACTCCTTGTGGCCTTGCTGCCAGAGGTCAAGTACTGCAATAGCAAAGGCACATGGTTTCAGTTCTCCAAAACTATCCATTATGGTTAGCCTGGAACTTTCCAGGGTCTCATAGTATTCTGATAAGAACCAAGCCCATATTAGTCTTCTTCTTCAAAGGACATGATGTATTTGTTCATTCTGCATTACAATTTTGAAGGTATTCAGCAAGAAAAGTCTTAGAAATATGAGAATATTTGAATATTTGGCAGATTCTCCAGCAGATGGGATACAATTTTCAGCAGAGACAAAATTATTTAAAAGTCAAAGATCTGTTTTCAAAGAGACAGGTGCTTGAATATCATTGAAAGTCAAATGAAAATAAATTTGTGAGTCCAATTCAAAAATAGTATTTAAGTCTGTGTGAAAGTATTACATACTTATCCTTGAGAACCTATTTTATTGTCAATTTAATGAATCCAGCCTCTGGATTTTGGTCTGGACATGTTCACATGTAAAAAATAACAGAGGAGAGAAAATTCTCCCTCCCATGGGAATTAATGGTGACATGGTACATTTCAGACTGTGCAGGTATTTGGACCAGATAACACAGTTTCATCCTGGACTGAAGCTATTGCACAGAGAATGAATAGGGAATGTATGAATAGGGAGATTTCCTCTGCAATATGGAGCAGGTGAGGCCTGGCACTACCCCTGTACAAGGTCCATACCTCTGCCATCAGCTCAGGGTCTGTGGGAGGAGAGGGAGGGCTGGGGACCCTCCCCCTGAAGATCAAAGCACCCACAGCACAAAAGCAGTCAAACCACAAAAACTTTCTCAGGGAGAGCTGTGCAGAAGGGCTCTGCCTTCTGGTGTCTGTGGTGTCCCCTGAATGAGCACGGCCTTCAGATGGGGCTCTTTGCAAGACACCATCACACAGCATCACTAGCTTGGAAGAGATCTTTAGGATCATCGAGTCCAACCCATGCCCTAACACCCCAACTGCATATCCTGTGTGAGAAGGGACATGTAGTAACCTCCTGCCACCACTCCACTGGATGGAATTAAATCCCCACTGACTACAGGTTTGTTCATTCCTCTGCCAGCTCCCACCCATGCCCAGAAAAGCCACCCACCCTCAGCCACCCCTGGCTGTGCTGCACTGGGAGGAGCTGGAGGGAGCTGACTGCCAGAGTGGTATCAGAGCAGGTGTGCTGGGAAATGAGCCGGGAGGGATTAAACCCAAGCTTAGATCACTGCGACTTCATTTGTTTTAATTTCCTGGAAAGACTGTTCAGCCTTAGGGAGGCACTGGGAAGGATGGACAACTACTGTGTTTGTCAAAGGAACACAAAGAACAAAAAAAGCAGGAATTTTTGAGACATAGAACAAATAATGCTTCATTTAATAAAGATTTCTGTCTTGTTGGTGCTCTTTCTCACTGTATAACAAAGGGCAACCCATTTTGGGTTATTCTTCTATTTACATATAAACCTCTGAAGCACCCGGAAGTCCCGAAGGTGCCAATTTCCCTAATTTGGGACTTTCCCTTCCTCCACTAGAAGAGATCAAAGGAGACTGTGGCTGTTTATTGGTGTCCTGCTTTCACTGCGTACAGCCTTCATCCCTCCTGAACTGAGGTTCGTTCTGATTAGATGTCACCACACTTGTTCCTTTAACTTGACAACATCAGTATGTGACTGTGGGGAGCTTACTTCCCATACATTAACAGTCCTGTAATGCTTAGATTAAAGACAATAAAATGCACAAATGATTACTTTTCCCTTGTTTGCATCCTACATTCATGTGAGCAAGGTTTTGAACCAATTACATTAATTTTTGCATTTTCCCCTTCCCTTTCGGTGGCACTAGACCTTGAATTCTCATCATCCTCTGATACTTCACTCTGGCCTGGCTTAGCTGCTCTTCACTTACTTTGCAGAACTGGTCTAGGGTGCTGTATTATGAGAACAGATAAAATACTAGAGGCTCTTATCTCAGGGATATTAATCTTTAGTTTATTCTTGTGGCTTCTATGTGGCAGAGCAGGGAAAGAGAGTTAGGAAAGGGTGTCAGGGGTTTTTCAAGGGTTAGGGAAGGGGAGGGGTCATTTGGCTTTTTGCTAATCCCCTCGCAGGGGGTCAGTCTATAGGTCTTGTAGGGGTTACAGGGTTAAAGGGACATACCATTCTTAAAGCATTGGGGTTTACAGGGTACATCAGGGTACAGGGTTACAACCTCATTATCATCTCAGCTTCACAATCTCAAGATACAGACTTCAATGCCAAAGAGCCCTAAAAACTGGTCTCCTTCATCCCCCTGCACAGCATTCAGCCCTGTGCTGAC
>PYHW01009979.1:14459421-14503993 GCA_013186435.1 Turdus rufiventris | reverse complement strand
CTGACACTGCAGGGATGCTGTGTGTGCCTGTGCTGTGTGACTGACACTGCAGGGATGCTGTGTGCCTGTGTGACTGACACTGCAGGGATGCTGTGTGTGCCTGTGCTGTGTGACTGACACTGCAGGGATGCTGTGTGCCTGTGTGACTGACACTGCAGGGATGCTGTGTGTGCCTGTGCTGNNACTGACACTGCAGGGATGCTGTGTGCCTGTGTGACTGACACTGCAGGGATGCTGTGTGTGCCTGTGCTGACACTGACACTGCAGGGATGCTGTACCCACTGCTCTGCCCATGGAACTGACACTGCCGGGTTCCTGTGCCCGCTGTCTGTGCTGACACTGCCAGATTCCTGTGCCCACTGTCCATCCTGACACTGCCAGGTTCCTGTTCCTGCTCCCCTGCCCGCAGAGCTCTCGCTGCTGCAGACACCAGAGGAGGGGCACTGGCCCTGCAGACACCAGAGGAGGGGCACTGGCCCTCCAAGGCTGGCAGGTGGCCGCCTGCCAGGCAAGGCACAATATGGTGGCTACTGCCAAGCCAGCTGGGTTCTTGCTCTTCCAGCTGGTACAAAAGTTGCCAGGCAGCCTCCACTCCAAGAATTTAAAAGCATTTGGGGCTATAATCTATGCCATGTGTTTCTCTGTTTTTACTACATAGTAGAAAATAATTTATTCAGATATGCTAAATTATACTTTTAATGTTCCACAAACACTTCATTGTGAAACTCGGTTTTGGCATTAACTGGAAAATGCGGTACTTTGCTCATTGTGTATATTATTATAATGGTTCTTTTTTGTTTAATCTAAATATTGTAGCTCATTTATCTTCTGGGACATCACAATAAGCTCTAGACTGCATAGTTCTGCTGCTGTCTATCACTTAATTGATACTTACACATTTTATAAATAATTAGTTGATAACTAATTTTTTGATGTATGACATCTACACTATTTTGTCCAAAAGAATCCCTCAAATGCTTTCCTTTGTAGTGCATATTGAGAACCCATAGAATGCTGATCATTGCCTTTCTAAACAAGAAATGCTGAAGAAAGATTCTTCTGAGTGATTCAGTATCACTCAGTTCTTGGAAGAATTTAAAATGGCTCCTTTTTCATAAATGAGACATTGTCAGCAAATTAAAAATGGGAATAGAGCCCAGGATATTCAGTTAGAGATTCAGAGATCTCTACTGCTTGGGCTCAATGAGAATTTTCTACTGTTAGAACTGCTATGGAGCTTCTAAGCTTTTTTTAGCTCATAATCAGACATGAGATGGTAATTAGGTATGTCAATACATGCCTTTATTTCTAAGCCTCTCCTTGAAAAAAAGAAACTGCTTCAGTTTGCACGATTCAAAAGGTATCATTTTTATTTCCCTCTGAATCTTTAAGTTACACTTTGCTCTCTATGGGTTTTTTAGTGCAAGTTCAGAAAACAAAAGTGAGTGAGCAAATGTAGTTTTGAGGATTTTTTTCTATTGTGCATTGTTTTCTAGGAATGCCTTTCCTCTATTAGATCTACCACACAATCACCTAAGTATCTTTCTTCTTTATGGAAAAAAAAATTAAAAAGGAAGCCAAAACATTTAATTTCCTTGTCATTTTCTGTGATATGTCACATTTTGCAACCATTCCACAACAGAAATAATTATCATGAATGTCCACACAGTCACAAGTAAATAATCTCAGAAAATCTATTTACACCCCAGTGGAATATGATTTTCAAATTCCTTTCAAGTCAAAATTAAAAAAAAAAAAAAAGGTTTTATCTTTCCTGTCATTTTGTTTTAAATGAAGTTTATCACATTCTTTATATTGGCTTCCAAATGCCTCACCCTTTTTCCATCAGGGGGGCAAGTCCCAGAAATGTGTGAAATCTTTCATTTGAACTACAAAAGCCTGGAAGCAGACTAGCTGTGAATTCATCCTACATTTGCAAATTGTCAGCGAATCGTTAAGCTCGTGTCTGCTGGGTTGTCTGCAAGGCTGTGTCTGCTGTCACTGAGCAGGTGTTGCTGGCTCCTGTCCTCGGGGACTTCCACCACTGTTGTTCTGGGGCCTTTCCAGGCAAAATGTGCTGTACCTCTCAAGAGGCCATTCACAGTCTTTTGTGGTTTTCAGACACCTGTGCATTGTGCAGGAAGAGAAACCTCATGCAGTCCTTAGTGATTCCCCGGGAAACTTCAGTGTGTTTCCTTTCCTGGTAGCTTAAGCAGCACCCAGATGTAGGTGAAGTCCCAGCCTCCTGGGGTCTGTGGACACAAGTGTCTGATGATTGCAAAGCTACTTCAAAGCAAAAGCGATTTTGGAACCATGTTCAAACTGATTTGGCATACCAAAGTGTGACCTGAAGGAGTGAGGTCCCAGCACAGATTCTCCTCTGCAGGTACAGGGATATCAACCCAGCAGCCATCCCAGACTGGAGGCAAACATCATCTGAAACCACCCCAGCAGGACCTGGCCACCAACACTGCAGAATATACCTTGGCCCTGCAATGAAGCTGAGAAATTGTGTGAAGTGGAGGTAGCAGGAAAAACTAATTGTGTTTGTGGATAATGTGGGATATACTCTATGCAGAGGAAAACCTGACATTTCTTTTAATGGCTTGTGAGCCTTCAGACCCGGTCACAGCAGTGGTCACCATCCCATAGCAATAAGCTGAGGCAGCAGCAGCAGCTCCTCTGCCTGCTGCATTATCCATGAGACCTCAGCAATCCTTGGATTTAATATTTATTAAATACTTGAAATAATAAAAACTCTCTAATATTAGTAAACAATGGAATAATACTATTCCTGTAATTCTTACCGTAGTCTGTTTAAAACTTCTAATCTTCTGTTGAGACATCTGAGAGATTTGACACATGAGCTCCAGCAGATCTTGCTGAGGCAGGTGGAAGCGATACCTCTGTCAGGGTAGGAGTCAGTCATGGCTCAGAACATCTGGGTATCTATGGCAAAGCATCTCTGCTCCCATTGTCATCAGCAGACAAGGGCTCCATTCAGCTGCTTAGACACCAGCACCAGAGGCCATCTGAGAAGTCCCAAGTGCACCCCCCTCACCTCTGGCTGCCCTCCTGAACAGCACGAAAGTCGTGGGCCCTGGGTTTCATCTGCCAGTCTCTGAGATGTATCTGTGACCCTGTGGTTTTTTCTGGTATCCTGGCGTCTCAAATGCCTGATACTTGGTGTGAGTGGCTGAATGAACCCCAGTCAGTACACCAGAGAACCTGGAGAGCAGATGGGAAGAATTAAGTGAATTTATTGACAAAGCTATGACACAGGAGGAGATGGGACACACCTCAGTGACAGCAGCTCCTCTGACCAGAGCAAGTATCATCCTAGGAAGCCTCATCTCCTCTCTCCACCTCTACCCCTAGCAATCCCAGAGTGTTATTTTTGACTTTAATGCTTCTTGAGTTAGTTTAGATGAAGTAAAAGAAATCATGGTTGTGAAGAGACACCATCAATTGTGAATGGATTAGCAGTATCCCTACTTGAGCTGTAGCTTATAGCTCCCAATGGGCCAGTTAGATAGTGTGCAAGAATATTACCACACTGAATGGAAGGGCTTAGTTTGTAGATGGAATTCAAATTAAGAGCAATACATTCGTGATTTTTGCAACAAAGAGAAGTTCTTAATATATAAAGGATGATTTAAACTAGATTTGAAAATTCTTCAATGAAAGGAGTTAATTCTCTGTTTAGGTAAAATTCACATAAGCTTTTAATTCCATTCTCTAAACATCGATATTGTTATTTTGTTATTATTCACTGTTCACTCACTCTTCTCAATAGCAACTTCATAGCTGGTAAATTCAAGCAGATGTTTCTGTTTCAGTCTCATGCCACTGAAAATGGCTACAGATCAGAGAGCTTCTTTAGAATAAGCATTTGCTTTAAAATGTGCTCTTACACTGACTTACATTTGCATTCTTGTTCTGAAAATGTTTTATTTCAGATTTTGTACCGACCTACCCCAGATAATCGAGTAGACTTTAAACACGTGGATCACAATTCAGTTGTCCCTCACAGCTCTGCAGACTTCCTGTCTTTGAAAGTAAGGAATGTCCACAGGTATAAGGCAATACAGTCTCTGAATACAGGAATTCATGTGCTTTGCAGTGAAACCACAGTCCTGATCTAACATACAAGTGGGAAACTGCATCCTAACAGTCCAGTCATTGTGATTAAGACCTGATCTTGCAAAACTTATGGACAGGGCTTTTTCCTAAGTCCATTTCCTCTAACTACTCCAAAGCTTTATTTCAGAAATACCTGTGAGTTCCTGCTACATCAAGGCTGCAGTGATAAAGTGGCCATGCTGTGGTTTTTATTAAATGCTAAGATGTGACATTTTATTTACAGCTCTCTGACCCATGCAAACAGCGGGCTGCTTGAGATAGAGAGAACTTGAAGTACATTTGAGCTGTACCATTATTAAAAGCATTTCTCTAGACATTCCCTTTCCTTCTTGGATTGTTCTTGACATTTCTGGAATATTTATGAATATTTATGAAGGCAGTTACTTGTGTACTAAATGGAGTCTGTGAGTAAGTCATCAATTTATCTGGAAATAGTTGCCTTTTGTGAAAACTTTGTTAGCTCTTCCACACAAGTGCCCCTCAGGGACTAGAAAGTTTGAGCACAGCATTGTAAAGCACATCCTATAGAATGTGTGCAAGCCTTTATTCGGCAAGATTGAGGAACCGGCTGAAGAAATTCAGGGAGCATTGTGCTTTGATCAGGAAAGCTGGTCAGGAGACTTTGGTAATACCTTTGCTGATGTGTTCTCAGCTACCAAATGCTAAATCAGCTACTGAACAGATTTATACCAGTTAATAGATGACACTTTTTTTTTTATTAAGTAAAAGATCTTAATAAATTCAAGGCTGCATGGAGGAAAATACAGTGATTTATTGGTCCAATACAGCTTACCCAGAAAGCAAAAGGAGTTTCACATTTGACTTCAAAGGAAGAAAAGCTGTACTCTAAAATTTTAAACAGTATAATAAACATTAGTAAAACATAATATTTATTGAAGCAGTGTGAATCCCATTTACTTTCTTTTATACTATTTGTGCAACTTAGTACTCATAAAAATGAAATATGATTGGTCACCAAGGTCACAACTGAGTACTGAGAGTACAATCTATCAGAAATAATACTATGAAATGTATTTGCATTAACTGCTAATGGAATTAGAACTGATTGCTCAGTTGCAAATTGATGAAAACCAAATTCAACAGCATGCTTCCCAATAAAATGAAAGACTGCATAGTGAATTCTAAGTTTTAATATTCGTGTACACTGCAGAGTCATACATGCGTTTACAGATTGGGTAAAATTGACATTAATATCAATTGAAGTGGAAATAGGTCAGATTGCTTTGTTGGACTGAATGCTTCACAAATTGCCTATTTACAATAGCTCACTTAGCTCTGCTAAGTGGTTTCACAACATAAGACCATTTTTTCTTCCTTTTTCCTTAGTGTTCTTACTTATTCATGGTTGATGTGGCACATGACAATGGACGTCTATGAAGCCTAAGTTGAAGGTGTCCTGATTTATCTCTGTAGGAGTCGAATCACATTCCTCTTTTTAAGACCTCTGCATGTTCACAACACACTTTCCAGTGAAGTCTGGCATATCAACACCATTCTTTTGCTGTTTACAAGGAAATTGAGCAAAGGAAAATGATTTTCAATTTCAGCCTCCAGCCAGTTGTGCTGTCAGACAATGAAGCGTGATGCTAAGTGCAGAACAGCCAGCTTGTCTGATGGACAGTAAGTAATGAAGTCTTTTCGGAAAAGGTTTGATGTTGTCCTTGGGCTTTAAATAATAATTTCTTTTCCTAATCTTCATTCCTGTGAGAAAAAAAAATCTAAATCAAACCAAAATGCAGTATTCACCCTATTTGTATTTGCTGTGAAAAGATGATGCTCTCCCAGCTCTGTAGAGCAGTGACCCTCCAGGTCTAGACCAGATAATGGATGTTTCATTTCATTTCATTTCTTCCTCTTGTGCCTTTGTGAAAGAAAATCCAGACATTGCCTTTAGCAATGCTGCTGGATGTTGACCCTGAAAGCATATCCCAAATCACACGAGTGTATTATTGCTGTGTACTTCTTGAATACAAACAGGAAGAATAGACTTTGCCTTTCATTTCTTATTAATAAGATAGAAATATCACACCTTTACAGAGTTTCAGCAAAGACCTTCAAATATATAAAGATACAACTGGAACAAATTGTTGAAGAGGTACCATTTCCTTTTATTTCTGCAGTTGTAGCTAACAATGAGAAGAAAGCAAATAATACAATTAGAAGTAAGCACAGCACTTTCAGAAAGCTATACATAAAAGTTCCTTCATTTACATGATTCAATTTTAAATATATATATGCAATAAAAACTCCTTGGCAAAGAGAAATTCCTGATACTGAAAGCTAAGTACATTGAATTGAACCTTCTTTATGAGCTCCTACTGCACTGTTGTTTGAGATACTTGCACATTCATATCACCAATGAATTCCTCTCTCTCACTGATTTTGGATTTACTACTCCTTCTAAGTGGGACATCACTCATTTTCTCATTTTACAGATTCAGAAAAGAAGATCTGACATGACCTTTGCAGGTCATTGAAAGGCTGGGACAGTGGAGAAAACAGAACTAATGTTTGGACTGAAGTCAAAATAGTCATCCTTTATGAAGTCTTCCTTTTCTTGAAAAAACAAACAAACAAACAAACAAACAAATCAATACTATGAAGGAAATGTTTAACAGTTTTCACTCATGAGACTATACTAACATGGAACCAAAAGAAACCTTGAGGCTTCTCTTGAGTGTAGAGTCCTTGTTGATAGAATATGGAAAATACTAGTGAAGGAGAAAAATTGATGGAATGCTAAATTATTGTGCAGCCTTTCATGTGGTATGATTGTGCTTCTGCACATGTGTGGATGAAAACAAATTCAAGTTATGGTTACAGAAAAGAAGATCAAATGTTTATTCTGTTGCAGTTTGACCAAGAGGTGTAATTAAAACACCTGTATAATTGGATTTATTGCAACAAAAATGTAGGAAAAACTTAGGTTTTAAATTGTCTTGCTTTGTGTCTTACATTGCTTTTATATAGTGAACATCCTGTTCTCTGCTTAATCCTACAATCCTGCTTACCAGAAATGCCATTATTTGAGTCAGGGTCATGTTCAGCTCTAAGTGATGTTTGTGTAACAGAGCCATCTGGTTTCCCCAAGGCCACACAGCTCAGCAGGACTAAGGTGATTGGGACATATTGCTTCACTAGGAGTGATTTGTTCTGTTTAGTCCAGCTGAACTCTGTGGCCTTGCACGATCTCCAGGAATTTGGGTCCTGTACAGCTCAGTGGCCATATCACACTTCTTAGTAATTCATGTTTCAGAAACAATATACTATTATTTTTCATATTCATATATGCTGACAAATATTTGTTTCCATGCCACCTTATGATCAAAATTAAATCTTCAGTGTATGCAGCATTGCATATGTATAGAGCACACTTTATAATCAGAGTGATCCTAGGATTACTTGCTTTGGCCATATTGTCTTGAGCAATACTGAAGCTGAAAGAATTTGTGAACAAACTGGATAAAGGCAGAANTTTTTTTTTTTTTTTTTTTTTTTATGGTTTTCTGGTTTGGTTTGGTTTTGGTTTTCTTTTTTGTTCTTTTTTAAGGAGGAAACTGAAAGAGAAAACTGGAAACCCACAGAAACTTTTCTCAGGTGAGGTAGACTGGATGGGAAAGCCTAACTGAGGCCAAGGGAAAGAAGTGGTAAAACAGATTTAAAGGGGCCTGACATCAGGGCAACAGGAAAATGTGTTACTAAATAATACTGATAAAGAAAGAAGATAGAACTGAAGACTCAGTGAAGAGTAATCTATGGGATGAAAAGACAGAGAGAACATTTTAATCCTCAAAATAATGGTATTTTCAGCCAGTTTTTATCCAGCAGTCACACATCTTTAGCCCTGGGAGAGAACTAAGACATCTTGGAGATAATCAAGGGGGAAACTGAAAGGAAGGAAGTGTTGAAAGTAGAGGAAAATAATGTATTCATAAGTGGCAATAGTAATGAAAAAGTCTGGTTAGAAACAGCTGATGGGATACCTGAACAGCAAGAAGTGAGAAAAGAGGGTTCTGTGAGAAACACAAAAGAAATAGCTGAGACAGATCAAAATGGGCTCATTGCTACTAGATCCCACATTAATGCTGAGAAAAAGAAGTTAAAGAATAAGGAAAAGTTGAAGTCAAGGACATGGAGTTGAATAAGATTTTCCTTTGGTCAGCATTCCCCTATTCATTAGGGGAATAAACCAGCTGTAGGAGAACTATACACAACCTAGTGCCTGTGGGTTTTACTGTCCAAGCATTTAAATCCAGGGGACAAATAACAGGGAAAAATACTGATGAATCAAAAAATAAATGCAAATGCTGCCAAGATGAGACAGGTAGTCATAGAGGTGTGGGGGTCACATAGATGAATCAGAGAGAAAAGGGATGATGGTATGGATGGGTGGGAAGCAGCCAGAGCAAGTCCAGAGGGGAGATGGGGAAGGAGTGAGTACAGACAGGTAAGGGAAAGAAGCACTGCTGAGGGCAGGACCCAAAGAGATGGGGCTAGCTTCAGAGCCATAAAGGAACACTGCAAAGACTAGGGCAAAAGCAAAAATTGGAGCATTGTGGTACACCAGATTGGAAAGGACGTCAAAGGAGGAAAGGGATCAGTAGAGAACTGGATTATTCACTTGAGTGTAGGGGATGAGATGAGGGGAAAAAAAGGAAAAAAAGGAAATAAGCATCCAGAATTAACTAAATTGACACACTGGTGCAGTGGAAAGGAAGAAGTGAGGCCAGAAGAATGGTAGAAAGACAGATGGACACCACTCCATGGTAAATGAAGGAAAGAAGGTGATTCAGACTGCAGATATGGGGAGCTAAATGTTTGACTGCAGAGTTTGATCTTGGACATGTCTATGAGAACAGCAACAGTTACTAGCTGGACTTTGAAGACTGGAAACTGTTACATACGTGAAGGAGAGGAAGTAAATGAGAAGTTCATAATCAGGGTAAACTAAATTCCTCAGAGAAGGATAAAAAATGTGGAGAGCTGTAGTTGAGAAAAAAGGGAATATATGAGCCAAAGCAAACCACAGGTCAGGAACAAAACTCATCCATCTGAAGTCTGTAAGAGCAGTCAGAAGAAATGACCATAGAGTTTCAAGTCTGCAAAACCATTCTTCCATTCTTTTTGTTATCTGAATTGCTCATGTCTGGAATGATAAAGATCATTCTTTATTGTTGTAGTGAATCTTGTAAAATGAAACTTGAATATATAAATTATTGAAATACTGCTTGCTCAGAATGACTCGTTAACATCACAGAATAAATAAGCAGATAACATTGCTAATTTGATTCAAAGCCTTTTGACTATACATCACCCATAAACTCTGACTTCAGTGAGTATAAACAACTCTGTCAGCGTCCCCATAGGACTGATATGAATTTGCAACAGAAAAGCTTTTATAACTCCTACACTTGGGAACTAAGCATTTTTACTTCTTCATTGTGACTGTTCATGAACTGAAATTCAAATGTTAACCCATGAATTATTTATTGAAAAATAATCTAAAGTACTCATTAAAATCTTAGGTGGCATTAAAGCTAACTCCACACTTCTTTCTGTTTGCTTCATAATGCCAACCTAACAGATTTACTGAGGTGAAGTATCAGGAAATACAGTGAATGTTACATGAATAGCAAAACCAGTCACAAAAAGCAAATTCTGAAACTGGTATTTCAAACCTCAACCAGCATCCTCCCAGGTAACCTCTAAGTCCATTCTAAATGGCTTAGAGCTTTCAAAGACATCCATAGTACCAGGCAATAAGTTTTAAAACTTTGTTGAATCAAGGTCTTAAATCAGTCCTGATGATGAACTGTACTGGCACTTCTCCAAGAAAAAAGAAAAAAAAGCATGATTTTAGTCCTCTTTTCTTTATTCTGTCCATCTCTTTTGAACTTGGGTGGAGGGTGCAATCTGTGTATTGGGAGGAAAGGTGCTAAAGCAATAGCATGATAGCAGGGAATTTTTTGGAAGACATGGGAGTGAATAAAACATAAGGACAGAGAAGGGGAATTTACATTTTTTTTCACAACAGAGTTGACAGCTGTTATGTCATGAGTCTATACTTGCCCGCACTTTGCCTGCTGTCTTTTTGCTCCATTTCACATTTGTCTTTCTCTGTGTAAGCTGTACACTTTCTGGGCAAATCACCCCCTTTCCCTTTGTCTGGAGAGAAATACATCCTTTTCTGGCACCAGAGCAAGCTCAGTAATGAAGAACGTGATTATAACTGATGAAGGATACGGATGCGTCTTTCAATGTCACAAATTTTTTACTGTGATTCAGAGTCACAAATTCCTTTGGTCCAAGGCTTTCTCTCTGAAGCTGCTGCAACAGTTAACATATATTGTTGATATGGCTAAAATTTACAGTTGGGAGGAAACTGGGGCCAAGATTTTGAAGCACCAAGCAACTTCCCTAAAGCCAAATCCTTTAAAATGTCACGTGGACATCTAAAAAGGAACATTTGTCTATCTTTAATATTATTTAAGTTTTAATGATAATGATAATAATAGTAATGATAAATGTTGCAATAGCATCTAATATTTATATACTACCTATAAACCTAAAGATTTTCCCAAATTATTTTTCCCAAATGGGTCATCAGAGTTGGAGTTAGTTAGACTCTGATGTTCTGTAGTCAGTTCTGATGTTGTTGAATAAGGAGCTTTTCAAAAGCAGTTACAGTTTTTGTAAGACTTCAAATGTTTAAATGTTCAAGCAGCTACAGCTGTCTGATGTTCATTAGGCACAAACGCAGAAGTTGCTTCAACATTTAACTCCAAAGACTACACAAAGTTTGAGATGATGATGGGGTTGTGATAGTGTGTGTTCAAACCTATGGCAGTAGGAATCCCTGGCAGCAGCAAGCACCTTATCCACAGCTTCCTGAGGGCTGCAGGCCAAGCCCAAGGACAGCAGTCATATCTCAGAAGTGTGCAGTGCAATGATGCCCACGAAGGAGTGAGTGGCTTTTCTACCAGCTTTCTCTCAGTATTGCATGCTGCACTGCAAGTTTCCTGAAAATATTACTGATCCAAAACTCTTGATGCCTTTCACCTTTTTCATATGCTTGACAGAAGACAGGGATAAATAATTCTGTATGCTCTATTCAATTTCCTGGGGAAATTTGTTCCACACCCCAAACTATTTTTCAATCAGGAGTTCTTTCTATGTGTTCAAATCAGCACAGAAGTATCAGTCGGATCAGGTCCACCATTTAGAGTGAAAGAAAACACCTGAATAACCTATTAAACACACCCTCCCTCAGGATGTGTAGAACTGGAAGCAACTTACTTCATAAAGTTACAAAAGGGGATTATCAAGAGGCTTCATAGAAGAGAAAAGCATTTATTTTCAGGGTCTTTCTTGTAGTCTTTAGTGAAATGTTGAAAGGTGACATTTTAAATGTATCTGACAACTTTCATCAGGAAATTTGTTTTCTCTCCATATTCTTAAATTACTGAAAAGACTTGACCCTCAATAAAATTCGAAGATATTTTCCTTTATGCTGTTGCATTTCCAAATGTCTGGAATCTAGACTGACTTCTTCTGCCTGAATGTAGCAGCCAAGGGTTTACACAACACCAAATAAAGTGCTGTTCTGATCCCAAGCTTGCAAGATGCACAATAATTGAAGTAATGGATTTTTTCTGAGATAGCTTTGCCAGCATACAGAAAAATCTTTCTGAGTCTCATTTGCTCTTTTGGTGTTTAGTTGTTGCAGGCTCCAAATCAGTGGCTTTTTGTAGTTTTTCTGTCAGGAGCTCTAAGAGCTATAATGACTTATATCCAAAAGAGTATTCAACATTACCAGATCTTCTGTGCTGGTTGGAAACTGAAGTTGTCACTCTTAAGCCGCTTATGTCAGTGACGTGTATCTTGAATCTTTTCACACAAATAGGACAAGAATGCTAAGGTTTAAATGCCAGATCCATGAAGAATCAAAGGAAAAATCTCAAAACCTAAATACTATGTTGTGATGTATCAATCAAAATGGCAGACGAGTTACATCAAGGAGACCAAGATCAATCACACAACCAGCAAAAAATAGTTATTCTACCCTTATACCAGCTGCTCCACACTTACTTAAAAAAATGTATTGTTATATAGTATTGCCTCCCTCACCTGAACATTTACCAAATATTTAGAATATAAACTGTTATTTTCAAACAAGCTGGAGAGGCAGAGGTCCTCTTTTCTCATGTGAACAGTGTTTCATTCATATTTTCCTTCAGAAGGAAACAACGAAAGCAAATGTAGAAAGCGGTGAAAGCTGTTGTGGAATTTGTTCATCAAACATTGGTCTTTCTACAGTACTGTCCTCACAGTAGGTTTAAACTAAGTGTTGATTGATTTATCTGCTCTTCACCTTGCAAGCTAGGAGATGTCAACACCAGTAGAATGTATCCTACCCTGTTTGTATATAATTTCTCTGTGCCGTGACATTCATTTCTCCTGGTGACTTAAATTAATTTGTAACATTTGCAATTCAGCTTAAGTAAAACCGTGTATATCTCCCCTGTGTATTCCAGAACTTATCAGGTATAAGACTGAAACATTAACATTCCCTACTAGTGAAATATTAGGAGCAGTAAAGAACCAGCTGGAAAGAGAACAAATGGGGGACTCTGACTTTCATGGCAATGGGTGTGAGCGAGCCTTGGCGGTGCATGTCAGCCCCAGGGAACTCCCACCCTCAGCCTTCACAGAGCTTTTATTGCTCACCAAGGGCCAAACCTCACTTTCCTTACAGTCAGTGGGAGTTTTGCCATTGCCTTTCTTGAAATAAGCCTTGACACGAGCAGAGCAAACAATGGGAAAACAGCAGCCAAGCCCTGGGCTGCAGAGCCCATGGCAAGTTTCCATATCTTTAACTGGCACCCTGTGTTGGTCTCCTGAAAGAATGTCACTGTACCTGCACTTCGTATGCAAAGCACAGCTTTTACACTTGCAAACATAAATAGAAATAAATATATTTATATCTATTATAGTTTCTTTGCAGTGAGGATGTAAATCTGTGAGCTAGTCATGGTAACAGTGTCTACACATTTTCTGAAATCTAATGCCTATCCTAAATGTCAAATCTTTATTATCATTACCTGTTTTAAGTGAGTCATAAAATTTCTTGATTTGTCTGTCACCTTCAAAGACCCTGTGTTAAAAAAATACACACAAAAAAAAAAAAAAGAAAAAAGAAAAGTAAGCTAAAAGAGAAAAAAGCACCACANCACAAAAAAAAAAAAAAAAAGAAAAAAGAAAAGTAAGCTAAAAGAGAAAAAAGCACCACAATACTGATTTATGCCATGTGCTCCCCAAACCTCAGACATCAGAATTTTTGAAGGTGTTATATACCTCTGTCAATTTATAAAAAATGAACTAAACGTATTACCTAAAATAGTAAGAGCAAGAAAACTGTTCTACAAGTTCCATTCCAACTGCTAGCCCTCTGTTATCCAAAATGTTTAACGTACAGTAATTTCACGATTATAAACTGCACCATTTTGACTAAAATTTTGGTATCAACCCGGAAGTGCAGCTTACACTCAGAAGTGGTCAATATATAAAAAAAGTTCTGAAATTTCCCAACCTGGAAGTGCGAGCCACGGGCCGAGCCGAGCTCGCGAATCGAGCACCTGCCAGTAAAACCCACAATCACGCAATTGTTACAAATTGGTTACTCTGTTGTGCGGTGGGGGAAGCAGGCTCCCGCTGGCGCCACGGGGCAACACTGGGCTAGGGTGAGCCTGGCAGCAGCGGTGCAGATGGCAGGCCAGGGCGAGTGAGCCCAGTGGTGGTGGCATGGCTCCACTTGGTGGCGGCGGCGGCGCGGCTCCGCTCAGTGGCGGCAGCACGGCTCCGCTCGGAGCTCAGTGACCCGCCCACCTGCGTGGCTGAGTGGCTCCACTCAGAGTTCAGCTGCCTGCACAACTGAGCAGCTCCACTTGGAGCTCGGCCGCCCATCTGCCCGCCCGCGTGGCTGAGCGGCTGTTTAAAGGTAACACGGATCCATTGGAAATGCTTGCAAAAGGACCACACTATTGTTCGCATCTTTTTCCACTTGTAAATAAAACTTGCAGGGTACACTGCCACAGCTATTGTCTGTATCTTTTTTGGCTTGGAAAGAATGTTTCCAAGGTCGGCACCTGCCAGTAAACCCCACAATCCTGCAATTCTGTTATGAACTGGCAACTTTGTGAAAGTTCGCTGCAAACGAAAGTGCGGCTTACAATCAGGTGCGGCTTGTAATCGTGAAATTACTGTACTCAGTGCATACTGATATAGTATACAAATATATGTCTATGCCTATTATCTAAGAGTAAAGCTGAATTGTAGTGTATTTAGGGCCTCATTATTCAATTCTAGATGAACATGAGAAACTGAGTGTCAGATCAACATGAAAAATGAGCTCAGTACTATCACATTTTTAATCAAGTGGTGGATGATAGAATTTTGTGGAGAGGACAGAATTGCTGGACAGTTATTCTTTATATTGGCTCTCTTATACTTTAGTAGAAACTAATTGAGAAGTCTACAGGAAACTAATTTACACTTTGATTAGGAATTCAGATTGACGTAAGAAAAGTGCACATACATCTAGTCGTTTGTCATCATCTTTTGAGCAGCATTAAAGTCCAACCTGCCTGCAGCACCAGGTCTTTGGCTGTGGCTGCAGTACAACCCCAAGTCACCCTGTGGAGTGTCTGGGCAAACGTGGGGGCTCAGCTGAGTGCCAGGTGTGCTGGGTGAGGGCTGCTCCAGCCAAGGGCAGCACTGAGGACATGCCGTGGCTGCCACACATTTCCAGCTGGCTGCCACCAGCTGCTGAGGCTGGGCTAACTCAGGCCCCTTGGAGGACAGAAGGATTACTCCCTGCCTTAGGCAATCTGCCTCCTAAACTCTTTCCACCTCAGCTGTTTCTGAAAGCATGACTTTGTGGTTATAAATGTTATGATGGCCTCCGTCCACACATTCTCTTTACACGATTCTTACAACATGTTGGCATTACTTCACAGCTCACCTTTTTTTGCCTGCAGTTTTTTAAGAAAACCAGAGCACCTCTTTGTTTACTAGAGCATTTATTATAATGTGGTCAGGTTAGAAAGCCTGCCATTCCTCTCTGCAGCAGAGCTGTATGCTTTAGACCTGAGGTCATGGAGCTATTTGCACTTCCAACAACTGGTTGCATCAAGCTGTGTTGCAATACATAAAACATGCCACATCAGGGATTTTTTTTTTCATTCTGCCCTCAATTTCTCTCTTTAGTCCTTCCCTACTTCTCCCAGAGAGCAGCAAGTCGTTTGGCAAGATGTGAAATTAGTTTTCAATCTTTGGCTTTCATGGTCTATGAAGAAATTCTCTGCCTAGAGTCATTCACAGTAAGGGTCTATTCACTGTGAATTTGAGATTTGTCTCATCAGTGGATAATCTAGCTTGATAACTCTTCTGACCTTACCTCAGGTAACAAAACACTTGACCCATTTTTCTGGACAGCACAGTAGCAGATGTAACCCATGTGCCTTTGGGTACTGTATTCCATCTCTAATTCAGGTCTAGTTATAGCCCCCTAGTCATTTAGTTATTCTATTTAAACTCTAGGAATACAACTAATTAAAGGAAGGGAAGGTGATAATGAAATTCCCTGTGCTGACAATACCACTTTGAACCGTGAGTGCCTGTTTGCTTTGCTTCATGGTTTCCAGAAGTGTTTAAGCAGACTACTTGTATGGCATGGCATTTCAAATCACAGAAAAGAGAAAGTAAAATTCTCTAGGGCTGAATCATCGTATCTGGAAATTCAGCAATGTCCAATTTACACAAACTACATTCATAAATGTGAATTACACACTGTGTAAAGAGACACTCGTGCAGTATGTACTGGTAGAAGTAGATGAATAGAGCAGGGCGGGGTTCCAAATGGAAAGCTGGAACCTAGAGAAGAAGTGGTGCATTGGTTGTTTCTGTTTCATTTCTTCTCTTTTTGTGACAGAAGTGAGCACAAGACCTCTATGTGCAATGATTATCTTAGAGAGTGAATTGCCAGAGGGACAGATCACACAGACTTCGCCCACACAAAAATTCCCACTAAAGAGAAAGGTTGAATCAGACAAAAATCATGCCTTGGTTGCACAAGGCACTGTATCTGTCAGGTGATTTAAAATACATATTAACCACAGGGGATTTGTTTGTGAAGGACTGAATGCTAACCAGAAGTCAGCTGGTGGGAATGATAGGTGTCCTCTGCTGCTCCTTTCCTGTTACAGGAAAATGTAGTCACCAGGTGTGCCTGCTTCCAAGAAAATGTAATAATGAATCCAGCCCTTTTTCTTCTTGTTTGCATAAAGACATGAATCCATGTATTCCATTTTTCTACACTTCAGAGTACCATGTTGGATAACACAATGGAGTATTTGTACAGATTGCCTAACATTCCCATGGAATCCATTCTTCTGGTAACACCTCTGTGCCCAGGAAAGTGACAATTTAAACAATTTACTACAGAAAGAGCAAAGTCATCCTGAATGAACATCCATGTACATCATCCAGGACAGAAGTGTTTCCCACAGTCCATGATAGTCTCAGTTTACCAAGGGCCTCTTTTTCACAGCACCTCTGAAAAGTGGATGCCTCAAACCCCTTCCCCACACATGGAAGGTTTAGTTCTGTTGAGGTTTGTATGGTAACCACATCTAACCAAGAATTCAGCTTTCCATTAAATCAGGTGCTAGAAGCCCAAACAGGAGTTGGAAACCTGAATGCTTGTCTGGATCTGAGCCAAGAACCTTCCAGTGTTGCATTAAGTAACACGATTAACATCTGTCCTCCACAGAAGGCAGCAGCACACAGCACTTTTCTGAATGTGGGCCTAAAATAGCAATAACTGTCAGAGATTTCTCTTTATCAGGTTTCCATTGGTGGTAGCCAGTATATTTTTAAGGTGAAAGGATACAATCCCATTTCTTCTAGGCAACTATATGGAAGAATCAGAATGATAGAGATAGCAGCAAAAACTCTTGGATTTTATGATCCTTAGGGTCTTTTTGGACCTAAATGTTACTGTTCTAAAAGAAAGATCAAAGACACCAAACAGCTTTGATAGAATGAGTGGCTGTGGACATAAGGAATCCTCAATCTTGGAAAATGTACTAAAAATTGTCATGACAGAAGACTGAAAAATCAATTATAAGTAGAATGGAAAAGGTGAATAGGAAATAGGGAATTACATATCACTGCTCCTTCCATGAGAAGATTGAGAAGGAGGACATTAGCTAATTATAATAGGTCATAAATTCAAAACAAACATGAGCAGGTACAAGTTGTTTTTTTCCACAACTAGCTGTTAAAGTGTGAAACCTCCTGCCACAGGAGACTGTGGCATACACAAGGTCAGAACACAGCTGGACGTACACCTGGAAGAATTGAAAAGACATGCTGGTGGCCCAGGCAGTCTTGCTGCTGCCAGCCAGTGGAAGTGGGACCCCGTGCCAGGGAGGTATCACTGCATTCCTGCTGTGTTTGGACACTCTTCCAAAAATGACTGCTACCAGCAGTGTTGGAGGCAGAATATTTAGGTACATGGACAATTTTGCTGTTTAATATGGTGCAGCTATTCTTCTTTCTTATAATATGTGTGTGTGAAAATCACCAGAAACATTGATGGAAACTTCCTAAAAGATTATATCTGGCATATTTGTAGCCCTCTCTTCTCTTTCCCTAAGTGTCTGCTCAAAGCCATCATTTATTTCTCCAACAGACTTTACAAGTGTCTCAATGTTGTAATATCTCTTTGTGCAGAACCTTTGCCCTTTTCTTTATGAATAGGTCATTAATGTTTACAAAAAGCTGGAAAAGGCTTCTTTTCAAGGGCCAGATCTGCCTACTTTTTCATTTTTGAGGTGCAAAGCTATGACTGGTCTATTGTGGAAAACAGCTTGCAAAGGCTTTGAAAATGCAAATGAAATAAAGTAAATCTGTCCCTTTTTTGTTGATAGGGATAGAGGAACAATACAGATTTGCAATGTTAAAAATTAAAAGGGTTATTTGATAATTTTTATGGCCAGGGCAGCTTCCAGAGGGAAATGGAGCTGAAGGAGAAATTTTAAAACATAATATAACTAAATCAAGGAAACAAAAAAGTTCCTTTTCAGTTACACAGAAGCCTTGTTGAAAGAGAAATACTTGTGGGACATGAGGAATGAAAAAAGTCAGCATGCAACTGCCCAGGCTTGCCCAATTTGTAGCTCCCACCTCATGGCAATTGCAAAGAGTCTTGTAAAAGAGCTTCTTTGTCTCTGGAGAAAGTATTGCTTTCAAAGACAAGAAAAATCCACAAGCAACCTCTCACTTTGACACACAGGTCATGACATTAAAAGAATAATGTGAAGAATCACAAACCACCGGTCTCAGTTAGGAAAGCAAATGGCTTGGTAGGAGGGAGGGAGAGATATTTATGTTATGATCTGCTAACTTTCTGTTTATATGTTCCTTCCTAAAATAAAAATCCCCCAAAACAGGCACCTGGGAAAGTCTTTCAGAATTACCCAAAAGAGGTAAAATTCTTTAACTCTGTGAACAGAGTGTCCCCAGGTGTCCCCACTTTGCAAAGAGGGAAGTTAGAACAATGCAACTTCTAAAAGGATGTGGGGTTATTTTGCCATCTCGTTGCAACATTTGATGCAGAAGGGAGATGCCAGCAGGACGAGTCAGCAGCAGCAACCCAGACACTGAAATGAGCACATTTCCTGGCGGGCTCTTGGGGAAGTTGGAGATGGTGCCAGAGGGAAGGGGACAGAGGCAGGGGGGCACCGTGCCAGCAGGGCTGGCACTCACTCCCACCTCTGTCCAGGGAGAGCTGACAGCTTTATGGATTTCATCATTTTGCCAGAATCAACTTTAGTAACTAGCTTTGCTTGAAACGCTGAGAAAATTGTGGTTCTGGCAGGATAAACAGTATGGTATTTCCTTGTACCAGAGCTAAGAGGTGGCAAACTTACCATGATGGGCACGTCCTTTAAGAAAACATTCTGAGCTCCATCCCTTCCCTCTGTGGAGATGGCAGCAGTAACACCAGGATTGTTTCCTCTGTTCCCAGTTTGCTACACTGCAATTAGAGAAAATGCTGAAAAGTGATGTTCAGCAGCAACTCCACTCTGAAGGAAAACTGAAAGAAGCAGAAGTGAAGCCCTTAGTCCAGTAAAGCCCTCTATGCAAACCACAAGTGGGTTTTTTTTTCAAGGAAAGGGGGAACCTGGCTTTTTCAAAGTCCTTGATTATGTGAACTCAGTTTAGCTTGTATGTCTGAGACTCATAAGTAAATGCACAGGTGTGGATCTGCAGTTACGGCTAAAATACACCCTCAGTGGCACTTCTGTCTGGAGCTCCCCTATGACATGGGAACTTTGGCTGCTCCTCCAAGTGATTGGAGCATGAAAAGGATACAAAAATATCTTAGGATTGATGAACAACTGGGTATTTCCAGAGCAAATTTCCAAATGCAGCCAGCTTGCAAAACTGTGGTAAACCTCAAGTTCTGTCAGGAAAAGCAGAAGGGGTGACATGGACTAAAGAGAGCTGGAGGAAACTGTTGAAAAACAGCCATTCTAAAATATTTTGGGAGCAGCAGTAGCATATGACATTGACATAAAGCAAAGATTTTCTTATTGTTGTTGTTGCTGTTACTATTATGATTTGTAGGAATTAAATTCGCCTCCTGGCAGGTAGCCTGTAAAAAAAGGTTATTAAACCTGTTTTTCTTAGTCCTGACCCCTTTGAAAGACACAGAGAGCTCCATCCTGCACACCAAACTCACCATGTGCAGTTGCAGTTCCAATAGCTGGCTTCAGGCAGCAGGGATTTCTCAGTCAGAGCTGATTTTCCCAGCTGTGAATCTGAAGCATGAGAAGAAAAAGAGGTGCCATTGTTCTTGGTACCCACTGTAAAACGAATTAAAAATGCCAACATGGACTGTCAACTTCTCCAGGCAATCAGCAGAAGGCCTCTGGACATTTCAAATTAAATGTCAGGGGAAATTAATTGATTGAGCACCTATTAAATGGCTACCTAATTTGTATGGCTGCTTGGAATGGAAATTAAGTTCGCTGTTTCAGAAAATGATACAATAAAAAGATTGAAAAGTAGATGCATTTGAAGATTATTGAACCTTCAAATCAATCTGAAATCCAGATTTGATGCCAAACCAGGCATCTGTGCATTCCTGGAAGTATTGCAGGAAAGGGAGCGAGGCTTAGAGCCATGGATTACTGAATCTGATCTTTGCAGCAGGAAAGATCTTTCTGAAGTTGATGAAAATGATATCACAAAATATCTGGAGAATGTTTGGGGGATTCTTTTCAGTTGGTTTGGGGGATTTTTTCTTTATTTTAAAGGAGAAAAAGAGTAAGTAGGAAAGAAAAAAAAAGGAACTTGGTTACCATGGCTTCAGAAAAGGGAATGACTGAAAAATTTGGTGTGAATTTTTAAGTGACAAGAAAGGACTCAGAAGGGAAATTTTAAAATTTTCTACTTGGTGTCCTAAAAATAATTCATACCACCCAGTAAAGTTATCTGGGAGTTTCAGCAGAAAAGAAAGAAGTATGCAGTAAACACAACATTATCTAAGTAAACTATGAAACCCACAACATTTTTGAGAGCAGAGAGAGATTTCCAGCCTTCAATCAAGGAGCCCAAACCTTGCTCACTGAAGCTGGTGTCTGTGAACTATCTTAACCAGTAGACAGGGCCTCTTATGTAGAGCTTGGATGCTGTGACAAGTAGGCAAAAGTAAAATATAAAATATTGCTATAAGTTTACCCTGAATAAAAGAAGAAGGTTTCTTGCTAACCCATAGCAAGGATCATCTCCCTTTCATAGTGCCATACTTCTGAGGAAAGCCAGATGGTATCATTCAGCTGGTTCCCGCTTCTTCCTCATAGTAAATTGATAAATAGAAATACAAGAATGATTTTAGAGAATTAAATACACTTCCAGTTGGAAACTCTAAATGCATCCAGCTAAGCTGATGTTTATTTGTTTGTTTTATGAGCATGCAGTATGGCCTGGCTAAAGCATATAGACCTGTTTTTGTTTGCTAATCACTGCCATTTTTCTGGTTTCCCATATGTATTTCAGTGTTGGATGCTTACTCCCTAAACCAGTCTGAAAGCTACAGGTGACAAAGGGCATTCAGCCTCCCCTGGGATGTGGTAAAGTGCTCATCCCTTGAGTTCTTCAAGATATGGGTGTGCAGGCTGCTGCATAATCTCCTCTAGGCTTCCTTTCTCACAACAGCTTGACCAGATTGTCCTTCAAGGTCCCTTCCAACCTGGGTTATTGCAGGATTCTGTGATAACAACCACTGCAAACTGAAAGTAGTGTCTTGCAGAAGAGGCCTGAAAGGAGAATTTTTAAATGTTTATTCCTTCTGTTGTGTAAGGGAAAGTATCCAGTTTTGTTATGTTATCTCTGCTATCTCGTGTTTTTCATCCATTTGTCTTCAGAGTTGCTGCATATTATTTATTGTTACCTACTGGGAGTGTGTCTCCATCACAGCTGTAGTCAGGGTTATAGGTGCCCTCAAAGCAAATTGTCCAATAGTTCCCATTTTCTGTGCTTTGGTTCACAGTAGTGCAGTCTGGGTGACCTGAACCCCTTTTGGATGAAACTGAATCCTATTCATCCTGCAAATGGGGTGCAACTGAACCATATAAATCAGTGAAAAAGAATGAAATCAGAGGGAGGTTAACACAGCAGGTTTTGAACACAGCAGTTCAGCTGAAGCACAGTCAACTGCTGCTGCTTTAGCCAAAGGGGCTGGGAACATCTGGCAAAGTGATGGGGCAGTAACCCTAACTCATAACATCCAAAATCACTCCAGCATAATTCCCACAGTTTTCTTGTCAGCACCCATAATTCCCTTGTTCTTTGTAAATCAAAAGAAATGATCGATGTCAAACATAAACAGAATATTGGAGTCTTTCAGCTGGCTAAAGAAGTGAAGTTTGCCGGGGGGAGAGAGCCAGCATGATTTATCCTAATCTTCGTATGCTCTCTTTAAAGTTGCACTGCTGTATTAAGTCCCGTTTTCTGAAAATGGAAAACAATGAGAAGAGACTTGCAAGAACACCACTAGCTTCCATCTGTGAACAATTTGATACTTGCTTTCGGCAAGTTTCTAAGCATTCCAGGTTTAAATAGACTTTGCACCAGTATTCCCTTTTGCCTGCTTGTCACTGCAATGCTACAGTGTTGAAATATTCACAGAACTGAGTACAAAATATCACCAATACACTTGGACTGAGAAGTTGGGTTTTATGAGTGGTTTTTATATGTGGTTATGCCCACTGTTCTCCTGCTTATAAGAAGATTGTTGGAAATACAAAACTCTGACAAACAAATCTGGCAAGACCAGATGATTTATTGCTTTGAGTTGGTCAGTAGTCAGAAAAACTTTTCTTAATCTAAGTTACCCAAGAAACCATCAGTTGCTCTCAGATGCAGTGGAGACTGACTCCAATAGGCCTGGATTCAGTCTACCATGATAGAAATAACATTAAAAATACTGTCTCCAGCTGCTTCTCACTTTCTAATATATAAAATTTATTATAATTTTATTTATGATATAAAGGTCCTTCTAATAGGCCAGTGAGCCCAGTATGGATTCTGATATCAAAGCTTTGCAATGGTAAAAGAAAACACAAATTTCTCTACAGTTTTAAACAAAAATCAAAGGTGAGCTGTTACTCAGAGCAGGATCTAGAAGTTATTGAATATTCTTAGATAAAGCACATCCTTCAACCCTATCCAACATGTTTTCCTAGCTTGGACACGTCAACCTCTTTCTGTCTTGTTTCATGAAAGATAAAAAGAAGTTAAATGTATTACAACATCCAAATAATCAACTATTTCCAGCGCAGATATGGATTTCATCCAAAGGCAATACAAGGCTACACCAGCTGATGATATTCAAACATCAATGAAGCAGCTCAGTCTGCCTCCAACTTGCTAACAAGGCTGTTCTGAGTTATGCTCTGTGCCTTAGCAACTGTCAGATAAATAATCTTGCTCCTTTGTAGGAAAATGAACAGGCTGGTTCACTTTAATCCCCCGCCATCCAAATGTATTTAAACAGCAACATGATTAGGGTAAGAATACACTGCAATATGAAAAGTGCTAAGGCTCCGGAAGCATGCACTATAAATCAAACATTTAATGATTTAAATCAAAAACTTCAAGCAGCTGTCCCTGGGAAACATCAGGAGAACAGACTGTGCAATGAAGCCTGATGAAAATTAATTTAGTAGGCAAACATTTTGATATCATGGACTTTATGGAAATTATAAAAATAAGGTGCTGAATTTTATAATGTATTTTTATGTTCTTATGCTAAGAATGCTTTTTACAGGCCCTACTTTTATCTAATAACTAGAGCGAAAACCCTGTAATCTTAGGCAAAAAGTTAATTTGGGAATTTTTTTCTAAGTTGAGTGATTAAGTTATGCCTTTCTATCCTTGCCACAGATGTGTGGAAAAGGTCCTCATACCTACAGGAACCATGAGCCTGTGCAACACCCAGGGCTGTTCTGCAGAAATATCAGCCTGTTTTAGGAAAGGAACAATACTCAGCTGAGGAACTGGCCTCTTAAAATTCTTCTTGGGCACCACAGAAGTGTCAACCCTCGGAGGCAAACACTGCCATCCAGACTCTCTCTCCTGCCATCCTGCAGCTGCCTGTCCTGCTCCCTCCATGTCCCAGCACAGAGTTAGCTGCAGGGGGAAGATCAGAGGCATAACCCTTGTTATCAACTCATTATTTATTTGCCAGTTTAATGTGAACCTGGGTCAGCTTCCTGTAGAGTTGGGGCAGGAACAGGATGAGGCAATTGGGGCTGGTAGAGCAGCATGGCTGAGTTGTAGTGAATTAAAATGCTCATGATACTACAGCCTTAGTCTGGAAAGTAGAATGACTCAGCAAAACATTTTAAATTGATTTCTAGATCTCTGCATGTATAGTGGTGTTGTGCACACATTACTCAAAAAACCCCAGAAAAACACAGCAAACAGTGAGTAAGCATAAACTTTCCCACCAGATCTTGGAAGGTTACTGGTGGTAAGAGGAATCTCTTCCAGCCTGAGTTCACACAGGCAGTGATCTGCCCTGCAAGAAATGGTTCTCAGATATAGTGGGGCGGGGGAGGGCAAGGGGTGCAACCCCAAAATCCATCCTGAGACTAAAGTTAGCCTCTCTGGGCCTCTCCACTAGGATTGATAAACCAGCTAAATCCTCCTTAAATCCCTCTGGAAACATATCATATTGATAAAAACAAAACAAACAAACAAAAAAAAAAAAACCCCAAAAAACCAAACCCACCCACTAGAAAGCAGGTACATTATGTGCTTCTGTATTTACTGCACATCAGACATTGTCAAACCCACTAGAGTTTCACCAGACAAGAATTATCTGATAATATACTCTATTTTACTTGGAGAATTAAGATTTAGAAGTGGGTAAATTTATTAATTAAAAAATACATGATGATACAGTTTCCAGTACTTTGTGGTTTAACACCAAACAAGTTTACTTTCCTATAAGTTTGCTTGTAATGACACGTATTCTGCAGCTTACATTTGTATTTGTAGTCAGAAAAAGTGTTGTCTTGCATCCATTAAAAAGAGAGTGAAGAAAATGAAAAAGGAGTGATTGGTTGAAAGGATGTGGTTATGCTCATCTGTAACAGCCGGTATGGAATCTGGAAGGAAGAAAAAGAGTTTAAAGAAGAGGCAAAGAGCCCCATCTGCACATGGGTAGGATACAGCTATTTTTACACTTTACAAAGATTTCCTATGCAACAAAATGTTGGATTTGAAACATGTAGAGCTGTTATTATATTAGACCTGTGTGCATACTCAAATGGGAGAAACAGGACCTGGGTTCACCCACCTGCAACTCTCAATGACTCCTGGAGCTCAGAGTTGTAGGTGGATGCTGATTTCCACATTGAGAAAATAAGTGCTGTAGGCAGTGATTTAGACTATCGATAGAAAACTCCTGTCTTAAGTGAAAATAGCCCTGCATAATTTTAAACAAATTTCTTAAGCACTGTATGTAAATTCATCCTTGACTGATTATATCCTCTTACACACATAAAAATAAAAATTGAGTAATTTCCCTCTTATTAGTACCTTTTAAGTGTTCCTCACAAATTTATTTGTTGTGAATGCAAAAAGCTTTGTAGTTGTGCAAGCAAGAATCATCAAGAAGGAGAGGAAAATGATAAAAGATCCAAAGCCAAGAGAAAACAAAACCTACATCTTAGGAACCTTTGTTCCAATTGAGTCTTTTTGTTTTTCCTCCAAAGCTATAGAGAAGCATAAAGATTATAGCTTTCGTAATTTGCATAATACGACTGTTACATCCTAAATGTTATAGAACAATAGCAGAATCTAATTTATGTTAAAAGGAATTTAGAGGTTACCTCAGGGAGCCAGTACAGCTCCCTAAGATGTCTGTAACACCAACAAAAAATATTTTACTGACTCATTATTCACAAAAGCATGTATTCTACATTTGTGTGACTCACAGTCATGTTATCAGAGATTCAAGGCCAAAGTTCTAAAACAAAAGGGCATTTTGCTGTTTTTTTGTTTATCTGATATGAACATTTCAAGACTATTTAAAGGAAAAGCAGAAGGTGAAGGGAATTACTGAAGTACAGAGACCTGCAACACTGCATTTGCCTGGATACACATTGTCAAAGAGCAACATAAATCAAGCAGAAGTAATGGTAGCTTTGTTAACATTGCCTTACAAGATTCTACCTTTGGATTACTACACTGTCAAGCTTAAACCCTTAGTTAATTTAAATTTTCTATGACACTAATCCAGTGAAGCACAGGTTGAGCAGTTTTAGGAAAATTTAAGCAAAAAAAAAGTGGTTTTTTTTCTGAGCTGGAGGCTGAGGATACAGATACACAATTTGCTGTCTTTAGACAAGTTTCTGTGCATTAGCTGCAGCTTCATGGCTGGGTTAAGCCAAAGTCTTTAATTTCTCTTTTTGGGGGCTTAAGCATTCCAGCGTGTTTAAACACCATTGCTCTGTAAGCACATGATGACATACAGCAAATTGTGGTGACTCAGGCAGGACCTCTGCCATCATCAAGAAATTTGTGGTAACTGTGATGTTTTGCAATATAGAAGATGTCTGTGAAAAGGAAGGAATTTTTTTCCATGCCTAGTGGGGACAGATTCAAAGTTGTGGACTAAAATAAAGCAGGAAGTTTAGGTTAGATGGTGGAAAAATATATTTAGTAGTAGTGATGGTGAGGTCTGGAGCAGGTTCTTCTGGAAGCCGTGGAATCTCATTTACTGGAGGATTGTAGGAGGGGATTACACAAACATTCCCCATGAATGATTCAGGACTGACTGCATCTGCCTGGAGGAGGGTTATGAACTACAAGACCAACCAAAGTCTGTTCCAGTCCTACTTTCTGATTCCATATCAATCTTGATAGGAGTTTCTGCAGAATTTGGTAAAAGTACTTCTATCTCTCTCCCGAGACTGAAATTAGCTTTGTGATAGAACCTAGTGCTTCTTGACACCATTGCAATAGCTATTGGGCACCTTTTCCCCCTCTTGATAATATTTCAATTACAGAGTTTGTTAAACCTTGAACAGTGAACTCCTGACAGAGCTTAAGGTGATAAAAAAGCAGCACTCACAAAAATCTCATTAGAAAAGTCATAAGAAGCCAAGGACATATTCAACCATCGGCCTGAAAAGTGGTTCACCTGAAAGAATACTGTGTGCATCAAACCTTTAATAGTTTTGATTTTATTCCTGGTGATATAATTTTAATGGCTCAGATTCTCACTATGCTGGTTGGGATAACTTGGTTGCATAAACCTGGCAGATGGACACTTCTGTGGCACTCTGCCTTACACAGTGGCATGATGCAGACTGATCCAAGGATACCATTTCAAAATTATTCTTCTCAATGAAATTGGCTGTGCAAAGGTACTGAAGTACCTGCTCTGCCTCAGAACTTGTTTGGTAAGAATTTGTGGTTTAGAGCATGGAACAGGAAGCACCATGTTCTCCCTGGATATTCTGCTGCAAATATTGAGGTGATTGTTGCTAACAGGAGCAAGTGAGGTCTCACAAGGGTGACAAGAGTGCCAGCCAGTCAAAAAGAAGAATCCACTGTGCTAGGAACTCACTCAGGAAAAAAAATCTCTAAGGAAAACTAATATTTCAGAATTTAAGGACTAAGTATTGTTCACATTATTGCCAGTTCACATCAAAGCCTTTAAAAAAGAGGGTAATTCTAAGAAATGTGCAGACATTTAGGATAAATGCTCAGAATTTAGGACATTTATAGAATTGGTCAAAGTTTCATAAAAGTGAAGGTATCATCTGATTCTCCAGTCTGCTCTTTCTGAGCAGGTAAGGGATTTGGCTTCCTTTCATCTCCCAGCATCTGCAAGAGCACTCTTAGTTCCCCTCTAAGTATCAATAATCCTATTTTAATGACAGAAGGCTAGAGGACAGGAAGAGGAAGAGATCACAGCCACATTTCATGTGGCAAATCTGTGGCACACCAAGGAACAGATGTAGAGGGTAGAGTTAAAGTGACAAGACCTTTTAAAAAACAAAATAACTTTCTAAATTATTTTTCTCTGTTTTTTCTTTTTTTCTTTAAATGCTCGGTTCTTTCAAAACTGCTATGCTTCATTTCCAGTTACAATTATTGACTAAAACCATCAGCAATTAGCAACAACATTCATTGCCTGGATTTTATTTCACCTGAAGGGACAGTCATGTGAGATGCTGTACATACACATAGAGGGAGAGAGAATTCCTGAGTTCTCCCATGAGAACCTGAATGTCTAATTACACAGAAATGATGAAAGATTAATCATCTTGAACAGGGTCCCACAGGTAATCTGTAGGAGAGTGAAGAATCCATTAAAGACCCACTGGATCCCTGCCCAGTGCTCTCATCACCAGCCCATTTTGGCTCCTTGAGGTGTTGCAAGACAATTCAGATATAGGCTATGCAATATTACCTGGAAGTATCAAGAGTCAGTCTTCATTTTTCAGCAATTTCCACAGGAGGCTGGAAGAAGGAGCGAAGGAGCAAAGTCTCTGTGTGATCTGTGCAGGTACAAAACAGCCTGGCACAGTTTGGATGGACTTCAAAGAACCTTTGCCTTTAGGGAAAAAAACAAACAAAAAAAGACAATAATAAGTTTTGCTGAACAGTCATTTATCTGCTTTTAGAAGGTATGCTCAATCAGATGCCTACAAAATCTGTCTGGCCACCCAAATCTGATGGCTTGAAGGGCTCAAAGGCAGATCTAAAACCATCATCTAAGCAGAAGGGAGAGCACAGAGTGATACACTGTCAATGAAACTGCATTGCAGCCACTTTTGAAGTTCCTCTAAGAGCTATGCAAGGTGGTGTGAGGAATAAAACTGGACTGTCCCATGAAGACAAGCAAAGGAAATTCAGCTGGAGTGATGATGATTGACATTGCTGCACAACCTGTCAGTGGGAGAGAGATTTTTCTTATTCTGCAGATTGTCTGTAAGATTTTGGGACAGAGGCTGTTAAAGACTTCACAGCTTCCAGATCTCAATACCTGCAGTGTAAGGCTTATCTCTTAAGAAATCTGAAAAAGAGGGAAATTTGTGCAACTGCCTTTCTGCAATCAGTGGCTGTTAAGGTAAGATTGCATCTGTTTATGTTTTTAGTGTTCCCATGAAATCTCATTGAAGGGAGAAAGGAAAAAATACCTCAAGGCTGAGTTCTAAAACTCTGGCCAGCTCTGATTCAGTCCTTTCATTTTCTGGCCTGGATACATCCCCAAGCACAAGTGTTATGATGGGAACAGAAATGCCTCAGTTCTTGTACATAGCACTTTTCAAAAGATTTTTTTTTTTTAATAAACAAACAAAAAGCCAAACCAAATAATTTTTCATTTAACTGAAGAGCCAAGTTGCCCTTAATAGTCTACATAGAAAATAAAATAGAAATTTAGCTCTGTGAAACTGACTTTTGCTCCATCACTGCCAGGAATGCCATGCTCAGAAATGAAACTCTGGCTGTCCCAGCCCACAGCTCAGGGAAGGGCACAGATGTGCTGCACTTGCCCTGTGATGGCAACAACAGGGCGCTGCTGCTGAGGGGAGCAGGGAGGGCTGGGCTCTCACCTGGGCTACTCTTCCCAGTCTTTTCTGTGCACCCATTAAAATAACACTGGGATACACGCAGATTATGCAGTCTTTATCGACATTGTATCATCCACACAGAAAAGATTCAGTTCCTGACACACACCAGCTCTCCATCAGTATTTTTTGCTTCACGTGTATTTGTTTCAGTGACAAAAATGGCTTAGTCAGCTCTGTTCCCTGCTGCTCCTTCATCCCATTGCCAAAGCCTGACTGCTCATCCTTCTTCCCATGACTCCCTTGGCACAGCCCATTCAGTCATTTATTTGTCCACTCAGTAAACAGGATCAGGGAACTGATTGGGGTTAAAAACCAAAAAATACAAAACTTGCTGGCTTATTTCTTTCCCAGATCACTTGCCCAATGAGCTCACAGTCCAGAACAATACAAGAATGTCTGTGCTGGATCAGAGCACTGGTCCATTTGGTTTGGTGTCCTGCCCCAGCAGCAGAGCAGGCACAGCAGATGTTCTCTGAGGAAGGATGTCAGGGCAGGGCAAGCATCCAGGAATGCTCTCCCAGCCTCCAGTGACTTATGACTCAGGGATGTCCTGAGTGAAAATTAATGTTTTTACGTTTAATATTCATTGATGGAATTTTCTTTCATTTATGTTTCTGATGGTTTAGATTTTTTAAATCAAAGGAAGTGTTTGCAACCCAACTGTTGAACATAGTAGAACTGTACTTGATGCAGTCAATGAAGTGCCTCCTGTTGTTTGCCCTGGCAGTAGTACCCAGTAGTTTAATTTTATGCCCTTTGATTTTTATACTGGAAGAAGCAAACAACAGCTGTATACTCTCTTCACCTTTCTTGTCCCACAACCTATTTTACAGATCATTGTTGTAGCCATCTCGTTCAGCTTTTTCCCAGCCTCCAGAGGTCTTAAAATACCCTTAAGGGTATTGCTTCATATCAGTGGACAGCAGAGACAGCAATGTAATGTGGGTATAGATGTGCACAGCCAGGGATCCTGGCTGCTTAAACTGAGGACTGAAATGGTCATGTAATATGCCTGTAATTAATAAGAAATGTGTGTCTGGATAGATAGTCTTGTCTGGTGAACATAATTTCTGCTTCCTCTACCACTGCTTGCCAATGTCAGCCAACGCCTTCACAGCTCTCCAGTTTTGTAAGTAAATAAAGAATTCAAATTAATGATTTTAATACATTTTCTTTCATTCTCCCATTACTCAGTCCTCAACTGCCTTCTCTTTAATCTTCCCTCATATACAAAATGCAAATATTTTTTGGAGACTCTATTGTGGCTGGTTGAAATACTTACTAAAATTCAGTGTTCAGTGTTCCTTTTTGTTGCTCTGAATATAAAATCTCCTTCACTTTCCTTTTGTCTTGTTTTCTATAGATCTCCCCATACTTCTTGCTTGTCATTTGTTTATATTTCTTAAAAGCCTCAAAGCTACTCTTTATGATCTAACCTGCTCTTTGCCTCTCTCTGCCTCTGCTTACAATATCATTTAGCCTGCAGGCTCTTGCCAAATGTCATTTTCACACATATTTTCCCATGTCAAGGAGTCAGAGTCAAAATAATGCTACTCATTACCTGCTGTTTTAAATCCATGTCCAATACTGAGATACTTTAATTTTGTTGAGCCCTTCACCCGACAAACTCTCAAGCCCACGAGAAAGCCATCATTTCTTGCTGCCCTGCCTGCACCATGCTCAGCTGTGCATGGCTGAGCTGAGCCCTGCTGCCTTCACCAAGCTTGGGCCAGGGCCAGCCCTGCCCAGAGGAGCAGCAGCAGCTCCTGGTGCTTGGCTTTCAGCAGTCCCATCACCGACAGACTCATGGTGTGCTGTCTCTTTAGGCTGAGTCATTTCCAGACATCCAGGCAGAATTCAGCCACTCAGGGTTGTCTCATTTCATGTCTCACCAGGCTGGTATTTACCTGAGCATCATCCTGGGAGACACAAACCCTGGGCAGTGTGTTAGGAACAAGCACAGTTATACAGGATCCTGCAGCTTCTCAGGGAAAGCAGTGCTGTCCCCCAGGGAAAATGCTCCAGTAGGGCTCTTGTGGGGGCACAACAGCACCAAAGGGTCAGGACTGACATGGACTGATTTGAAATACATCTTCTCTTCCCTGAGTGGAAAGAAGAAGAAGGAGAAGAAACGTAGATGTGTCTTAAAATGGCCTTTCCTGCACTCTCTAAGGGATCCTTGCTTTATTCAGTGGGAGAAAGAAGGATGAGAATCTTTCTAAACAATTCTCTGAACAAGCTGATTTCTATTTTGTGCCATTGTGCCAGATGCAAGCAGTATGCAAGCATGGATCACTTATAGAGTGTGACACAGATATAGTTCCCAGTTTCATGCAGCCGTCCCTGTTCTTAACAGAGTAAATCAGATGGAGAGGAATACACCGAGAGAAATTTTGAATGCGGAAAAAAAGTGAAAATTATTTTTTTTTCCTTACTATTGTTTGATAATAATTACTCTTTTTTTTTTTCTTATTTTTTTTTCCAAGCTCCATTTTTGAATGGTTTATATAAATAATCACACATTGGTGTGCAAATTAAGGTTTTTTCACTGTGCATTGGGATAGAGAGCATTCAGGCAGAGCATGCAGCTTAGCCACTCAGCTTTGGAAGGGTTGTGGATGCAGCTTGCCTTTGAGATGTTTTCTTTTGCAGGATTGCATTTTTCATCTTCCTTGGGTTATGTACCGTGTTCACATCACATCATCAGTTTAAACTATCATACATTGTGACACCAAATCAGGGCCAGAAGGGCCCTGAACCAGATATCACTGGAAGGGAAGTTTCAGTGGCATCTCACTCCATCCTCTTCTCCTTACCACCTTGCCTGGCAGCACCCATCTTCTTTCTTTATTTATTGTGAAAAGGGGGAAAAGTGCTCTTTTTCTGCATGAAAATAGGGGATCTAAATGCACTTTTCCACACATGCATGGCTACTTCCAATAGGTGGGACAAATACATCCTGTCTTCTTTCTCCAAGAATCTGTGTAAACATCTCACGGTCACCTGAGCCACCCACATTCCTTTTGTTGCCCTTAGCTTCTATTAAATGGCCTTTACTGTAGCAGGCAAAATATTTACACTATTTCTTTCTGCCGACTGAATTGCTGCTTTCTCCTGGTCTATCCCCAGGACCCAGAGCCTTGCATGACAGCTCTGCCTTCTGCTTCTCTTATTTGAGCACTACCAGCTGAGCTTTCAAAGTGGGCAATTCAAATTATCAGTCGGACAAAACAGGCTCCTTTTAGCCATTTTAAAAGCTTTCTAGCTCTTGTCTCAGAGCTTTTCTTGCTTTTCTTTCACATTGCCTTTAAAAGCAAGACTGACAGGAAAGATTAAGTTGCTTCTGGCTGCACTGGATAGAAGCAGATTAACGCAGCTGGATCCAGCCCTGGGAAGCCCAGCCTGGATATGTATGTTAGCACAACCCCAGCAATGTATAAGCAGGAGTCGTTTGTGTTGATCTTTTTCAGGATGATGAGTTTGTGATTAACTCTTTTGTGTGGAGCTTGCCTGTGTAGGAAGCTGGTACCCAGCAGGATGCTGATGAGAAATCTCCCGAGGTGTCAGCCCTGCCTCTCACCATGCAGAGCTCTGCACCACTCCGCTGGCTACAGCAGGGATTCTCTTTGCCCTCTATCACCTTTTATTTTTTATTGGCAACAGGATGGCTGGTGAAAAAAGGAAATCTTCCGTCTGAGAAAAGTTTGGTAGAGCCTTCTCAGCCAATGCTAAGGGGTAGGTCCAATGCTGCGTGGTGGATGTGCACATCCAAGTTGCAGGAAAGTAATTAAACTTTACAACAAATGCAAAAGAGATGTTACTGGGCAAATGTTAGGCTGTTTCCTTGTTCATTTATTTGTCTTTAGGGCTGAAGATTTGGGTTTCCAGAATGGGCTTGCCAATCTAAAATGACTGAATAAATAGCTAAATATCAAATAGAAATGCATCTGTTTTATGGGGCAGCTATGAATTATAATGTTCAAGAGGAATCCAGGAGACTCCAAATTCAGCTGGTGGCATCTCTCATGCTGTAATAAAGACGAGCACGGTAGGTTCTGCAGCGTGCCCCTTCTCCCTTGCAGGGGCTGGCTGCAGGAAATGCAGCCAAGGGCAGGAGAGGGCAGCAGATGCATCAATTGACGTGTGCTACGTGTGCTCCCTGCCTGTGCTCCTGCTCGAGATTCCCGAGGCTGGGAGGACTGACCCTCCAACCTTTCCATGCCCCCAGCCTGCCATTAGCTGACTTGAGATAACATTATTTGCCAACCTCAAAGAAGTGTGGTGAGGATAAAAGCCCTTGAAGGGGCTCGACAAGGCACTGCTGAGAGCAATGAGGAGTTTCCTTCCTGGTCAGAATGGGGCATTCAGAAGAAATCTTTGCTAATGAAGGGTCACTGCTGGATGAGCTCGAAACCAGAGCGAAATAACACCAACACAGTTTTTCCAGGGTCCACATCGGAATCCCAACCAATATATTAAGATACCTCTTTTTCTTTTTACATGGCATTAATCCAGAACATATTTACACATAACAGTTTTGAAATCACACACACCCCTAGGCTGCATGAAATATTTCTATACAGCACAATTTTTCAGAGACAATAAATCAGACCATTTCAGATATATACCCATAAATTTTAATGAATACCCAATATCCCTGTCACTTTTGCCTCCCTTGTCTAATGACACTTTTTCTCTATTTCCATCACATCTCCTTCCATAACAAGGTGAAGGAATGAAACGAAACACTGCGGACTTAACAGTAAATTGAGCAGGAAAGATTCTACACTGGACTGGGGAAAACAGTCATTCATTTTGCAGGCTTAGTGCCAACAGCACTACCTTGCAGCTCCAATTATCTGATATTTTAGTGATTACACTCAGTTAAGCAGGGATAATTGAAGCAATTTTCAGCATCTTCACCAGACAAGCCAGAGGCATGACCTTATCTTAGATAGCAGAAAATGAGATTCAAATGAACTTTTTTTTTTTTTTTTTTCCTTTTTTTTTTTTTTNTTTCTTTTTTTTCCCCCAGCAGTTAGCAGGCTTAATTACAGGAGAAAATTGGCAAAGGCAGTGGTGTGTCTTCCAACCTTCAAGTCTTCAGATGGTGTCTGGTGACTGACTGGAGGACATAGCTAAGCGCAAATTTAGGGACTTCGTACAATTGCCTTGGAGCTGTGTGATTGTACGTGAATTTCGAATGAGGGACTTCTGGAACTTGAGGATATCTGATTTTAATTTTATTTTTTTAACTTTTGCTGACTAGAGAATGCTTTACTTGGTATAATCAACATGAGCTAAATGTCCATACAAATGCTAAGGCTGATTTCATCAGACCTCCTGCAGGGGAATGGGGGAATCTATGGCGTTTATCTCCTGAACCCCAGATGCCCCAGGGTGAGCTGCTGGCACCATCAGCTGTTCCAGGGCATCTGAGTGCACTGTAGCTGCTGCTCTCCAGCTCTGAAAAACAGAGTATTTAATATGACTCCAGAGATCTACAGTCTGTCAACCAAATCAAGGTTCTAAATGGTGCTCAGAAGAACTTCAGCCTTCCTGGCTCAAAAGACAGGCAGGAAACCATCAGTGGTGCTCCTCGCTGGCAATGGACACTTCTTATTTCTGCTCAGGAAATATTTCTTCACAGGAGCTGTGAAGAGATCACTCCAGGGCTGCTCAAGATTTTGGCTGTTGCCACAATGATAACACTTAGGAAATAAGCTACACTATGACTTTACCCCCTATCTCTGGCAAACCAGCAACTTACACTGCTAGTTATATTTTGTATTGCTTTAGCTGTTTGGCTATATCTCACACCCAGCAGTTATTTGGTCTGGGCTTTTCTCCTTAAGTCCACAATATCACAAAGAAAGCCACTAGGATGCAAAAGATTTTATTCCCCCTGTTCTGTAAGAACAAGCCCTAGGAAAATGAGCAATCCACAGAAACACTATTTTTACTTGTGTTATACATTCCTACACATGCAGGAAAAAAGGTCTGTTAGTTGTTTCCTCTTAGACTAATGCATCAGTTTATTATTTTCATTGTGAAGAAGAGCACAGCCATTCATAAAATTTGGCAAAGAATATACATATATTAATTTAGAACTAGTTCAAAGACTACCTGTAAAAAAGTTCAAAAGATTGTTTGGCCTCAAAAGGTTTAGTTTTCCAGGACCAGAGAAAAAACTATTAGTTGCTTACATCTATTTTCTCACTTTAAATGAAACCTTCAGAGTTTTACTGGCAGCATTTGAAAACACTATTGTTTTGGTGGAAAATTGTTCTATGGGGAGAAGCGATAGGTTGCTCTAGTTAAAAAATATGCGTGAAATAAAATTACAAAGGCGTAAATGAGGACTGCCAGCCCAAAGGAGGGCAGTGCTGGGCACACAGTGTCAGACTGGCCCGTGTGGAGAGGATGGCTTGACTGATTATTCCCTAACAGCTCACAGCTCTGTTCCACAGCCAGCACATGAGATGCACTGGGTGCACAGCCCAGCCTAATGCCAATGGGAAAAGGGGCAAGGGAGGAGGATGACAAGGAAACAAACCCCGATGAGGCCACAGCTATCCCTGGCAGAAATCAGCAGGTTGGTGCCACTGTTCATAAATGCAAGAGCAAATGTTCCCAGAGCTACAGTTCAAGAGCTTGCCAGATCCTTGTGGCTTCATCTTCCCTTTATACAGACTCAAGGTGCTCAAAGCAGTGGTGGGAGTTGGATGACAGAGGTATTATGGGCATCCCTCTCTCTAACCACCAAACATGAAACTTCCATGGCCACCTGTCCCCACAAAAGCAGAGCTAAGCAATTTTTTCAAGGAAAAACCTGAAGGGACTAAATGTAAGCATCTTAGGTCATGTAGAGAAATTGGGGAAGCCCAAGCACGTGCAAGGAGTACATGTGAGAGCAGGGTGCCTCTAGTCCTTGCTGTAAACCTGATTTCCAGCTCTGATACATCGCATCACTGCCCAGCAGGATGGCCTGTCTGGCTTTCCTCTTAGATCCAGATTCACACACATCTCCTTTGTAAACAAGGAGTGATCTGGGAGTTACTGCCCATTGAGTTTGGTATGGGCAGCATGAGAATCTGGTCTTTAAGTCTCCTCATCATGTGGAATTAAGGAAAAAACATGTTCCTCACAGCTTTTAAATGCCAGCCATTTTAAATGTGGCAAGCTTTTCATTTCTGCTTATTTCTGCTCATCAACACCTTTCCCACCTCTTTCCTCCTGTACCTAACCAGAGGAGACAAAACATCCTTCTAGACTCATCCCAACTACAGAGCTCATTTAAAGTTGCTCAAGTCTAGCGACAGCTGATGGTGTTTCAGGAAAATAGCCCAGGCTACTATTCTTAATCTGTAAGCCTTTCCAGATTTTCTCTCTGAAATCTCAGGAGGATTCCCAATTTACCTAAATTAACCTCTCCTATAGATTTCCCAAAATAGAACATCTCAAATACTCGTTGTCGCTTGTTTTCACATAGAGATCAAACTGTAAACCAGCAAAGACTGAGACAAAGATATTTTTCATGGTCAGCATACAGTAAGACTCTCACAGAAGAAGATATTTGCTCATTTCCGAGACTGTCTTTTTAATGGCATTTATTTAGAAGCCCTTATTTACTGAGAAGCTTTGAGACCTTATTTAATTTATAGATCTTGTGTAGAACAATAGTAGCGGCTCCGGCTGTGAAATGGCACTTTGTTGCTTTTTCCCACTGCTGCCCAGAGCATGAATGCTCCTGATGGTGCCTATTTGGCTTGAGCATGTCAGACACGGACCAGACAGGATGCTGAAGAAAGAAACTGGTGTCCTTCATTTTCAAGGCCTGGCTCATTACACAGGGTGATGAATTTGCCTTGTTTATAAATTCTGCAGCTCCCACTTACAGCCATACCTGTCATGAACTTGAGGAGATGTGGGCAGAGCTAAAATGATATTCCAGGCATTTGATGTTTCAGGAAAAACATTGCACGGAAAGCTTAGAAGCACAGATTATGCATACACAGTAAATGGCACCAGTGCAAACAGCATCCTGCTGGTTAAGCCCTTTAACACACTGGAGCCACTTGGATCAGATAAATATCAGGAAAAGACTGCTGCAAGAGAGGAGCAGGTCAGATATGAATATTGATCTCTGACGCAGCACATTCCCCAGTGTGGGAACCCCAACAGGTTCCAGTGCACAGCATGGACTGATTTCTGCCAGAGCCGCTTCTCTGACAGCCTCATCTGCAGTTGGTGGGACACAGAGATGTGGTACAAGAAGGCAGCAGCCCAGATATTCAAAGGTAAAACTGGAAACACTTCTGGCACCCATTAGGGAGTTCATTATTTGCATGTCTGTAAGTACCTCTGTTGGAAATGGGTCACTGACTCACCTGCTCTCATAACTGATCACTTAGAGGTCACTAAGGCAAGATCACCTTCAGAAAGGCTTCAGCAAGTTCTCCTTCCAGGGCTCTAGTCAATGCCATGGCTGAAAGCTGGCTAGGACCAAGCCACACATCAGAATGCTGACACTCGTGGCCAATGTGATGGCTGGCCCTCTGCAGAGAGCAGTGAGGATATTCAGAGCTAGCAGAGATAAGGCACAACTCACTGGTATTCACAACACCTGGATTAAGAATCAAATATGATCAAGACTTCATGTCAGAGAACTAGCCTGGTAAAAGCTGAGATTGCTCATTAGCAGGGTTTACTGCCTCGTGAGAAAGCATTTCAAAAGCTAGGGCAGCTTTGCCCTCCTGGGTTTTGCCAAATGCCAGAGCCAGCTGCCTGTGCTGGCCCCACACCACCCCCCAGTGCCACATCTGGAACCACTCAGGGCTTCCAGGCAGACACTGTGCTCGGGTTCAGCTCCAGGGCAGCAGGAGATCCAGCTTGGTGCAGAGGGGATCCCCCAGCCTGGCATCTCCCTCCTCCCCATCCCAGCCACAGGAGGCACGTGTGCTTTGCAGGCCCTGAGGGAACATAACAACAATTGCTTAGGAAATGTTGGCCACTGTGCTTTCTGTCCTCATACCTTCATAACTGGCATGCCATGATTAAACCTTTTGGTCTGGGCAAGCTGAACCCCTCACCTTTGAACTCCTCTGATGTTCAGGTTGTGCAGATTCACTCCCACTGTGAATTACAATAAGCTTATTTCCCTTACCTAATGCCATGCTTCTGGTATAGGGCTGCTAAGAGAAACAAGCTCCATCTACACCTTCCCTGACACTGTCTGTGTGTGCTGCTGAGGAGTCACACAAAGACATTTGGATCTTTCCATCCTGCTTTCCTGCAGAGCAGCTCTTGTCTCTCTTGTGAGATCAGATTCTGCAGAATGTCCCATATGAACCATCCTGTTTTCCATTTTTCTGCCTTTCTGCACTGACACCCTTTGCAGCTGTCCTGCAGAGCTTGACTAGACTACCCTTCAAAAGAATTACTGCTGCTACTAAAGAAAGGACATCTCAGAGAGCACAGGGCAAGGTTTAAACCACAGACAGACTTTGCCTGTGGATTTCCCCAGTACTCAGGTGGAGGCCCAAAACTGGAATAGATTATATTTATATCCAGACAGCAGCAGCTCTTACTCACACTCTGTTGGTTTCTGGCTTCTGGCACTACAGAGCTCAGCTGAGTTCAGCTGTGCTTTCCACACTCTGAGATGTACTGCCTGTTTTAAACACAACCCTGTAGATATTTTATTTCCTTCCCCTGCACCTCACAAATGAGGTGTTTTTCATTGGGTTGGTGGGGAGAAAATTCTTCTGTGTGCAGCCACATGAGACCCTCGAGTCTGCCCTTGACATGGTGACCAAATGCCATTTACAGTATTTCACATAGCTTTTTAAGGAGTTTTCCAGATAGATTCTTTCAGTAAGTTAAATAAAACAGGATATTTTGTGTTGCTAGCTGTTGTCCTGTAATATTAGGGGTTTTCTCAGTGTTCCTGATCTGCTGTCTGCGTTGGTCTACTCTCATACATCAAAGTTAGAGTTTGAATCTACAGCTTTCCTTTTCCACAGAAAAGTCTGTTCCTCACCTTAGGGTGCGTATCTGATTGTTTGTATCATCCAGGTAATGCCATTTCTGCTGCCATTAGTGGTTTATCTTTCTGCTCCTCTTGGCCTTCAAAGTGACCCAATGTTCTGAAGTTAGGGGGCGGATGCCAGTCTCAGGATATCTATGCCCTTGTGATAGAGACACCTACAAATGGAATCAGCTCTATAAGGGGTCATAGCAAGCTCCTCCCAGAGTAGATAACTTCTCACTGACAGGAGCACGCTCCTCTGCAGACATCACCATCATCATCATCATCATCATCATCATCATCATCAGGGGCTTGGTCCCTGCCTGTGCCTGCCACAATCAGCACAAACACGAACACCACCTGAAAATAAATCACAAGGATGGTTAAGCACAGAGACTGCACATGCACCCACTTCACCTTCCCTTGGCTGATGATGTTCACTCCCATGAGGAACTGCTGAGACTCACTGGAGGTTCCATGGGAGTCTGAGACCACGTCCTCTCTGCTGATGGTCTAACATCCAACACCAGACTTCATCAAACCAGATTTTCCTGCAACTTTTGCAGTTAGGTTTTCCCAATGAAGAGGCATCACAGATATCATAGTTTGAAGATGAGGATAGAAGAGTGGGAGGCTGAGCTGCCATCATAGGAAATGCTTCCAACTGGGCTCAAAGAAGTCATCCAGCCCACTCCTCAGTGCAGATGTAACTTCAAAGATGCACTTTCTCACATATATTCCTTCTCTTTGGTAATGATCCCCTCCTTTTTTCCCCCAAGCATTCTCTTCCAATTCTTCATTATCCTCACTGCTAGAAAACCACTCCTGCTGTCAAGTTGAATGTTTAGTTTCATTCCTTCCTGTCAGCTCAGATGTTTCTGGAAAAAAAGGTAATTTCTTTATTTCATTGCTTTAGTAGGTACATTGCCATTGTCTGTACCAGGGACATCACTCAACATGGTTATTCATATTTCACATGAACAGTACAAGTTGCTGCATATTATTATATAGCAAAATAACTAGAGAAGCACATTATATTGGCTATGACATTTTTTATTGTTCTGATAAAAAATTAATTGGTTCAGCAATTCAGGTTTTTTCAGTGAACATTACTTATTATTGAACATAGATTTTTCTTATTATTATTATTACATCATCACCAACTCTACTAGTTCTTCACCTGGAAACTAATAGTTTAATGGAAAAATTAATTTCAGGGACTGTCTGGAAGAACCACAACTATGGGGAGCGTTCCTTTCATTCTACCTTCATTTCTCATAAGCTCTGAAAAGTCATAACAGGAAATAAATGTAAAGGCATCTCAGGAAGCCATTTAATCCATCCTTCTGCTCCAGGGCTGAATTTGAACTGAGAATTTATAAGAAATAATGGAAGGCAGCCTAGGGAATTACTTTCTTCCTGAGTCACCTAAATTTCCTTCATTCTAAAGGATTCCAGTGCTTCGGTCTAGTTTACCTTAAAAAGCCATTTTTCTATCTAGAAACACTAAAATTATACTCTTCCTTCTACTGAAGGATTTCTTTGTTACTGCAAACCTCATTGTACAACTAATATTCTGTCAAGACTATGAAAACATGCAGGTCTTAAATAGCAACATCCTAAACTGAATGACACCACTATGTTAGGAGAGAGATCTTCAGAGAATTTCATGTGAGGGGTCTCCAGTTCATGGTGCTGAATTTACATACCAAACACTTCTGCCCAATACAACTGATAGGAGTTATTATACACCTTCCCTGCATCAATGTATTGACCTAAAAAAAAAAAGAAAAGAAGAAGAGGGGAGCTAGGCAGACACATGAATGTCTTCTGAAGTAAGATAATAATAAAAGTTACTGAAACCCAGTATCCAGGAGTAATCTGGAAAAAATGGAAAAGATAGAATGAGGGCAAGAAACATGATTCAGGATGTGATGTGAGCCTGTGTGAGGAAAGGTGATGTACAGCAAAAAGCTTGACCTGTGAAAGAGATGATTTAGGGTGTCAGACTTCATGGCCACAGTGAAGCATCTTCTTTAGGATGTGTCAGGTAACTCTGCATCTCCTGATTATACTGACTGGGGCTGTATAATCATATTACAATATTATATATAATATTATACTGTGCTGGGGCTGTGTGATCCAGTGAGATACAGGTATTCAAACTGTAGTCACAGGAAACTCATCATGTTCATATACAGAATTGCACCTATAAATAGAGTTTTCTTAGGCTTCATTTCTATGAAATGGTCAATGCAAATAGTGAGTGTTACAAATCCCCCCTGGAGAAAACCAAATTTATGCCTACAACAGATTTTGCAACCTAGGAGGGATTTGCTGATCTCCAGGAGGCTCAAAACATTAATCATAGACAGAAAAAAGAGTTCTTTCTGTTTGCAGCACTTGACCACAGATTGTCCATGGCTGATTTCCTTAGGCCCTTCTGTGGCTCACAGGGTCCCTGTCCCCAGTCATTTTCCACCAAGCCTCACAGGTTACCCTCACAGGGTAGGGTGACACACCCAGCTCTGGGATGCACACAGGGTCCTGCAAGGACTTCGGTCTTTTCCCTGATCATTTCATGTCCCTATTTGAGATTTTAGAGGGAACAAACACTATATTCTGTGCTTCCAGCAGAGAGGAAAGGGACAAGATACGGTACAAAGGTGTAAGATAGAAAACTTCTCTGTTGTTTGCAAGTGTACCAGTTAATCAGGTAAAAAAATGTTTCTCCTTACTAACCTTATCTCTCATGACAAACAATTGAACTGTCATTATTACTCTACTGTAATTTATAACAGTAAGTTTTTTAATCCATCTGTTCCCATAGGGATTATAAGGCAAGAAAACTGATTATCACCTTGCCAACACTTATCATCAGGTGGCTGCGACTGTTTTGATTGCTGACCAAAGACAACAAGAAGTACATTAACAGAGAACAAAAGGCATTGTTTTAAAAAACAACAGTTCCCGTTAAGCCCTCATGATATAGATCAGATAAATCCAGTGATAATGTAGAGATCACGACCTCTGGGTTCCCCACTAGGCTCATTGCAATTTTATCTTATCATCACTGCATAACCTAATAAATCAGTATGTGCACAAAAACACACCAGTTGGCATTGCCTTTCCAAAGGCTGCTTTGCAGCGTTGATTGCTTTAGCTGCACATTCCCTAATTGGTTTTGATTGGTTTAATTGGACATTCAGAGGTTGGGATTTTAGAGAACCCTGGGATGAAGTGGGTTCCTGCATATGAGTTTCACCAGCTGTGTTAACAAACAGGAGGCAAAACAGATGGGTGGCAAAACCATAGAGGGCTCAAAGCACTGCAGGCTATCAATTAGCGCCTCAAAACTTATGAATGCCTAAATAAAGTGAACTTTCACATCTCTGTAAGAGCAGAAGGAGATCATGACTATCCTGACACACCAAGCTGTACAAGAGAAAATCTGTATTGCAGGGTATAGATTTGTGTGTCCAATCCCTCTGGGTTTTCCAGGATATTCTGCCTTCATGGCTTTGGGCCCCTAACTCAGATTTTTGATGCTGATTTGCCAGACACTGATCTTTGTTGGTTGCAGTGAATGGATTTCAGTCTTGACTTGGAGTAATTGACAGCATCCACTGAAGATGTGAGTAAAGAGACACAGGGGAAACTTTTAAGTGGAGCTAAACAAAGTTAAGATCAGACAGATTTGCAGAGTTTTTGGAAAGGAGAATAAATATTTTTTATCTCCTAGCATTTCAAGTAATCTAGATATAGTGCTTATCTTGTTTTCTGTGTTAGTGAAAAAATTTGATGATGATATACTAAGGAGTACATTTGGGATTATCTGATCTTGCTGTGAGCAGTAGCAAAGTAAAAACTACAATATTAAATTTAGGCATGAGGCTGTCAGAGGCTAAACTTGAAGAGACCACAGAAGAGTAAGAAATCTGTCTACTGCAATTTAAGAATGAGTCCTCCACTCTACCCCATTTCATGAATTAACAACCCATTTCTGTGACAGAAAGGTATGATCAAATAAATGAAACAATTCTCACTGAGATGGCTGAGGCCTGAGAAAACACTGTTTTTCCAGCCTTGCTTTGTTCATGAAGCAATGCCTTAGAGGAGGAGCAGTAGTGACAGAGAATCATAAACCATTTCAAAATCATTTCTCTTGAGCATATCTTCAGTGCCCTTCAGCACAGACAACTTCAGCAGAGTGAGGTTCAACCAGCATCTGTATGTATTGAATATGAAACACAATGCAAAAAGCAGGATTGAATCCTCAAGCCTTCCTAGAAATCAAGAACCAGCTCTGAACCAGCTCAGGTGGTTCTCTCACCAGTTCTGAAGGGTTGTGACAAGGAAATTTCCAACCTTGGCATTACACCGACTTTTTGTATCACAGTTGTGTCAATGGGCCACTCAGTAGTTTAGGTTGAAGGGACTCAAATTCATGGCTTTGCCTATAAGAAAGTACCCAAACCATCTGGCTAGGTCAGGTCCCCTGTGCTTTTCAGTGGGATCTGTGCCCTGATGCAAACAAAACCAAAGCATTGGGGGCCTACAAAGAGAGGAAGTTTTTTCCAAGAGTGTTTTGGATTAAATACTCCACATTCAAACTGAACAGGGAAGTCCTAGATGAGTCTTAAGCATTGCCATGCATAAAGTGACCACTGAAGTGTACATTCTTGGACTTGGCTTCTTAAGGACTTTCTGAGATCAAATCCTTCTGGCCTTTTTTCTTTCCCAAAAATTATCAAGAACCCCGAGTTTTCTTACTGTTTGTATTATCAATAAATATTTATTTGCTTAAGTCAAGTTCCTAAAATCTACTGTGTGGGCAGAATATAAGCAAGAAAGAGTTTAGACTAAATGAATGTGAGGGCAATGACTGTCAGGGTTATTAAGAGGAGCAGATGGTTAGGAATTGAATTGACTTGGATGATCTATCTAAAAATATATAAATAAATAGAAATCTCTAGAGGACAGGGATTTTTAGGGAGTTTTGGCATCCCATGTTCCCAGTCAGGCAGCTGGCAGCCCAGTGGGTGCTCTTCTCACAGTGTTTTGAGTTGTCTTTTTCCATCTGACCGGGAGAACCAGTACTTGTGGATCCTACAGAGAGGATGTTGATGCTTTCACAGATCCTTTGGCTGCA
>PYHW01009979.1:14393775-14459371 GCA_013186435.1 Turdus rufiventris | reverse complement strand
CAGTAATCATCTAGCCCAGGGCTCACTCCCACCAGTAAAATCAGAAAACAGCTGTGTGCTGTGCCTGAAGACCAACAATCTGAATATTCCTATGTCAGACATTTTTATTATCCGCTTCTTTCTAGGCTTGATGAAAAGTCTCACCTACTTCTGCCCAATACTCTGTCATTTTTGCTGTTTTCTAGCATTTAACACAACAGAAGATCTGACTTCGGGACAAATGAGGGCAAATTAGTGCTGTGAACAAGGAAAAAGAGAGGGGAATAATGGGAGAAGGTTGGAATTGGATACACAGAAGAGCTGCATTCCTAAACTTAGAATAGTCAGTTTATTTTTGCTTCCTTCTTAGCACAATGCTTTTCTTTGGGTTTCTTTTGAGTTCAGGGCCTGGATAAATTCATTTACTGAACAGATGATATAGCTCAAGATATTATTTCACTCTCCCCCAGAGCTCGCTCAACCCTGAGAGCTCAGTTTGAACTTCTGCAGGAGGAGTTTGGAGCTAAGCCATCAGATCCCCTACTGAAGGAGCTGAGGACTCTCCTCAAGGCAGCAGCATCTGACAGGAGAGCAGAGCTGAGCAGCAAAGGAGCTGCAACAGCCTGACCCACCACCACAGCTAATGGAAAAATTGTGTCCAAATATCTTCTCTTGCAATTCTCTTCTACTTGATTGTTTGGAGCTAAGGACACTCCTATTATTAGTGAAAACTGCCTGCAAAAATACACCTGGCCCTAATTTAATGCATTTTCCTATGTCAAGGGGCACTCAGAGCCCAGTGTGGGCAAGCCCAGCTATAAATAGCCAGTCACACATCCAGTTTAAATTTAGATATTTACTTGTAGGACATCCCACAATCCAACCAAATTCAGCTCAGTTGCACCCAAGTTGGAAGCATTCTGAAGGCAGGGCAGAACTCAGGAGTGTTCCCAGACACCAGGGAATCAACAGGAATGTGAGGGCTGTATTTTAACAGAGTAACACAAAGAGAAGCATTTGCAGATATTATTCATGTACTTAGCAGCTGTAAGCAAGGAGCTCCCATGAAACCTACTGATATTGCTAAGTTTGGGAATTTCCCTCCACAGATGATGGATACAGCCTTAGACGATGGATTAAGCCTCAGAGCCCTACAGCAGAAGTGCTGAGGCTGGAGATATTCCTTCTGGGCAATGTGGAAGAGGCTGGCCCTGCTGTTTACAAAGATTAGACACACATCCCTCCTGCTGCAGAGACGTGAGCACCGGGCAGGTTGGATTCCCTCCCCTGGGGACTGGGACACTCAGCAGCTCTGCAGGGGCTGCAGTCACAGGCACTAAGGGACTTCAGAGCCAGGTGACACAACAGATTTTGGCACCCATTTCATTAAAGCTCATCAAAACAACATTGCCCGATACAGCACTGCATATCAGAGTCACCAAAAATGCATATGTGTGATTTACAGTGCTTCCATTACAGTTTTGTAAGTAAATTCGTGGTCATGATTAGCTTTCCTACAGATGGCTAAAGACTGGCTACCAGTCAGGGGACAAAAGCAAGATCAGCATCACTGAGACCAGTTTCCCTTGTGCAGTCAGTGTGTTTTATCTCTGCACAGGAGGTATGAGTTCATCACAGCCCCTCTGTGGGGGCTGCCCACAAAAAGGCTAATCAGTCCCAAATCGTGTGGCTTCCTGAAGCAGATACATGACACTGAGGCTCGGACCACCAGCTCTCTTCTCACAAGCCACAAAATGTGCCTCAGAGGGGAATGATGTTCTGCTCACAAGACAGAGGTGAAAGGCTCTGTATCTATTACAGATCCCCTGGGCCAGCCAGTCTCCTTGTTTACATTTTTGTCAGAAAAAATCAAGGATGTTTTTACATTTGTGAGTGGAAAGACACCAACAGGAGTGCATGTGAAGTGGTATTTCTTAGTCCCCCATCTGACAGTGCTGGATAGCAGCCAGGGAAGGAAGGCAATTGCCAGCTCTCCAGCTGTGAGAATGGGGACATGCTAAACCAGGGATTTCTCTGGCACCCAATGGAAATAATGAGGAATCTCTGTGTTCCTGAAGCCACCTTCTAAGCTGATTGCTGCATCTTGGTGACCTGCAGGTCTAGGCTACCACACACAGATCCAAGAGCACGTGCCTCTGGTGGCTTCAATAAAGATCATGTCTGTGGGGAGCTCTGCAGCCTTGGCTCCTGCAAACCTCCGGGTTTGGAGAACTTGACTCATCAAATTCCCTCCGTGGCCTTTGGAAATATGCTTGTTTTTCACACTGTGGTGTGGGATCACTACATCCTGAGGTGCAAAAACATGCATAGACTGCCATTGCTACTGGAGTTATAAATACTTAACCTGTGAATGATCCTTCTCAGAGTAACCAATATAACTCTTAGAAAAACAGCAATAATGTTTCTATAATACTGAGTTAAATACACCCAACAGAGTTCTCAGTCCTACTGATTCACCCATCTGTGCTGTTCAGTCAGTAAACTAGTTTCTGGCAAGGTTTTGACCTGACTAATTAGCTTTTTCCAAGATGAGAAACAGTCAGAGGAGCTAGCACATGTCTGGGAGCACTTCTGACCAAGTCTGGATGCAGATTTGTCTTTGCTTTGGGAGTCAAGAGAATGTCTTTGTCTGTCTTTTGTAAGCTCATCTGTAGGTTTGGAAGATAGAAAAGTACACGTGCAAGTCATTGCACACCAGCTGTCTCAATGCCCAAGGACAGTCCCAAGTATGTGCCACTCAGTGGGACACTCACAACCTAAATATCTGACTTCAAAGACCTACCAGTGCTATGGAGTTTGTTGCTGCTGCAGGAAGCTTCACAGCAGCATGCAGAGAACCACATCTTCTCTCATGAGGTCAGAGATCATCTATGTCACACACTGCATGCAGGTGTTCTTTCTGACAGACATTTGGGCCCTCAGTTCCGCTCTTCCCTCACCTCTCTGTATGAGAAGCCAACATTTTGGTAAAGGACATGATGGACCATGTGTCATAAGCTGTGGGGTCCTAAGGAAAGAGACCCTCAGACACTGTCCTATGGATGTACTTTTCAATTGCCTTGTGGTACAACCCAAGTCCATCTGTGAGGGTTATGAAGGAAAAAGTTCCTTGGGAGCAGGCCAGAGGTGGGATGAACTGTTCTGGCAGGGCTGATTTGGACCTAAATGCAGTGTAAGATCTTTTATGGCTGTTGTCTGTCTGAAGGCTTTTAACCCTCTCAGTTCACCCATCACACCACAATCATTTCCTTGGAGGAACCAATTTAAAATATGCTCCCTTCTTTGATCTGAAAAGCAACTCCACTAATTTCAGTTCCACTCTCAATTTTCCACACTCCTGCCTCTTCTCACAACTGTCCTGTTGCCTCTGCTCCATGCTCTGCCTTCTCTTTTTTTTTAGCTCTTTTGCCTCCTCATCTTCATTGCTGTCACTTATCTTCCACCACCCTACAGAAATCTTCTCCAGCTCCTTCCTCCCCAAGTCTTTACAGCCAGAACAATTTTCTATTTTATTATTGTAACTGCCTGTGGACAGCATCACAGTACAAAGACTCTGCTGAAGCTTACAGGAGTCTTGCCACTGACTGCTGACTCTCCCAGTAGAGCCAAATTGCTCCTGAGAAGTTCTGATGATTTCTTTACTTTTCTACAAGCAAGAAAGGCATGTGTGCAAACCAGCTCCTCCATGGATTCATCAAAAGCCAGCAGTAGCTGATAAGTGAAATGTAATTAAGATGTGATTATGGAATGAAACTCACAGTTTAGTCCATTTCCTCTAAATCTTTCTGAGTTCTCAAGTTAACTTTGTTCACGTGTAAATAGTTTGATGTTATGGATCCCAGACTACCTCAGCTGTTTCAGTTAGTCTGTGTAGTTATAGGAAAGGTACTGGAAAGGATGGCTGCAATCTGCTACTTTGGCCCAAACGTAATCTGCACCAGATTGCCCAGGCTTCTGAACTTCACAGCATCATAAATCTGTGCAATTATAAATGTAGAAGCAAGAAGTATGTTGGTTCAATGAAAACATTTGAATTAACATCATGTAATGATAAATAGATTCCCATAAAAGCTACAAGAGGTCTCTAGAGAGTAGCTCTTTAACAATGACCAGGAAAAAAAAATACCCCATAAAGCTGAAATCTTTCTATGCTGTACCAGGTTGGTTTTGCCTCTTAAATTATTTACATTGGATTACTACTGTGAGGTCTTAGAAAAATTGTGAGTGGAACTGTTTAATGCAAAGTGTCCAAAGTCTACCTGAGAACAAATGAAACCCTGAGGCTTCTCAAAAGGAAAACTGTAAGATCTCTTTCTCTGGCAGTGGAAGACATAGTTAAACCAACTAGAAAAAAGGCTGAGCTATTAAAATATCCTTTTGCTTATAGAAAACATTCATCTTCCAGGCTCTTTAGTCACTGCTAGGTAAAGAACTTCATCTGCTCCAGTTTAAGTGGATGGCTAGGTCCTGATTGACTTAAATGGTGAAAAGGCTGGGCCACAAATGCAGAACAGGAGGAAGCTGATTGAAAATGGCTTCATATTTCTGTCAGAGCAAAGGAAAATATCTGTAAACAATTTCCTTCTAAGGCCTTTCAGAATCAAAGTCATTAATGGAAAGCAACTGGCAGAAAAGCAACAACCAACCCACTGAATGGAGAAAAATAAATAGAACATTTACCCAACTATCTTCCAGAGCAGCCAGTGTCTTTCTCACACTTATATTTACTGTTATTGCTATCTAAATGTGAATATATTGAACAAATACAATTTTTTGCTTATTTCTATACTATCACCTTTTCTACCTTCTTTTTCCAGAATCACTAAAGCTGCACAACATATAAAAAAGCATTTAGTAAGCTTTGACTATTATTTAATCTTATATCATTCTGTTGTGTCTGTTAAAGAATTGAGACACAGTGAGTGTGTAAGCATAAATATTAATTGCAAACACATTCTGTTTTTTTCCTGCAATGTGTAAATGAATGAAGAAAAGATAGTGCTTAAAAGGAAAGCAGTCCTTTCTTCTGTAAAAAAAAAAAAATCCTAATGTTCTTATCTTTCCTGTTCTTATCTGTACAGAGCACTTTCAATCCATCAAGACAGTACTCTTCTTGTCTAATCGAACTGCTGAGAGATAAGAGGTTTTAGGGCTTCCTGACCATTGTTTGAACCTTTTTCTTCCTTGCTCAAAGAGGAGTCTTGAAAGTCTCTAAAGCTCCAACTGTAACTAATTAGGGAATCTGAGGAATATTCAGTTCAATGCAGAGGTTAACGAAAAGGAAAACTTCAAACCACTACAGAGATGACCTTAATGGGAGATTCAGATTTGAATTAAAGCTGTAGTAAGCTAGTCACTAGACATTCAAGCTTCTTTTCTTCTTACTTGGAAAAGTTCAAAAGCCCACCCTTGAGCATGTAAAGAAGAAAACCTCCAAACCTTAAAAGGGTTGCCCATTTGTTATCTATTTTTATCTAAGTATTGAGCCATTTTAATGGAGATGAGCAAATGGCTGGGCAATTAGCTGAGTTAGTTGTGTAGACTTATAGCTTGGACCAAAATGGGTGAAGACTCTGAGTGAAAAGGAAAAATTAATTCTGTTTTTTAAATAACTGCAACTAGCTCTTAGAATTCAAATTAAACGCCTCTTATGGCATAATATGGCATTGTAGAAAGAGATCATTACTTTTGCTGACTTAATTACTTTCTGTTATAATATTATTTGGTTATGTGAGAAATAATTTTAAGCAAAAGCATGCTTGGCAAAGACCAAAAGACAGTGAACAACAGATTCCAGATAGTTGCATGGTTTTGTTTTATCCCAACTGACTTTCAGTTCCTTGTAGTATTGTCTCAATAGACTAGCATTTAATTAGAGAGCCTTTTATAATTATCAATTCTCCCTAGATTTAATGGCAAATTAAAGAGGGAACACTTCTCTGAATTTAGTTTCCTGCTTTTAAAATTAAATTTTTTCTTGTCCTGTAGAATTTTAAAATGTCATCAGGCTTTTACTGTCTGCAGTTTGTTATGAATCACATAAAACTCATTAAACACAGCATTTTTCATCCTGTCGTGTATATTAGTGAAATCATTACAAATGTGTTTCAATAAATCACCAGATCAACTGCCATAGAAAAACCAACAGGAAAGTTAAAAATAACCTTTCTTTCATGGTTTCCCACAGTAATGGGACTGTCTCAAACTCTAGGCAATTTATTTATAGTCCTTTTTAGTTGAATTTCCGCCTTCATATTTCGGTTGTTTCATCTAGACATGAGTATCAGTCCCAGCCTGATTGTTTGGACTCAACTCTAATTTCTCCCAGATTGTCCAAGGAGAGTGTACATTACAGAACTTTGTAGTTAAAAAGAAACACACACCAAAAACTGTAGCCCAATAACCTGCACTGGGGCAGGATCAAGCACACTAAATCCTTCTCAGTAGAGGGTCATCTATTCTTGAAAACGTTCAGTGAAAGGTGTTTCACACATAACTTGCCAGCCAGTGTTTCAGAGTCCTTATATAGGTAAAGATTTTTTTTCTTTTCCAATATAAAGCCTTTGGTTATGAGCAGACTTACTCTCTCTCCTACTGAACATGGAACACAATGGTTTCCTGTCCTCCCTGTAGCAATATTAACATAAAAGAAGCTTGCCATGTTCTCCTCAATCTTCTTTTTTTAGGCACCCAGTTCCTTCGACTTTCCATATATGTGCTTTTCACTCCTTATCACTGAGGATAAGGCTTGATCTTCACCAGCTTAGCTGCATTATCTGAACCTTGCTATGACACTCCTGACACTCCTGAAACACCTCCCTGATGAAGAAATGCCTGGAGAAAAGAGGCCTCTGGGGAGACCTTACTGCAAACTTCCAGTGTATAAAGGAGGCTTACATGAAAGGCAGAGACAAGGCCTGCTGTGGCAGGACACAGGGTAGTGGTTTTAAACTGAAAGCTGGTAGGTTTAGGTTGGACATGAAGAAATTCTTTGCTGTGAGGTTGGTGAGGCACTGGAAGAGATTGTTCAGGGAAGCTGCGGATGCCCTGTCATTGGAAGTGTTCTAGACCAGGCTGCAAGGGGCTCTGAGAATCCTGGTCTAGTGCAAGATGTCCCTGCCCATGGCAGGGTGGGGGGTAGACTTTGAAGGTCTCTTCCAACTCAAAACATCCTGTGATTCTAATGAAAACTAGGCAACAAAAAAAAAAGAAACAAAAAAAAAGGAAAAAAAAAGAATTATGTTGGTTCACAAGCAAATTACTTTTTATAATATTATTTTATTTTAGCTCTATCATAATCTCCAAATTCACTTGGCTGTACTGCTTTCACTGCCAGTTACTCAAGCCCCCCATGTGTGGGTTTGATCATCACCTCAAATTGTTCCTATCATGCTTGTTCTTGGAGAATTTCCACCCTTCTCTTTTGAGTCACCTCCCCAGTTCAGCAGACTCTGTATTCCCACAAAGCCCACTGGGCTGTCACTGCCAAAACTGGTGGGCTCCACTCACGCTGACAAACCATGGCTCAAAGTCACTGGTGCATGCCACTGGGACTGCAGAAGTTCAGCTCGTTGCAGTATTGTTCACTTATTTATGTGCTGTTCCCTTTTACCTGTACCAGGAGGAGGTAGGAGCTTCTTTCTTCTACAGCAGGGGAAACACTCCATAGCCTCAATTTTGCTGATCCAGTATAAAACATACAAACTGATGCTGAAGATTTTAAGGATCAGGAAATGAGGACCTTATTACATTAAGTGTACAAGGTTTCCAGACCTTTAGAAAATATTTAGAGGAACATTTTGACTGCAGAAGCTGATCATAGGCACCAAAGGACTTATTTAGTTGGAACAAGATTGAGACATAAAAGGAAAGAGACTTGGTTTTACTAAGTGCATTTAAACTGTCCTTTTAATAATAAAAACCAGTTGTCTTCAAGATGGGATAACTTTTAAATATAAAGAAATAACACACCACAGGGAGCTGAAAGGAAAAACAAATTCAATTATGTATTCAAGACCATCCAAACCACCCACCCACATAATAAGTGTTTGCTGGCTACACAGACACTCTCATTGCCATGGCTTAGCCAATGGCCTTTGTTTGAAAAGTAAACACCTTTGTTAAAAAATAAAAATATTACTTGAAGTGAATAATTAAACTGCTTTGGCAACTTCCTGCTCCCTCTGAAATCAGCAGGCTACTTTCAGCAGGATGGGTGTTAAATTTTTGCTTGTCTGATTAACAAAAGCTGGGGTAGCTGCAGGGAGGATGTTGGGAGCTGTGCTGAGCTGACAGCTGGGCACTGATGAGGAACAGCCACGGCTGAAAAGGGGCCAGGGAGGAAGAGTAGAGGTTAAGTCAGAGGTGGCAGGGCTACCAGAGATGGGCTGTCAGAGCCACTGTATTCCTCTTGGTGAATAAAATGTTGAATTTAGTTGTAGAGACTGCCAGCCTCCAATGCCTGGGAGTTTTCACTGGCATTACTTGGATTTTTTTATATAGATGTAGCTCTTAAGAGACTATTGTCATTGTCATGAGCCATTTTATCAATGGGCTTAAAAGCAAACTGCCTCCAGTGCAGTGTGGCAGATACACATGGCAAAGCAGCCATAAATCACTTCAGCCTGACCGAAATGCTGATTAATATTCAGCCTGTGTGTCATCATACGTGGCTGAGCCTGCTGGTACTTCAAATTTACAGACAGAGAGGCTTAAGATTTCAATGAACATAAGAATGAATCTAACAGGGCTGAGCATAAAAAGCTTTTCCAAATACCCCAAAATGAGGGGTCTCACCCTTCTGCAGTCAGCAAAGTTTGCAAATTACATGGGAGAGCTTTGATAAGTGGGAAAAGATGGGTCAGTGCTGCAAGAGAGAAGAAATATTGCCTTTTTATCCATATATGTTTTATCTATGAAGGTATATATTTTTAGTACCACGTTTTCAGAGCTGATGGCAACTGATACAGTTTGGTCCTCAAAAAGGTGGATGCTTTGTTATGGTACACACAGACGAAAACCTTTTGGAGCAGGCAGTGGAAGGGACCAATGCCAAGGGCCATTATCTGCAATGATTTCTGAGAGAATGCTGATTTCCATTTGCCATAGACATTGCTTGGTAGTTGATACATTCCTGTAGACAAGAAAATATCAAAAGTGACAAAAACCATCTTGGAAACTGCCATTTATAGAGCCACGATTTGCAGAAGCAGAAAACACAAGAGTGCTGGGATTTGGGGAGCGTGAGATTTTGAAGGTTTGTGAGAATGCTGCAGCAGAAGACAAAAGTAGCAACAACAACAACAACAACGACTATCTTGCAATGGCAGGCATTCAAAAGCCCTCATACTGAGAGAAAGAGACATCAAGTCCATCTGAAAACTAGTGAAGGGACAAGGATGCCAGCAAAAATAATTACTTTGTAGAGACAGAGACAAATTTTTGGAAACAAACTGACAGGCTACTGGAAGAATCATCCATTTTAACTTGCCATGGCAACAGAGTCCAAAATAAAAGTCGATGCAAACAAAATGAATAAATAAAAAATAAAAAGCTCTTTACAAACCTAATTGCTTGGGAAGTGCCAAGGAAAGGAAAGGCATGTACCAGAAACAGCACCCTTGCAGCCCTGCATTCCTAAAGATGCAGGAGGCAAACTCCAGATCAACACAGCAGTGCCATGTTGAAAATGCATGGTAATTCATTAGGATGTAATCATTTCAGTGAGAGAAAAAAAACACTTAGAAATATGGAATGGAGTAGAACTAGGGTGAACTGGTAGCTCTATATGCCTGTTTTGAATAATCATTCAAACAGCTTCATCAGAAGAACCTAGAAGAATTAAAGGTGTTGAAAAATTTCTTGAAATAAATGAAAGCCATTAGGCACAGCTTTGCTAATGACACAATGCAATGCTGGTATGGCAATGACTGARCTAAGGGAAATACTGCAGAGTGAATGTGTCCATGATGGTCAAATGTCTTCCAGAAGCCTAAGCCAAGTCAAATGGAGGGATATGCCTTCTTATTGTTTTTTTTAATTTTTTTTTCTTTATTTTCCATTCAGGCACATGTGCTCTGCTTTCAGCAGTTTTAAGTTTCCATGTTGCCACAGCTCCTGATAAAAGTAAGGAGCTGAAGAGTGAGAAGCACTTTCAAGGAAAGACCTTTTTTCCTTTGCCTGAATGAGTTTGCAGAGGTCTTGGGAGCACTGCTCAAGCCCTCTCCTACAGGAAGCCCCTGTTCTACTGACCTCCAGAGAGCTCAGTTTACATTACCAAGGGATTTTGTTCAATTCAGTTGCTTATTTGAAATATTTCAATTACTCACCAAAATCCTTCTGAGGTTTACGCATGGTTTGTTTTACCAGGAAACCAGGGTTTAATCTACAGACATATATTTTTATGCCCTAAAATCAGAGATTTATTTGTTTGAGAGAGAGAGGGACATTTCATATGAGAGATCTAAACAAATATCTAAAGAGCCTTCTGTCATGGTCCATACACAATCAGACAAAGATTCTCTGAGGGAGAAGGGAACATCAGTCTGACCTGTTAAATTAAAATTTTGCATTCATTCAGTATATGCCATGAAGATGTGAGTATCTTGGTCAAAAGTGAATGAAAGTGCTTTGAAACAGCTGGGCTCATCTGGTATTTTACCAGGCATTCAACCTTGTATAGAACCAGGAGAGCAATGTTAATTGTATTGTTTTATTTTTTTTAATTCTTGTAAATACTGCTATACAATTTTCTGGGAAAACAAACCCAACACAAACAAAAAGCAACAGACTAAAATAAAGATTTCTGGTTCTATATTGAGGTATTAAAATCAATCAATATTAATATTAATTGCAAACATAATTCCTAGATATTCTCCTAAAATCTTTGTGAACCTGGAGAGGAATTTTTATGCCTTGCTAGCATAATATCCTTTTGATTTTTTTTTCTTGTAATTCATGAGTCTGAGTAGAAAAAAATGCCATCTCACGACACAGCATTGGAGAACTGATCAGGTCGTTTAATCCAGAGACTATTTTTGCAGTAATTTTCCATATGATTTTTCCTTCTGGGAACATCTGGTAGTAAGTGTATGCTTTTCATACCAGGAAACCATAAATGAAGAAAGCACTTGGCCAGACTGTTATGTATTATGATAAGTCATAGTCAGAATGTGCCTCACATCCATAGGAACACGGTGTGTGAGGGAGGTTGACACAGAGCACCAGGTTTGCTCTCTGTGTATCTAAAATGTGCCCTCGCAAATGAATGCAGAACCACAAGGTTTCAAAGACAAAAAGACTTCTTAAACATTCTAGTTCCTCTCCATGCCAATACAAGATTGCTTTACAATATTCTGTCACAAGTGGGTCTTTGGGTTTTCACTCCCTCCATACTTCATATGTATGTTAAATATTTAATTAGCAGCAAGAATCCTGTGAAACACAGCACTGTGGTACTGGAATGCAGCAGAAGCAACTCTGAATTTCCTGACTGCGCTGAAAGGAGCCCAGCTGGTCAGTCCCTCCTGTCCTCTTCCTCCCCCTTCTCAAATCCAACCGAAAGATTCAGCCTTCACACGCCAAGATTTCTGTCTGTGAGCACACGCAGGTTTCCAAGTAAAGCAGTGCCAAGCAGAGACCGCTGCAATTAATACAATTAACAGAAATCCAGCAGAATGCTGACTCCCAGCCTGGCTCGAAGCCAATCTGTCCTTTCAGGAAAGGTCACCCCAGCTCCAGATGCAGCCGAGCATCCCCGCGCTCCTGGGGTTTGCCCTGTGGCAGGCAGCGTGGCTCACGTTTCTGGATGTTGTGTGTGTCACGGGTAGGCTCACGCTGGGAAACTGCCCGGAGCAATCAATATCCTCCAGAGTTCTTCCAGCAATGACCCTGTGTGTGAATGGGGAGTTTGGTCTTGCCGGGAAGCAGGAACCACCACGGGAATTACAAGGAGGGGCAGCATATCTCAACAGGAAAGTCATCCAGGAAGCCTCATTTCCAAGAACCAGCTGGTAAACAGTTTAGAGCACCCCGTTCACATCTGCAACACTCAGCAATTAATGAGGCACTCGTGTACCTATAAAATAACCAATTTAGTCCTGTTTGTTTAGATCACTGATTGAGCACTTTGTCACTGGCTTGAAGAGGCAAAACTAGGCTGAGCCCCAGATAAAAAATTAGGGAGTGCTGGCACTGTAAAGCGGCCTATATCTCCTGCTTAACAAGCAATGGTTATGGTTTTAATTTAATGTCAAAGGTGTTGGGAGTGGCCATTAACAGGTAATTAACAGCCTGGGATACCCTAATCTATGACACTGCTCGGGATTATACTAAAAAATTAGTTTAGAGCTGCCAAAATATTTGTCAGACAAGCCACAGAGAATCTCAGAAATCTTCCCCAGCAGCGAGCAGCTCCCACCCAGAGCCATCCCTGCCTGGGAAACCCTGCTCAGACTGAAGCGGAGTTTGCTCTTCTGCGCTGACCCGAAACTCTCGCAGTGCACAGACGTGAAACCTTCGCCGGGGTCCACGTAAGGAGAATACAGCTGCTCTTTTCTAAGGGGAGGAAGAAGGAGGCTTTTATGGTTGTCCCTGAAGAGAGCCCTCTTACAATGCTTCGCAGTGTCTAAACAGACCTACGTGCTCTGATCCCACTTGGCAATAATGAAGGACTTGTTCCTCCGGCATCGGGACCAGCTCGCCGCCGGGCTGCAGATGCGGCTCCGGTTACAGCGGCGGCGCGTTAAAAACCTGTGACATTTAAGCGGGGATGAAAATTAAAATTGTCTTTAGCCATTGTCCGTGTATTTACCCTTTGCTTTGCGCTGTTTCCATAGCAATGAAAAAAAAAAAAAAAGGATCACATGCGTTCCNGGGGCGGGCGGGGGAGGGACGAGCCGCGGTTCTGCGGGCAACCGCGCCCCGCCGTGGTTCTGCACGGAGCGCCCCTGTGCCCTGCATCCCTACACACCGCACCCCTGTGCCCTGCATCCCTGCACCCCTGTGCCCTGCATCCCTGCACCCCTGTAGCCTGCATCCCTGCATACTGCATCCCTGCATACTGCATCCCTGTGCCCTGCATCCCTGCACCCCTGTAGCCTGCATCCCTGCACCCCTGTGCCCTGCATCCCTGCATACTGCATCCCTGTGCCCTGCATCCCTGCACGGAGCGCCCCTGTGCCCTGCATCCCTGCACCCCTGTAGCCTGCATCCATGCACCCCTGTGCCCTGCCTCCCTGCACCCCTGTGCCCTGCATCCCTGCACACCGAACCCCTGTGCCCTGCATCCCTGCACACCGAGCCCTTGTGTCCTGCATCCCTGCACACCGAACCATTGTGTCCTGCATCCCTGCACACCGAGCCCTTGTGTCCTGCATCCCTGCACACCGAGCCCTTGTGCCCTGCATCCCTGCACCCCTGTGCCCTGCATCCCTGCACACCGAACCCCTGTGCCCTGCATCCCTGCACCCCTGTGTCCTGCATCCCTGCACCCCTGTGTCCTGCATCCCTGCATACCGAACCCCTGCACACCGAACCCCTGTGCCCTGCATCCCCGCACGGAGTGCCCCTGTGACCTGCATCCCTGCACACTGAACCCTTGTGTCCTGCATCCCTCTGCTCTCCCCATCCCCGCACACCGCACCCCTGTGCCCTGCATCCCTGCACAGAGCGCCCCTGTGACCTGCATCCCTGCACACTGAACCCTTGTGTCCTGCGTCCCTGCACACCGCACCCCTGTGCCCTACATCCCCGCACACCGCACCCCTGTGCCCTGCATCCCTCTGCTCCCCCCACTCCGCACACCTCTGCCCCGTGTCCCCCATTCCCGCACACCGCTCCCTTCTCTCCCCCATCCCCGCACACCGCTCCCTTCTCTCCCCCATTCCCGCACACCGCACTGTGCCCTGCCGAACTGAGTGCACCAGCTACTGTCGATGCACTTTGAGCACCAGGGTCAATGGAATTTGCCCCAAGTACTGCCAGACAGCGAGGGGTTTGTGTTGCTCCATCAAGACGCAGGATCATGGAGTGGTTTGGGTTGGAAGGGGCCTTCAGAAGTCATCCAGTTCCTATCTCCCCTGCCACAAGCAAAGACATCTTCCACTAGACCAGGCTGCTCATATCTCTCATGAATGCTTCCAGGGGTAGGACATCCACAACTTCTCTGGCAACTTGTTGCACTGTGTCATCACCCTCTGAGCCATGAATTTCTTCATATTGCCTAATCTAAACTAATCCTTTTTCAGTTTAATGTCATTAACTTTTATCCTATTAGAACATGCCCTTGGTACTTGGTACCAGTGTTATATGATCTCCCTCGAGCCTCATTCCAGCCCTCTGACTATCTTTGTAGCCCTCCACTACACTCACTCCAACAGGTCCTTGTATTCCTTATGTTGGGAGCCCCAGAGCTGGATGTCGTACCCCAGCAGAGTCTCACAAGAGAGGAGCAGAGAGGTAGAAATCCCCTCTCTCAGCCTGCTGGCCATAATGCTTTTGATGTAGCCCAGGACACAGTTGGCTTTCTGGGCTTCCATTGCCAGGTCATGTTGAACTTCATCCACCAGCACCCTCAAATCCTTCTCCTCAGGGCTGTTCTCTGCCCAGCCTGTATTTGTACTTGGAATTGCCCTGACCTTGCACTTGGCCTTTTTGAACTTCATGGGGTTCCCACAGGCACATCTCTCAAGGGTTTCTCTTTTTTTCCCAGGAGGTTTCTGTGAGATTTAGCAATTTTGTACCTAGTGATTATTTACTGTTATTTTTCATCAGTGGCTGTTTTGCTTGTTAGTAAACAGTGGGGTTTTTTTTTTCACTTACAGTAATTTCACGACTATAAGGCTCACCCTTTTGACTAAAATTTTGGCCTGAACCCGGGAGCGCGCCTTATAGTCTGGTGCGCCTTATATAATGTACAAAGTTGCGAAATTTGCCGACTCCCGGGGGTGCGCCTTATAGTCCGGTGCACCTTATGGTTGTGAAATTACTGTACATCTACCTGTATTTAACCTCTCCTTTTTGGTGGAAAGGAATTGGTTAAAACTATAAGTGAAGGCAACTTATTCCAAAGTGTCTACCTCCTAAATTGTCTTAAACAAAGATACTCTAGTGGGCCAAATTAAAGAACAGCTGTTGCCTGACTGTTAGTTCTGTCATCAGCCTTTGCCCTGAATATTTGATGAATTCCAGGGAATTTCTGCCTGGGGACAAACACTGCAAGTTAGTCAAAACCAAGAGAGCATGGCAGCTTTCCCATTATCTGTCTATGTCCCATCAGGTATTTTATTGTAACATCATAAAAGATAATATGTGATCCCTATGACTTAGAAGTTAAACTTATTGGAGATGTTAGAGAAAGTACTGTGAAACAAAGAAAACCTCCCCTCAAAATAGGAATTGCAATTTTCAGAACTTTTTGGCATTACTCATTTTCAAATTACTAATTAGGCTAATTTTACAGCTTTGTTGTCATAAATTCTTAGCAAAATTTAGTTGGAAGAGACCTCAGGAGATCATCTAGGCCACCCTCTCCAAAGCAGATCTAACTTCCAGGCTCTGTCACATTGTCCAGGACCTGACATCCAGGACACATCTGCAAACTCCAAGGGTGAGACTCCCAGGGCAGCTGCTCCAGTGATGAACCAGGTTCTTGCTGAAAAATTTTCCCATTAAATCCAATTTGAAATTTCCTCTAGCATTTTGTGACTCTTGTCCTTCATCCTTTTACTTGCCTCATCTTTGCGAACCCTCTTTATGCTGGGAAAAGGAATCCTGGCATGCAGAACAGCAACAAGCATGGGCTACCTTCTCACACCCTCAGTCCATGCTTTCAGACCAGATATCAGATGGATGTAAGAAAGGACAAAAACCAATTGCAGGTGTATCTCAGGTGTGCCTTTTCAAAACCTTTAACATCCAAAATAATCTATTCCCCTAAATAAAAATGCTCTTTATGTTGATGGTCATTGCAAAGGAGTTGAGTGCTTTTATAGAAGAGAATGGAAACCTAGCTTTTCTCAAGATATGAAAGAGATTTAGCATAAGAACCAGAAAATACACTTTCCTAACCCAGAATTGTCTTTTGCCTTACACATGGTGGATATCAATATAGCTGCTTCTGCTCGCTTTTAATAGTTTGTTTGGGTACAAAAATTGAGAGACAACTGCTCTGATTTTGGCTGGGATAGAGTTATTTTTGCTCCCAGTAACTGGCACAGTGCCGTATTTTGGATTTGAGGTGAGAATAATGTTAGCACACTGATGTTTAATTATCACTGAGCAGTTCTTAGACAGTGCCAAGGACTTTTCTGCTCCTCACCCACCTCCACAGCAGGGAATCTGGGGGTGCACAAGCAGCTGGGAAGGGACACAGCTGCCCCATCTGATATTCCATGGATATCCCATGGCATACAGTGTCATGTTGAACAATAGAACTGTGGGGAGTTGCCCGAGGGTGGTGACACGGTGACACGCTCAGGGATGGGCTGGGCATCAGTCAGTGAGTGGAGAGCAAACTGCACCATGCATCACTTGGTTTGTCTATTTTTCTATTATTATTATTATTATTATTATTATTATTATTATTATTATTCCTTCCTTTTCTGTTGTTCTAGTCTTTATTTCAGCCCTTAAGTTTTGCCTTTTTCCTGATTGTCTATCCCATCCTCCTGGGGGAAGAGAGTAAACAGCTCCGGGGTGTTAGCTGCTTGCTAGGTTAAACCACAACAACAATGCATCTGTAGTCATCAAATACTTTTTCTTGTTTCTTGGAGCGTTAATTCAGCCTGCAGTGAGTTCTGTGCTGTCAGAGCTAGAGTGCAGCTGGTTTCACAGCTGGCTTCTTCAAGGCTAATATGGGGATCTTTATAGTTCACAAGTTGTAGTATCCAATTTATGAAACATTCAATAAATCAAGTGCATTGCTGGGAAGAAATAAGCTTTGTATCTAATAGGAAAAACTTACATAGACAGAAATTATAAATAATTCATTGTTTGAAGTACTCTTCAAGAGCATTGTTCTCTGGTTTCAGAGGCATTTCAAACAAACATCTTGTCAGCACTTATTTTAGTGGAGGGATATAGTGTAAGGGTATGAGGAATAGGGTATTTTCACTATTATTTTTCAAGTGGGGATCTAATAGAAGTATATTTGATAGTTGCGAATAGATCCAGAGCCCTTTATAAGCCAGAAGTCTTGCACAACTTAGAAGTGCCAGCAGTCATTTATTTTGTCTGTATTTAAACAATAAGAAGAGATTCAAATAGCATAGAAAGCTTTTGACCTTCCTTTGAATAAACCAGGGGTTTTTTATTTTTTTCTCAAACAGCAAGAAATTTTGCTGCAGACATGATAAAGAAGTGAATAAAGTTTATTGAAGTTAAAAATAAGTTTTATTAGTTAATCCAGTGTCTTTCTCTGAGGATTGAGGAAAAAAAAAACAACCACATGACATTCATAGCTCTGTGATTTATATGGTCATACATGAATATAGACATCCTGAGGACCACACAAATTTTTACCAAATCATGATCCCATTTTTGCTTTTGCAGTCATATCTGATGCACATCCTGGTACCTTACATCAAGCTTATTGCTGTGCTTTCAGGAAAATTGTTCTGGTGAGGGCACTACAGATTGATATTTAGGTCTTCTAGACAAGGATGAGGGAAAACTCTTGAATTTCATTAATCATCAACTTGACATCCAGAGCTCAAAGATAGATTGATGGAAAAAACAATACAAATTCAGAAAAAAACCCAGTGCAGGACCAGGGCAGGGATTGTCCCCTGTACTCAGCACTGGTGAGGCCACTGCTCGTGTGCTGTGTCCAGTTGTGGGCCCCTCACGAGAAGCAGGACATTGAGGGGCTGGGACAAGTCCAGAGAATGGCAAAAAAACTGCTGAAGGGTCCAGAGCACAGATCCTTCAAGGAGTGGCTGAGGGACTGGGGATGTTTGTCCTGGAGAAAAGGAGGCTTGAGGGAGATCTGATCCCTCCCTACAGCTCCCTGAAAGGAGGCTGGAGCCAGGTGGGGTTGGGCTATTCTGACAGCTAACAAGAGACAGGATGAGAAAATAGAGGAGGTTTAGATCAGATATTGGGAACAAGGTCTTCACTGTGATGATGGCCAGGCACTGGGACAGGGCAGTGGCAGAGTCAATGTCCCTGGAGGTATTTAGAAGACATGTAGAAGTGGCTCTAGTGGACATGGTTTAGTGGTGGACTTGGCAGTGCTAGGTTAGGAGTTGGAATGAATGATCTTAAAGGTCTTTTGAACCCTAAACAATTCTATGGTTCTGTATTTTGAAGATGGTCAGAATGTCTTAGTTTTGGGACAGGATAACCCCCACAACTGTCACGCATACTCTGTGAATATTTATGTTGGGAAAAAAAGACAGATAGACACACCTAGGTAGTCCAAAAAGTCTTTTGGTTCTCATGTTCAGGAGAAGGGAGAAGAACCTCAGCATTTTCTGCCTCTTTTCCAGTCCAGGAGATATCTAGCCAAGCTATTTCTGATCTGTGCAAGAATGCACTACCCATGACTGGGGCTAAACCCATCTGTTCAGATGCTGCTGGCAATCACAGGGCAGGGCACTGAGAACAGGCTGCCAGGAGTATTTCAGGGCAGAATTCCCCAGAGAAAAGGTGTTTCCTCAATGAACAAAGCAGAAGGAGACCAAGACAAATAAGCCAGACAGCACATCCAGCACTGTGGCCCATATAAGCACCTGGCCAGACATGCAGCCAGATGCACTTTGAAAATATGGCCTGCCTGTCTGTGTGCCTCCAGACCAGAGCATCCACTTCTGAAGACAGCCTCAGGTTTTTCCTATTTTTGACATTTTTGTTCCTTAGGCCTCCTGCCATTTGTCTGAGGCTGAAAGACTCCTCTGCCTTGTCTGTGTATGTGATGGAAACAGATGAGTCCCAAGGGAGAGCAGAGTGAACTCTGCACTTCAGCAGCTTGGCAGAAGTGCAGCAGAGCCCTTCAGATCCTCATCCGGAGTCTGGAGGAGACCTAGGATGTTCACAGGGGTTTCCTTTCCAGTTCTGCTTTCTGCAAAAAGAAAGTGCTGGTGATCAAATGAAAAAAAAAAAAATTATGACACTCCCCATTCACTTGCAGCATACAATGGACAGATAAATAACTCACTGGCATGTTTTTCCTTCTTTATTTTCTTCCTTTCTGCTTATTTCTCAAATTTTGACACAATAGTAGAATGGGAGAGAGATGAAAAGTTGTCTGACTGTATTTCTTTACAAATGACTTGTTAAAAAGCAGGATGTTTCTTGAAAAATCCCAAAGATGACACAAAAGTCCACAGCTGGTTAGGAAATTGGAGGGAAATTGCAGTAAATTCACTATAGTTTTATTCCATATGGGGTTCTTTCCTCTTTGGGTATCAAATATATATATACATACTTCTGAAAAACTCCTGTTTCTTTATGCTCGTGGCCTTTCCTGCAAATTCAGGGCCATGTTTTTAAAACTGAAGATCAAAATATCAGAAATATATCAGTAGAGTTAACAAAAGTTACTCCAAAATCTCGCTGTTCACACCCTATTTATTCTGTCATGAAGCACAATAAGTGCACTAACTTATCCACGGAGAAATTTTGGAAGAAGTTGTGAGGAACTCGATTCAAAGGACACAGTCATGATTTTCATGGAGAGTTGATCACATCACTTCCTCAAATGTTCAATGAAAAAAACTAAAGCAGAGGGTCTAGGAGAGTTCTGGGCTATCAGGAGGTGGTCTGTATAGCAAAAAGAGTTGAAGGGAAGATAGAACAGAGCTCAGATTATTCCTTAATTGGAAGTAGTTGTGGCTGAACCCGAGATGCTCCTGTATAAGTCCTCAAATATTTGTGGGAAGTCTGACAGAAGTCAGTCATACAAATAGGAGAATGTGTTTAATCACCTTTGAAACTCTTGGAGTTAAGATCTCCTAAAACTGAGCTTCCTCCAATCCTCATCCTCACATTAGAAACCCCAATGACAAGTACCCTTGAAATAACATACAAAGCTGAACTTTATTGGCCATTTATTTACGGTCATTCAGACTGATGAAAGTTGATGGAGAAAGTGCTCACATGAGTGGTAATGCAGGTCAGGATTATCTTCTGTATTTGAAACTTCTCTAATTCCTGTGTGAACCTGTGGGAACCCAAGACATCCCTCTGGCTTCCCTGGACAGTTTGAGACCCTGGCAGGGGGCTCAGGAACCTTGGCACAGTACCCAGAACCCCCGTGCCTTTGATTTCTCTCCCTGGGAAAAATTACCACCCTTACATGAAGAATTGCAAGTCACAAAAAATAAGTAGAGTATAAATTAGTTATTATAAGGTGAAAAAGTAGGTTTTTAAGATTGTTTATAATAAGGGTCTGGAGTCAAGATGAAGGAATTCGGGTGTGTCCTGTCCTTCTTTCTCCTTCTTCCTAGCATCCATCTTTTGGGTGATGTTGGCATTTTTGGATTGGTTTAGAGTAGAACCAGACTGTACAATATAGGTGATAGGCATTGGGAGATAATTGTAAACAGCATTTCCGTAGTTTATAGTATAAAAACATAATTCCGCCCTAAGGGCGAGCAGTGTGCCTTGGACTGACCTGCTGAACGGACCTCAGCTAGTCAGGGAAAGAATTTTAGATTAGATAAAATAAACCACCCCTGAAAACCACAGAAGATGTCTCCTTGACTCTTTCTCCAGTGCTCAGGCTGGAACAGAGACTAAAACACACACAGGTGGTCAGCTCAGGTTCCAGAGACACCGCTGGCCACACAAACCAACAGGATATTTACTCAATACATTGAAGTATGGCCACTGTATCATGCACTAGACAAACATTTATCTACATAGGCCAGTTTTTCCTCCTGTTAGTCTGCACTAGAGGAGGGGAAGGATCAGGCTCTGAGTGAATATGAGCAAAATCTGTGGTAAGAATCCAAGAGCACTGGAGGAGACAATAAGGAGTAGAAGCTGCGATGAAGAATTCCCACGTGAAGCCTCAAGCTGCGCTGAGTTTAGCTGGCATCCAGGCCATGCAGACACTGACAGCTCAGAGAAACCCTTCAGATCCCCAGAAATTACAGTGGGCAGATCTTGTCAACAGCTTCATAGGAAATCCTGCCTGGAGTGGAAACTCACTTTGCATTTGTTGGGAAGCCTGACAGAGCAGAGATAAGGTGTTTGTACCATGAGGCAGCAGCGGGGCCAAGGCTGGACAAAAGCAATGTTCCTGTTTCTACAACAAAGAGATCTTTGGGACACCATGGAGGACACTTCCTATGATATCAATGAAGGTCAGCAGAACTTTTCTTATTTAAAAACCAGACATCTCCATTGAGCTCTAGGAAGCCAAAAGTAGCTGTAACAACCAGGGTCACAAAAGGAAGGTCCTTCTTTTTCCTGTTGCTAAGCAGTTTTGGGCTTTGTGTCAGCATCACCCATCTCTTTGTCCTGCTCCTTCCAAATTCATGCCAAAAAAAAAAAAAAAAAGAACCAAAAACAGCTGTCTGGTGAGATCTTACTATACAGAAAATTGGTCAAAGAGACTTGGATTTCTGCATTTCTAATGCAATTTCTGTTAAGCCAGAATGGAGTTGCCCTTCAGTTGCAGCTGTGGTCCAAGTGATGCAGAAGATGTACAAATGGATTGAAAAGGACAATCCCCAACCAGTGCCACCACTGCCCTTTCCAAAGTAAGACTGAATAAAGGGCAAGAGAGAACACTTGGGTACAGGCAAATTGCAATGACAGCAAGGCCTTCACATCACTGCTGAATGTGACATGGCAACTTTCTCCTATCTGTGCAACTACATTCGAGGTTTAGGGAGTTTGCTGGTTTGGGTTTGCAGAAGAGCTGCCTGATTTACAAGAGATGAGATTGAGACCAAGCTGTCTGCAATTTTTAAATTCAAGCTAATCAAACATAGTATCAGGATTTTTTGGAAGCAGGAGCAATATTAAGTATTTTTAGAAGCTTAGACTTCAACAGCTTTGCTGGCAATTCTTTTCACCTTATTTTGGAGAAAAAGCACAAAATTATGAGAGAGAGAAAACTATAACCTTAGAGGTGGGCAGTGAAAGATGTTTATTTTCACTTATGCAATGAGTAGATAGAAGTAAAAATGTCCTGTGAGAGGAGTGCTGAAGCAATGAGCCCAGGCTCTCTTTTGTCTAGTCCTGGGTGGTTGAAAAGTGATTTGCAAAGGTAGAAACCATTGGTTTGTTCTAGAAAATTGTTTTATTCTGTGTTTATTCTGGATAGACAGCTGGTTTACTCTTGAGGAGCAGCTGTTCCATATAAAATGTTATGAATTATGTCCTCTGGAAAAGGCAGGAAAGTGGCATCAGGAGACCTCTGGGGTTGTGGCAGAGAGGGCTACTGGGGTACCACATGGAACAAAAGAAGGTGGATAGTGAGAGGAAGGGAAATTAGAGAATGTTAGCAGAAGCCTGGGAAGCTTGCAGATTTCACAACAAAAGGTGGGAGAGACATGAATCCTAATTTTGATAAACTGAACACAGTAATAATTCATCCCACTGAAAGGAGCTGGGACCTTTACTTTGTGCTTCTGGGAGTGTTTGGCAATTTCTCACAGTGTTTCAGAATACAACAGATATCAGATCACAAAACTGTATATAACAGATCCAGTTGAAGCTTGAGGGAAAAGAAACAGATTATTCAGAAAATTAAGAAAATCTAAACCATTAGAGTACTTTGAAAGTATTTGGAACTAATGAACCATTGGACCAGAGCCGAGGTATTAAAATGTGCATGGTAAATACATTCATATTTTGTTGGTACTGCCTTGTATCAAACATATCTAATATGTGGCATATCTTTAAGTCACTACACAGCTATGACAGAGAATTGCTCTGATGAGCAGCTAAAAAACTGAGAACTTCAACATGGGGTGCTGTTACAGCAACATAGCAGAGAGGACTGGTGTAACTTAACAATGATCTTTTTTAACACCTTCTTACACTGAAAAATCCAACACAAAATACCACAAAGTGTCAAAAGGTTGTTTGGCAAGTTGGCTGCAAGATGAAGAAAACAGCTTGGTTTGACTGAAGCTTGTCAAACATTTCAGCAGTACTTTTCAGAGAACGTGGAGACCGTGTTTTCTGTGCAGTTTGTCACTTGTTACTGCACAGCAACATATGGAGAGTTAAGGCAAGATCAGCTTTGACACACTAATTCCTGCTTTTAAGATGATGTTATTGCCCTGTCTCTGGTGCTGTTTGGAGAGAAGCAGCAAAGCAGCAAGGCAATACCATAAACCCCCTAATTTTCCTACTAGGAGAAAAATGACTAGACCACATGAAAAACCATACTCAGTTTCTACCTCTTCTAAACCCCCATTTGTCTCACAAACAGAGTGGAATTTTTCATGGCCATAACGTGGTCCCTAAATGTATCTGCACCACACAACCAGCAAGGAGTTCAACATGTGGACTTTGTTACCTGAGGACAGCTCTTCACCTCCAGAGGCTGTGAGCAATTCCCAGTGAAGCCAATGGGTTCAGATTTCATCTCAACACATGTCTGCCTATCTACTTTTCTCCAGCCACTGGAGAGACACAGATGAGTCTGACTGGTCTGAAAGTGTACCACTGTTTGCTCTTAGCACTTCTTTCTCTCAGGATGAGTGACTCTCTGGAAGTATTTATTTACTGACTATAAGAATGAACAACGTTTACCTTTGATTAGAAGCCTAACATTTAAACAGATTGAAAAAGGTGATGTGATTTCCAAGACTCATTAAATCTTCTGGATGTGAAATGACCTGGAGATGTCTTGTAACAAGCTTGAATGAGAATTGCCTTGCTTCTGACCACGGAGACTTGAACCTGGCAGAATGGATCTATTGCACAAACAGAAAGAAGACCAAACAGCACTGGGAAATTCCAGGTTTTATTGCATAAAACCCTTCACATGGTTGTGCTGCTAATGGCTGTGTGCACATATCCTGAATGGTCCAGGCTCAGTGCAGGATAGCTGATCCCATGCAGGAGGAAGGATGAGTGTGCAGCATACTGAGATGTCTTTTTGGTCCAGTCTTCCAAGGGAACAAGTCTTGTTTGATCAGACTTTGTGTGTGTCTGTCCCCACAGCTAATTTTTGAATGACTGGCCAATTTTAAGAAAACATGGCAGCAGAGTACTAGTTCAAAGAAAATAGACAGGTTGGTAAGGTGATTCAAGGTGCAGAAAGGCTTCATCAGCACTTTAGCCCTTGTTATTTATCAGCAGATCCAGACAGAGAGCACGCATTTTGTAGGATACACATGAACATCTGTGAGAAAAAATATGTAGAACATTTCTGGCTTCACTGAAGGAATGGAATAATCCAGCCATGAAACCAGTTGCATGCATGTGGACTGACTGGATAGGAATATAGGGCTCAGTATGAAAATATTCATGCCTTGAAGCTGGAAGGCACAGAGAGCTCTTTCATACACTGGCAGTAATGATGGCAGTACAAAAGAAAAAGCTTTCATTGGACTTGTGAAGGTTGGCAGCTGCCAAACGCTTGCTGATCATGCAGAACCTGCAGCACACCTCCTACGTGATGCACACACACTCCTTGCTTGTACACAGTGCTTCTCACAGCTCCACTGCAGAACCAGCAAGGGGCTGAGATGAGTGGTTATTTGAGATAAAGCACTTCTACCACCAGGCCTGAAAATTCCACTGGGGTTTGGAAGTCAGTGCACACTGGTATTGTCCCAGGTGATGTGCTGCTTCCAGCAGTGAAAAATAAAAGATGGTTGGAGACAAATTCTAACTCCTATAAGTCTTGCTTTGCTTTCTTGCCTTTTGATCTGATCCCACAAGACTCTGTCCTTGCAGAGGGCCAAGTCAGAGAAATATCTGGCCTTGCATCTATGACTTGCTTAATAATTCTTTGAACAACAAATAAGCCATACCCACAATTTTCTTTTCTACAGTGTTATAAAGAGAGCTCTGAGGAGTTCACTCATGAGTACTGATTTCATAATCAGAGCTGAAGAAATGTACATGCAGAGGAATACACATTTTACATGAAGTGTAACATTTCAAGCCACATTTTCCTTTAAACTCCATTGTGTCCACAAAGAACTTCAAGAATCTGCAAGGCTGAACAGGAAAACTACAGCTTTCACTACTTTACAGCAACAAAAGGGAAAGTCATTATTAACTTTGCCTTATTTCTTATTTTACACCTCAGACTAATTGTCCATCTTGGCCAGCACTCAGAAAATTACAAATTATCCAGACGTGGATTTTCTGTTGTAAACTCCTCAGTGTAGAAATCACCTATAATTTGCTTTTGTCTAACAACTTTTAATAGAAGTAAGAACAACAATAAAATAAGAATCTCAGGTTTTAGTTTGGTCTCTTACATCATAACATCCCCTCAGAGACACTTTTAGGATTTTAGGTCAATTGAACAGGAGAGTGTGAAGAAATGAGAGAGGTAAATCAAGGTCTGTTGCTTCAGACAAATTCAGTTTGACTGAGGCCATGGGGACAAATCCAGCCAAAGAATGTTTAAGTTGGGTCCCACATTTAAGATACCCATTTTTTGTAATAATTGCTACTCCTCCTCCTCCTCCTCCTCCTACTACTACTTATGATGTTGAGGATGATGATGACAATGATAATGTGTGGAAGCAAAATTCCACTTTCCCAACAGAAACTTCTCCCTTTTTTTTACTTTTAAAGAGGGATGGAACCTACTGTTGCTCTGTTGTTTGCTACTTGGATGGTTTGTCTGGGGTTTTGTTTATTGCTGCTGTTTTACAAGTCAATGCCGCAAACACAACATCTGTTCCAGTTTCCCTAGGCCAGCAACCTGCCCCAGTCCAGATGTGCTAATGGTGCCAGACATTTGTCACAGCTGCCTGGGTCTGACTCAGCCCTTCTGCCCAACGGGGTGGAGAGGACTGGGCTGAGATGCAGCTCACCTGACTCTCCCTACAGCCTTGCTCTGACTTTTCTACTCCTTTGGTGAGCACACACTGTCAAGACGGTCTCACAGGAACAGCCAGGATGTCACAGACTGAAAATTGCTGCTTTGCATGAAAGTTGAACTAATTATCTTCTCCAAATAAGGGATTTTGTTGTATCCAACATCTCCCTCTATATTTTTTCACTATATGGCCTATCATGTTTACAGAAATTAAATAGATATAGAAGCTATCTATGAAAACACACACAGCCTTCAACATTGAATGTAACTCCTTTGGTGCCCTTTTGGTTTAGAGTCTTGAACAGAAAACTACATATTTCCTTTAAGCATTCTGTCAATTTTTTTCCATGACTTCATAATTGTTAAACATTTTTGCAAAGGGCTACGACAATATTTTGCAGAAATACTACTACAATTTTTTTTGACAGGTTTTCTGAGTTGTTCTGGTATTTTTTTATTATATCAGATGAATTGTCTCTAGATTCAACTCTTTAATATTGAAATATTTCAATTCTAGTGAGTTTGTCAGCCATGAAGGTCATAAAATAAAAGCAAAATCAGGAAATTCACAGGCATATCTACCAATATAGTCAGAAATTTTTTTTCCAATACTGTGGTTCTAGTTATCCACTTCAAGATAACTGTCCTCTCCACAGTCCTTCTTCTTTTGTGCAAAATTGTTCTAAAATTAAATAGACTTATTTCACAATAGAGAAATTATTTAAGACATGACCCACTTGTCAATCCTGTAGACATTTTTATTCAAACCAATGTTTTAGAAACAAAATTGCACAATGCTCTGAATGGTTTCCTTCACTGTTTTCGCTGTTATTTAGGTACTGACATTTAACAGGTGACACAGACGACCAGAATCTTTTACCTTTGGTGGAATGTTATCTGCTATGTAAACAAACTTTCCTTTGGAGCCAAGTTTTGCAAAATGTTCCCAGAATTTCTAAGTATTTATGGGGACCAACAGCAAAGGGTGTGATTCCTTCCTAAAACATCACCTTCCCAAACCAGGAGATTAAACTGGAATTCCAGCATTCATCTACAAATAAAAACTGTTTTGGGAATAAAAAACTGTTTACATATCTAGATACTACAGCCACAGAGGAAAGCTGAAAATCTTGGCTCAAGGCAAGAAGCCAGACAAGCACAACTGCTTGCTAATTAGTTCTTTTGTGCTGGCAATGCTTTGGAGAACAAAGTCGTAATTTTTAAGCAGTTGGGGCTGACAGTGCCAGTTTTGGGATATGATATAAATACAGCAAGTGTAAGGACTGCCTGTACCATCATGTTCTGATTACGTTCATAGCAGCATAGGCAAGGAAAGGAAAGTATTTCAGTGTTGAGAGCTTTTGCATCGTAGGCTGAGACAGAGTTTGGGTGTGAATAATTGCAGTTGGAGGCACGAGCAGCCAGGGTAATAACCCAGGGTTAAACCAGGGACATGCACAAGGCATCTGCTGTGCAGATGGGAGTAAGGATGGGCCCATGCCCTGATCTTCCACAAACATGAGACTATCTCTGGTCATTGAATAACAGATGAAAGGATGTGCCTGTAGGTCTGAAACCACTGCTTCCATAACCCACAATAAATCTTATATATAAAGCACAGGTAAGTAATGCTTCCCAAGGATACCTGTCTCCAAGAAGTGTAAAAGGGGGAGAGAGCAATCCAGCCAAGGTCATATCCCCAAAGATCTGGACTTCAAGCCCTGGTTTACAACAGTAGAGAATCCAAGATGCCATTCCCAAGCCTTCTGTACCCCTTCTGGAGCAAACAGCAAATTTCTTCAACTCCGTAGACCTGAGTTTCCTGGTCTAAAATGAAGACTGCAATAGTGATAAAAATTTTTGAGCCTCTTCTTTGAAAGGAAGGTGCTAAACACATGCATAAGAAAATCTGAATAACAGGGAAAACACTGACAGAAGAGCATGGCTGAAAACAAGGCAGAAAAGTTACAAATGAGGATAATGCAGTAGGGAAATCTGCAGCTGTGAGAGGGAGGGGGTGTGTGAAGAGAAGATAGCTTTTATTTGAAACACATGTGTGCTGCTTAATCATGGCTGGGACCTGGGATCGGGTGAGACTCTGTAGTGGAGAGAGGGTGGCAGACACAGGGAAATTATTTTTTATTTCAAACAGATGTATTAACAATGGCCTTATGCTGATGAAACTCAATAAAGAAGAGATTTAAAAAGGGGTATACCATGATGGGAATTTGTAGCTGGGAGGCAGAAGGGAAAATGATCATTTGCAGTAGATGTGTGTAATCACTGTGTGCTCTCACTGCTGGGAGAAGGGTGGGACTGCAGCTGCCAGAGCAAGTGAAAGGAAAAGCCTGGCTGCTGTTACAGCAGAAAATGGGAAGAAGGGATAGGCTGGGCCAGCAGGAAGGGAGGAGAAAACATATGGTAGAGGATGCACATATATATTTACAAATGACTCCTCACAAAGCTAAAATTCTTACTTTAATTTGCCACATCAAAGAAATGTTCTGCTCAGTCCTGTAGCTGTTTTCTCTCTAATTATGAGATGCTTTATGTCTTAGCATTTGTAGATTGATGCCTGAACATGATCCTTGTGTTTTCATAAATTCAGGATCTTTATCACTCAATGTGAAGTTAGAATTTCACTTCCTCTTCACATTTTTTGTTATTTGCTTCCTTGTTTTTTTTAACACTGTGTTAGAAACTTATGTTCCTAATTTGGTTTAAGGTGAAAGCTGTTATCAATTTTGCCTCCCTGGGGAATCTCCAATCACAAGCAGCAAGAGATTTTGCTTAAAAACATAAACACACATTACCATGAGCAAATGAAAACCAAGTTCAGTACAGGCAAGACCTGAATAATGTACCTATGACTGCAGTAGAAAATTGGTGACAATCACAGTTATATAGGTAACACGTTGAAAAATAAATAAATATCTACACCTCATTTAAATTTTAACTTCGAGAATGCTAGCAGGCAAAATGAAGGTGAAAAAACCCTCCCCAAGTTCAGAGGGTACCCAGAAGTGTCCAGATGAGTGCCAAGAGACTCAGCCTTCACCACCATCAGTGAAGCTCTCCTCAGCAGTGTCACTGCAGACTGGGGTGGGCTGCCATGCCCTCTGGGGGTGTTCAGGTCAGGATGAAATGGATCCCACCACATCCCCTTCAGCACATTCACCTTTGCTTTCTCACAAAGCTCTGTTTTGTAAGACAGGAAGACGCACAACATGAACATTTTTAGGCACCCGAGGTCTCTCCACAGTCAAGTTTCAGTAACAAAGAGCACACGCTCAGCTTCTGTGGCTCGATGTATATGGTGACTTGCTGGACCAAGAACTCATTGCATCCCCAACTCTGTCATGAAAATAGCTGAATTTTCAAAAACATTCAGATAGGCTGTAGCTGTAGAGCTGCACAAAAATAAAACGGATCCAATTAATGCTTCTTTATTCTCACCCAGGGGTGAAGAGTGCATTTTTCCTATGACTCGCCACTGACTCTAAACAGAAGGAACTGGAGGTGCATGAGGGATAGCTGCTCTGACCTTCCAGTGTGCAGACTCCCACTTTGGGGACCCCCTGTTTTGCTCCATGCTCTAAGAAAGATCTCTGAAAGCTTTTTTAAAGACAACTTTTCCCCCCATGCCTTTGAATATCAGAGAGAAAGTACAGCTTGCATAAAGAAATTAGTATTTAAAGCAGATTTCTGAGTTTGATTGTTTTTCTGTCTTTTTAAATAGTGCTGCCAGCTTGCAGCAGAAGGCAAAGTAGAGATCCATGGGAAAGAAAACCAAAATTACATTTGAAAAAAACTGTTTTCTATCAGCTTCTGCTGGTTTCAATCCATTTCATGACTAGAACAAGGCCATTTTATGCTCTAGGTTTTCCTTTCAAAATCCAGACACAAGGGAAGTGCTTGTCAAAAATTATTAACATCTTCAACAGGGTTTGCTATAGACAAAGACATTAAGATACTTTTGAAAATGCCCATATATGTTATAAAAGCTGGTGAAATGTGCTTTTTCCAGTGCTCTTGTAGGACAGAAATGAGAAGTGTATATTGCATGGTTCTCTTGGGACAGATTCACCAGCAGTGACTTGAACCAAAAGAAATCTCCTTCACTTCTGCAATCTATAATGAAGGAAAACTGAGCTGTTAGTTAAAGATAAAGGTAAAAGCCTGACCCAATGATATTAATAGGAGTTCTGCCATTGATTTCAAAGTGGCCAGTGTTTCAACCGAGATACAAACTTTGTTTTGTTCTGCCTCGTTCTGGGAATTACTCAGAAGCAGTGCTATGTAGGAAATTAATGATTTTTTTTTGATGCGCTGCCCACACTGAAAAGATAAAAAGAAAATAATCTTCAGTCAACCAAAACCCATTGTTTATTTTGCTAAACCAACAGAAACTCAGAATACGTTTTTTGTCAGCAGAGGTATTTCTTCAAACATAAAATGTATTGTTTGTGCAACTCAAATCTCTGTTTTCTGTCTTCATTTATTATCAAAACCAGTTTTTCAAACAAAACCAAATAAATGTCTTTGTTTAAAGATGTCAAAACAAATTGTTTAGGATTTTCTGAATCTTTTATCACCCAATGCTTTTGTCCAAAACCACTCACTAATATCAAAAGAGATTCCTTTGTGTTTTTCAGGAACATCACATTTTTTGAATAAGCCTTTTTTCCTTTTCTGGGAACAAACCAAAATAAAACAAAACGACAAAAATCTCTTCAGGATTACAACATGGTTAGGACTGCAAGGAGAATTTAAATCAACTTTGAAAGAATGATCATACTAAAACTACTTACCTGATAATTAATTACAGATAATATTTTCAATATTAAAAGTTAACATTCATTTTTCATATGAGTCCCAAATGAAAGAGAAGAGTAGATGAATATTTGATGCAAACAACAAAGTCTTTTGAGATCCTGTTACTTCTGGTTCTGAAAATATACTTACTTCTAATTGCATCAAAAACTTCCATAAAAAATCTCCCATTTCATTCAGTTATGGACTCAAAGAAGCAATGTCACAGTAGCAGATGGGCATGCACAGGGTCATAGCATCACTACATAACCCAGCTGCAGATATATGGGTTCAGAGTTTGGGACTGACAAGGATTTTTGACCTTTTTCCNTTTTTTTTTTTTTTTTTTTTTAGTTTGTATGTCAGTATAATGTAAGCTTGAGCAGTTCAGACTTTACACAGCTCTAGTAGAAATGGAAAGTCCTAACCACAGATTAAATCATCTGTAATGTATTATGAATACTCAGCTCTGTTGAGAAAGGACATTTGACTTTGCAATGTGGTAGATATTAGCAAACACTTAAGAGAAACCACAAAACTTCATGTATTTGCCTGGAGTAAGCCTGCAACATCTGCTTGAACCCTTCTGGGTCTACACTGCTAAGAACATAAGTCAGCTTGTTGGTCATTCCTCTGAACTTGAAGCCAGATGAGCAAATCCAAGCCATTTCATGGTACAATCACTCTAATCATTTCAGCATGGTTACTAGGTTTTTTTCAAGAGGACATGAGCTTCAGAAAAATATTAGGCAGCATTTGCAACCCTTCCCTCCCTTAGAAAGATTAAGTTGTGTGGGTTGCAGAGCTCTGAGAAAAAAAACACCTCTTATCTGTCTGTCTGGTTTATTATTCCTTTATCAGCTCACATTCCCAGGCCTTGCAGTCCAGTTTCATGAATTTAGCACCACTGACTTTCTCCTTTATGACCTGAAATTGCCCATTCTTCATTTTCACTCAAAGAACTTGCTATTACACATACATATGAATTAAAGTTTATAAAGATACTTTCTTATTGTGTATTTTTATAACTGTTGTCGGCGTACAAATCTCTCTGCTGGGTGGAACTGCGTTTGTCCAGCTGGCGAGGTCAGTCCTGACAGGTGAATGAGAAATGTTTTCCTCAGCTGTTGGTGTTTGTTGGGTGCTGTTTCTGAAGTCACATGGCAGACACAGAAGCCAGAGACCACCACCCTTAACACCTCTGAACACAGCCATAATCATATAGCCTTATTTATACAGAATTACTGATATCCATATCAGCCTGAAAATTCCAAAATTCTACCTCATAATCCAAAGAGGACACAGGGTGGTAAGGGATGATCACAGCCAATGGTGTGTGGCAGGGGTGAGAGATTTACAGGAGATAAAAACCCAATTTGTTTTATATAGTTTCAGCTGTGTTTTTAGCCATAGTTCAAATCTCCATTTTATTCTGCTTATTTGTTTTGGAACATTAATGTTTCTTTCTCATACGGGTATAAATTAATAATAATGGGAACAAAATTTGTTGTTCACTAAAGACTAAAAAATCAATTCTCTGAGTAAAGAATGATAAGTTTTTCCAGATCAGTGTCATTTTGGAAATAATATTTTCCATGTTTCAAATATTTTCAAAACTTTATTTGAAGCAAGGTAGGCAAAGTGATGTTATGTTTCTTGAAACCTGAGTATTTAAGTGTTAAAGATGTATTCTTGGGGGAAAATTTAAAATTTGATACAAATACTTTATATGAGAATTGGTCAAGTTTCTACAGGTGCTGAAGTCAAATTAGAATTTGATTTGTCAAGAAAAATCTTTCTTTATTAAGTAAAAATTCCTAACTTTCCTTAACTTTTCTTCTAGTATAGCAAAATTGAGAAAACTGAAAAAATTAAAAGTACCTTTATTTCTCCCAAAAATGTAAAACTGGGAGGGGAAAAAGAAAGAAAAATAATTTGAAAACTCCAATATGTTTTAAACATTCTCTTGTAACTAAAATAATTAAGTTAATTTATACTTCAAAAACGCTATTGCTCACAATGACCATTTTTGGACCTCTGCGAGTTGGTGTCTAATACAAGCAATAGCACTAACTGGATATGAATGAAGTTGAATAAAAATTCTTCAATGTTCATCAAAATCAAAAGAAGTTCTTACAAAGAGTTGGATACCTTTCAGTAAAGTAAGAAATCTTATATTTTCAAATTATCCTTTGTCAAAAGGAGGCAGCCAGGACCCTTTCTTTCAATACTTTCCAGAAAAAAATAGTTTGGGCCCAAGACTGAACAAAAGGATTTTGCTGAAAAGAAATTGAGAGAAGCTGTGGTTAAATGAATATAAATTTGAGTTAAAACAAAAGAGATCTGGCAAACAATTATATCATTATACCACTGTAATTAGTGACAGAAGCTGAAAATCTCAACAAGTACAAACTAATGTGATCTAAAGGGAAGGTACAGAAAGACAGCAAAGATCCAAATGCTGGCAGTGCTCGCTTGTGCCATAAGGAAACGGCAGCAGAACCATGTGCTGGAACCGTGGTGGTGAGTGACATCCTGCCAAGCACAAACCTTCAAGAGAATTTGTAGAGATTAAATGGAGTGCACTGGTGGCTTCTGTGCTGCAGCTGGCCTGTGATGCCCTGGGGATGGGAGGGGTGCAGGCTGTCCTTCAGTGCCTTCATCTCCTTCACATGATGGGGAGCTCCCGCCAGATGTGCCAGAGGGAGCTCAGCACAGATCCCCTCCTCCCCTGGGCACTCATGGAATGTCAGGAATGGAGAGAACTTGGGGTTAATCTGTCAATCCTGTTGGTTTTGCGGGAGTCTTGCATGATTTTTCCAGAGGAACATCTGAAGAACTGGACACAAATGCATGCACATGCATTTGGTTTGATGTTTCTTTTTATCACATCTCATGCCCTATTTCTGCCAACTGAGGAGCATATTTCAGCTATTAAACTTGTTCCTTGACCCTTCACAACTACAGGAGGAGAAGAGGAGGCCATTTAGTCCCCACATCAACCCCTGCAGAAGGCAATTCACCTGGAACTTGCAGAAAAGTCTATTCCAGATCCTTGTCATCATTTTGGGAGACCTACACTGTTAACATGTTTTCCTTCTGCACAGAAAAAGACAAAAACAATACAAGTGTAGGGAATCAAATGAGCAGCTGTTTATTCTCCAGTTCTGAAGGCACCTCCCAGTTTATTGCTCATTGTTTCTGGACCATTTTTTTCTGTTCTTATCACCCCTTCAGTACCACAAGGGAATCATTGCAGACAGCATCCACAACCTGTGCTTTCCATAGTTCTCTCACAGCTCAAATAAAGCCAAATCCTAATAGCTTATAAAGAAACCTTATAAAGAAATATCTTCCTCTAGTGAAATTACCCTCAAAAGCAGGTACTAGAGCTGGAGGTCTAAAACAGAAAGAAATGAAAACATCTCCCAGGAGGCAATGCAGAATCAATGCTTGATGATCAAACAGGGTGGATGAGCAGTCTCAAAATGAGTGATTGAGTCTGCTCATTGATTGGGGAAGACACACTATGGTGTGATGCTGTGCTCATGTGAGCAGCCCAGAGCACAGCAGGTAATGAGGGAACGTTGTGCACATGTGTTTTGTGCCGCAGGAAAGAGTCTAAGCATCAGAAAACTGCTCTGAAATTAATGGCCCTCCTGCTCCCCTAAGGGCTCCCCCACTTTGATTGCCAGCCACCACCTCACTCCAGAGCAGTTCCTTTAGCTCCAGGAGGGGTTTGAAGACTCCAGTCCCCTTCCAGTTCAACGTGATTATCTCAGCAGGTCTCAGTTTAATTTGGCAGGTCTGCTCTTTTTCAAAGAAAATAAGAAAGTTAACCACCGATGAACTGCTTGTCACAAAGCAGGCTATTCACTTAGAAAAAGACTGGAAATAGAACTTACATGCATGAGGATCAGGCACCAACTTAAGCACAGGTCTCTCTCAAACATATGGCAAAATTTTGGAAGCACTTGGAGTCAATATAAGGTATTATGGAAGTCTTTAAGGCATGTTCAGATTTTTTTTTTTTAATTTTTCTCTAAGAAAACCAATAAAAACCAAATGGAAGCTAAACAAAAACAAAACTACAATTTTGTTCTTCTTCCCCTCCTTCAGCATGAAGTTTTCAATGCCTGGTTACCAGTCCCATGAGGCTTCCTACCTATGAGGCCAGGAATACAAATCCCCAGTTAAGGTTTTTACCACTGACACATTAATCTGCAAATGCTCTTTTGCAGAGTTGGCATTGCCTGTTACAGGAAACGTGCCTTTAGCCAGAACATGTTTTCTTCCATATATATTTCTATATACTTCTCTTTGTTTGCTGGACAAAACTCAATTGGGAAGTCAAAAGGACACTGCCCGAAGGGTTTCAAGGTCTATTGCTGTAAATTAACCCAAATTTGTTTCTCTCAGAAAGTTCATTTGAAAGGTAAGTCTGAAGTTGGTGCCTGCATGCCCTTACAGCCAGCAGAGGAGGAATGGCCTGCCAGTCTCCAGAGGGAGGACACAGGCCGAACTTTGGACATGTGCCAAACTTATAGATTAAGGCCAGATCCCATCCTAGATTTCCAGTTTGATTTTAGCCCAGCCCAGAGAGTTCAAACAATTTTAGGATACAATTAAAATTAGAACTTATCCATTTTTTGCTTCCTGACCCATGTATTTTACCTTGATGTAAAAGACCATTAACAAAAGCTTCAGCTTCCATTTATACAGCATTAAAAGCCACCAGAATCTCAAAAAAACTTAATGAACTTAAGTTTTAAAAGAAAAGGAAAAAACTTGTCTGAGGGACTGTTAGAAATTTCAAGGACTGCAATTCTCTGTAACTTCATCCCTAAAGTTACATGTCTTACAGAAAAGAATCAGAATCTTCTTAATGGTCCAGCGCCATGAATAATTCATGATAAGAAACTTGTCTGAGCCCAAACTACCGTTTTCAACACACCCTGACTTTGGCTGATTTTGCAGTCCAGCTGATCTCAATATCTGGTTCTGTCCTAATTCCAGTGGAATAAATCCAAATTTCCTTTTCCAAAAGGTTCCAGGTTACATTCTGAGGTTTAGGCTGCCTTTTACTTCTAATGCCTATGGCAGACTGAAAAATACCAGAGTACAAATCAGATTTCTTTAGGGGCAGACACGATGTAACCTAATTTTTAAAGAAATTGATACCTGAGCCAGCAACATGGGTTTTACTTAGCCATTGCATTTTGCTTCTAAACATAAAAGAAATTTAGAAGAAGGTCTGAAGTGAGGCTAGGGTGTCTAAAGCAGGTAGAATTTTTAGGTGCAAAAAGCCAAACTGTTTAGAATTTCTCTTCACAGTTGGTTCTGTGTTAGCTGCTGCCTTTGGCTGACCTGAGAGCATCAGGTCTGAGCTGCTCTGCACCACTCATTCTCTGAGCCCTCTCCGAGAGCCACCCCCAGCTTTAGGAAACAGAGGGAAAAGCGTCTAAAAATCAGGTTCCTCCAAACCAACCATCATGCAGTTTTCATCCCTCTCCAGGTGAAGACTGCAGAGGGGCAGGAACAGCAGTGAGTATGAATTTCTGAAATCAAGGCAGTGCTCTGCATTTGGCCAGGAAGAGAGGGAATGCTCTCATCTGCAATGTAGTGCAATGAGCAGGCAAAGCACTTCAGATCCTTTCCAAGTGTGCACATTAAAAGCACTGTCTGTAAAGTCCTGGTGCTTGTCAGAGCTGAGACTCAGCTTCTGAGATACTAGTCATCTTCCAAATACAAAAGCCTCCAACCATCATTAGCAAGTCCTGTGCCAGCAATTGAATTGCAGACACCTCTATGCACTGGGAGCTGCAGCCAAAGGAGTAGCCAAGCCAGGCCTTTGTACCTGAAAAGATTTTCCTTAGGAGTTGAATTACTCTTGGACACATTTACTTGCTTTGACTAAACAGTTGTGTTGTGCAATTTCTCCTTTCCAAATGCAGTCTCCATGCACAGCCTGTTATCAAAGTGCTGACACAGTTTCTGTTATCACAGATTCAGAGGAGGATCCAGTGTTACATGTGCATAAACACAGCAAGCAAATTTCCAACTGGTTTGGTTGAACTTTCATGTAACAGTTAAATAAGTGGTTCCCTTTACCCAGTCACTAATAAGCATCAGAAGGGTCCTCTTGATGAGTTTCATTATTTCAGATAGCCCTTTTCAGAAAGTAATTGGGTTACTTGTATAAGCCCTGAGAGCATGGCAAGTACTAGGCATGTGTTCATTTGTTAAGGTTTTATACTTGCTTTGGAAGAACCAAGGGAATATCCACACATGAATTTCCTTGAGAAGGTTACTTTTTTTCTCCTCCCCTAGGCTAACTAAAATCTACAAATGTTCTGGCATGTTTTTTGTGTGAGAGATTATTTGTTGAGATCCAAGCAAAGATAAAGCATTTATGTATTGGGACCAGTACCTGCAGTTTTGGTAACCATAATGACCATTACAAACCTTCTGCTTTAGGGCTTAAATTAAGTGGCTCAGTAAAACCATCTTTTAATTCATTGAAAATATTTCTAGTAGCTTCAGATGGAGTTGTTTAAGCCCCAAGCCTGGCAAAGACTTTCCTCCCCAAACTAAATTATTGCTGGGCTGCAGAGCAGCTTTACCACAAGATAATGTTTCTTCATTTACAATTACCACTACTGATTACTTGGTAAGTGTCACAGGATGAAATAATGGCCTTATGTAATAAAATATGTTTTCTTAATCAGAATAAAAAGATTTTATCTAAGGTAAGCCATGAAAATATACCATGAAGTAAATCCATTTTCTATTTCATGGCTAAACTCTTTTGGTAAAATATTTGTTTCCCATATATTAAGAAGCAGTAATGAATAAACAAGAAAATTGCAACAAATTTTGAGCTGTGAATAATTTCTAAGATAATCCAAAATTATAACCTTGTAAAAAAAGTCAACTACATTTTTTCACAGTATTTAGACAGTATCATTGGATAAAATAGTATTTACTAGTCAAACAAGATCAAATAATTTTATTAGTGCTCTGTGTTTTTTCCAAGCACACTCTGAGTTCTGTTAATGACAATGGACCATACAAAGATGCTGAGGGTGCTGTTCATGGGAACCCAGGAGCTGATGTGGATAGACTGTGAGGTTCAGAACAAACAAAAGATCTTCAACACACAGTTGTTTTCTGGCAGTGTCAGTGTCTGGCTTATCTCTGTTTCAAGATGATGTAAAATTTCTGTGATTGTAACACATGTTAATAATCCAAGCACTGCTGATGTGTTTCCTGCCAAAATAGGAAAATGCTGCTTCTCTGCTCGGTGTCAGAAGACCAGACCTTACTAGAACACAGGAGGCAGGACCCAGGGCACCAGCCCCAGGCAGCTCATGCTTCTTATCCACTTCTACATAGCCCTGTAATACCTTTGGAAGACACTAAAATGGATTGTTTTCCTGCTTTTTCTCTGCATTCGATACAGCAATTGTTTGTCTTTGCCAGATTAGGATCTGAATCCTTGATCAGCTTAAACAGAAATTTAATTTCCTTACAGGCCACAGTGTGTTATTAAAAAACAAACAAACAAACAAACAAAAAGTTGTAGATAAAAATTTTCACATTAATTAAGATTCATGTTCAATTGCCCTGTAATGTTAATAATAGTGAAATCATAGATTCATCAAAGTTGGAAGAGACCTACAATGCCATCCAATCCAACCATTCACTCAGCACTGCCTCTGTAACCCCTAAACCACTAAACCAGCACCAGATCCAGACACTTTTTAAACACCTCCAGGGATGGTGCCTCAACCACCTCCCTGGGCAACCTATTTAATGGCCGATCATGTTATATTATCCATAGAATGACAGAGTATACTGCAGGGGCTGTAAAGTCCTCCTGATATAATAGGGTTTGTCACTGATGTCTGACCAGTTTTTTTCTCTGGATTCTTTTAAGCAGAATAGAAGATGAAATGAGTAGCATAAATTACAGGAAGCAATTTATATTTAAAATCTTTTTCCTCCATAACTTAAGACAGAGTAGCAAAAGAAATTCAGGATTTACCATGACAGCGTTTGCAGGCACATCCGAAGCCAAAATAATCTGGGTGAATCTGTGCACGTATGCAACTGATAAACCAGGACACCTTCTGAAATTACAGTTTTTGTAATCCCACAATTCCTACCACAATGGTATGTGAGCACCTCCTAATGTAGTTTTACATCCAGAGAGGTGGAAAAGACGATCTTTATTCCCTGTGTGGGAAACTGCAGCACAAACACTTTCTGAAAGATTCACCAAGCTGATACCCCCTTTAAAAATGTATCTCATTTTAGGGCAATAACCTGAATATTTCCAAGAACACAGTGTGTGTGACATGGACCAGGAACCATATGTTTCAATTCTTGACCCTTTCCCCAGAAATTGTCATTATGAGGTGAGTCAAACCATACTGTATCTCTTAACTCTCTGTTACAGAAAGTTACAGATTCAACATGATATTTTCAGATTATGAAAATTTATCCATTACATTTATGATCTCAGATGAAGGTATTCCCAGTCAAAACAAGTAAGATTTCCATCAGTGTTTATACCTTAAGAAGCTCATGCCTGAACAAGATGAGCAGGAGCCAGGCATGCTTTCAGGAAGTGCTGTTACAAACAACCTTCACCAGCACAGACCCTTCTGTTCTGCCTCCAGAATGGCTTCTTCTCCCTCCAGTCAGGACACTTACAATGAGTTCTGAGATCCTAAATATAAAAAACAAAACATTATTAAGAATGCAAGTACTATAGAAATTACTGACATCTTAAATATTACAAATTCAAAGGAAATCTTTAGTATCTAAATTGAAGTTCTAGTCAATGTTGCCAATGCACTGGGGACACTGGTCTCTGCATTTGAGTGCCCTAGACAGTTTGAGAAGAAACATCTCCAAACAGTTATGTACAACAGGAACATATTTCAGTGCCTGACAGAGATTTGTGGTGCTGCTGCCCACTCAAGAGTCAGACCCAGAGCAAAGCACTCACAGAGTCTGATTTTAGACTCAAGACTCTCTTAAGCACACTTAAATAATTGTACAGCAGTTCACTAAAACAGAATCAACAACAAAATCAAACCAAAACAAAAAAATAGAAACAGAAAACCACAACCCTCAACCCTGTAACTAATCAAATCAAATAGAAATTCAAGGAGATTAATTACTTTCAGATTTAAAGAAAATGCAGGCAGACAAAAATCCAGACTCTTTAGCCTGAAGGTAGGGGGCTATTCATCCTCTGCATTTTAATGATAATTTCAATGAAAAACTAAGGAAATTATTGGTTTTCAGTCCCTCTTCTATAGTACTTTGCAAAATTAGCATAGGTTTTAGCATTCTATTAATAAGAAACCTGCCTGCCGCAGCCACAGTAACAGCCACGTTAACAGACTCACAGTTAGCCTGGTTACTGTCAATTTAACCACTTGGGAAAACAGTCATCTAATACTGACTATGAATCACCCTCAAATCTTTGTGGTATGAACAGAAACACACTTGTAGTCTGTGCTTGCTAATATCTGATTTTATGTTCAGAGAAAAAAGAGTCAAGGGAGTTCCCCTTGCCCCTGCTCTCAAAAAGACAATAAACTGCAGCACAGCAGAACAACTATGTGATTTTTTTTTTCCACTTTTAATTGATCTGTGAGGTTTACCTGGATAGAGTCTGAAGATATTTTTGCCAAGGAAGTGTCTCACTTTGTAAGAGCTTTCAGGAGAGAAATCTTCTGTGTTCTTCTGCTTCTGTTGCACTTGTCTGTGTTAAAATTCTACTCTTTTTTTCAATTTTATATCATGGTGTAAACTCTCATCAGTTTCCTGCATGAGTAGAAAACCCAGTGATCTGGGGTTTTACAGAAATAATTATCCACAGAGAGGACTGCCCACACATCCTAAAGGTCAGACCTGAAATTTTTTTAAAAGAAAGTTTTCCTTTTATATCTATGGTATTCCAGTTTCCAAGCAGTGGTGCTGCAACCTGTGGTTGATGCCATGGGGAAAGACAATGGCATATTTTGTTAAACCATATTGAAGTGATATTTCTCTGATTCAATATAATGTGGACTCTTTCCGTCACCTTAAAATTACTAGATAATAATGTCTTACTATAGACAATGTCTCTCAGTTGACCTTTTCCCTCCCTCCTCCTTTCAAGATGCCTATTATAACTCCATAGTTTGGAGTAATTAAAGTGTGTTTTCATCCCCCTTAACCACTAGGATTTATTCCTACCTGTTTGAGGTGCTAAGGAGATTTTGGAACACCACTGTAAGGAAATGGAGATGATGGAGATAACAAAATGGAAGCAGTGGGAAGCTCCTCAAGTCATTGAAGAGGAAATCTTGACAATCCAAGGTGTGTGGAGAAAGTGCAGTGCAGGGGACCTTCAGAGATTCCAAATACAAGTATTAAAACTAGGTTTTAACTGCTTAAGAGCCACAATTTCCTCTAGCAGGCATAGCCAAGGTAGATCAACTTGAGCTCAGGTGTTCCAGCATTACATTTTGCATTTTGCTGTTAGATAAAGCCAGAAAAAGGCTTGGAGTTGGATTTTGAACCAGGGTCAAAGTAGAGGCAAGTCTTAATTTCATGATTCACAGTAAAGCTTCTGCATGAATTTGTACAAAATTGGTTCTGGACTTGAAGAAATGGACGCTGCCTAACTTTAGGCACTAGTAAGCTGCTCTGTAGGCAATGGCTATTGCTCCTTCTGGTTGTGGCTGTTACTTATGGAGACTTTACAAGGCCCAAGACATTTCCATATTTGAAAACACTCAGAAAACAAGTGCCTTCACCCGGCTGCACTGTGAGATCTGTTCTGCAGTTCAGGGAAACCATTTTTTCTGCTTGGTGAAGATTTTGAGCACTCCAATAATAGTCACCATTACATATTTTATTTTTCAAGCAAGAGATAACTTCTCTGCTCCAGTTTTCCAGCTTTGATCATCCCTCCCACTATTCAGTCCTTTTTTTCAACAGGTTCAGGTAGTGAACTACATTCAGCATAAAACTTTTTACTCTTCTTTCAGTGGATCAGTTCAGTGTTTTGTCCTCTCCTAGGACCTCAGTCATAGAAGCAGTAAAAGTCTTATTTTTGAGCCATTTTAACACAAAAAACGAAAACCAGGTGCCTTAAAACCATCATGGTTTTGAGAATTGCAGAGAAAGCAGCTTCTTTCCACAGAAAGTAGGCAACTGACACAATAATAATATAGCAGAACATGTTAAGTCTTGCTTGTTTTTACTTTTACAGAAGTATTGGTATTGAACAGCTAAGAGTATCTGTAAAAAAGTTTTCCAAACATGCTGAGACAGCTGAACTTGCACAATGCTCTCTTTACTTGTCAGTAAACCCCACAAATGTGTAACATTCAATATGGAAAGGCAGGTCTCATCTTAACCAGCTGGCAAGCCAAAGCAGCAAAAAAGTCTGTTGTTGCCCCAGGACATAATCTCAGCTTTCCCCCAAAAACTGTGTTAAAGTCAGGGAAGCATTTGAGAAAATGCTTGCACCCACCCACAGTCAGTCTACTGCCATCTCTCCATCCATGACAGATCTGAGATCTCTTTTAACTGCCCTGTTATGTAGAAGCCATGGACTTTCATTCAAACAGAGAGAAAACACAGTCATCAGAACATTAAGCTCACATGAAATTTCCATTTCCTTACAGGAAAGACTGTATGGGATCTGAACATTCTCCAAACCATGCAGCCATTCTGGAGTCACACTTGAACATTTGAGCTCAGACCTATCTGCCCTTGTTGAATATTTTATGTTGACACAAACCACATATGTTATGTATCTGCCTCCTTTCTCCCTTCTGAATTGGTTTCTCTGATCATTGGAACGAAGATACAAAAGGAAATTAATCTGCTGCACATGAATGTCCTTCATGGTATTTAAAGTCTTTCCCAGATCTTACTTTGAAAGAGCATGAAGATAAGCCCAACATGAATTGCAGCATACAGATTTTGGAGGATAAATTTTGAGAAAAGGAAAACATTTTTTTTTTTTAATTTACCTTATTTGCTGAAAATGAAGGTTTTCAGCTCAGTTTATGAAGCTTGGGTCATTTTCTTCACATCATCATTAATAGTCACAAATCTCAAATTAGAGATAATATTTATTTTGATTGCAAAACAAAAATTCTGTTCAGTCTTTAATTTACAATAAGTTCGTTGGGTTAATATTGTTTTATTAATTTTATATTTGTTAGGCTTTGAAACTTTTATGTTTAAAGTTTGTTTCCACAAGAATTTTCAATTCCAAATCCAGAATGAAAAATAAATTCTGCTTTTCCTCAAAATCTGAGGGTCAAAATAATTATTTACAAAATTGAATTATTAGAAATATTGGAAAATTATTCTAATCCTTTTTTAAAGCATAGATGAGGGATGACAGATGAAGAACTTAAGCTGATATTAAAGAATTTCAAGAACTGTTTTGATGATTCTTTGCTTAAAGTAAACATGGAGTTAAAGAGGAATGTGTGTACATGATATAGACACTGGTTTGAGCAATTATTGAAGGATTTGTTAAAACGTATGCAGGTTACACCTAAAGTGCTTAGAGGTTGTTGAAATTCAGATGGAAGCTGTTGCAGAGATTTTGCAAATATGTGGAATCACTAAATAAGCCAAAACAACATTCCATAATTACAGATGCACATCAATGACCGGAAAGAAGTGTTTTCCTGTAGTTTCTGAAGCAATAATTTATTTAGAGATTTTTCTCTTGGGGCAGTCTACAACTGCTTGGCTGCTAATTTCCCTTTCCCATTGGTGCAAAGGATAAAATCAGATAATAAAGGTAGAAAAGCAGCATGTATGTGATACCTGTTCTGTAATTTTCCATTGTTGTGGGAAAGAGCAAAGCTCCAGTCTTTGGAGACATGGAGAATGCAGGAGGTGCTTTGATTTATTTATTAATTCTGCATGTGATGATGCTCATGGCGCCCTGCATTTGCCAATTTCCCCATGTAGACAATAATTCAGTACCTGCACATAAGTGTCCAGGTCCTGGCTATGGTGAGTGGATTTATGGAGATCCTGAAACTTTGGTCAGGCTACACAAACAGATTTTCAGGTAAACCACAAGCCTGGAAAATGTCTTCCAGCATCTGTTTTGTGACTACTACATAATGAAGACTGTAGCCCTTGCTGAAGCATCCTGGCTCTTTTTGACCCAGGTGGGGCAGTATCCTTGAGGCAAGCCATGCATCTTGTCCAGAAAAGGAAGTGATGGCATTTTTTTGCTAACACGTTATCTGAAACATTTTCAGAAAATTATATAGTCTGAAGAAAGCATAAAAGTTGTTCCAAAGCTGACTTCATGGGCCATGCAATGATGAGTAAAGTTAAAAGAACATAAAACAGTCAGATATAGACCCATTGGAGGTGACAATGACACCAAGCATAGAGGCCTCAACTGTGGTTGGTTTTCTTGGCACATCTTCTAGAATTTGGGATTTTCACATTTACTACTTAACACATTGCAGATAATTCATCAGCATCAGCTATTTCTCCCCTCCAGAGGCCCTACTAAACGAGCATGTTTAAAGTCAATAAAAAGCAATCTCCCTAGAACACAGAAAAATCAGTTTCTTGTTTATAAGGATCAAAACTAATTTTTACATTCCAAGTAGTCTGTTTTCCATTTTCCAATTGGCATGCATGAAGTTGAAATCATATCTACATAGGTTATGTTCAACTGCAGGAGTCTGGAGGTATTTTGTTAGGGAAAAGAAGACCAAAACCAATTAAAAATTTATCAAATAGACACTGTCCTTGTCTAANNNNAAAAAAAAAAAAAAAAAGAAAATAAATCTGTATTTAAATTAAACCAAGGAGCAGCCTTGCAAAACATAACTTTGCAGCACTTCTAAAGGAAGGCTTTTTACAGTTTTACACTAAGAAAGTGAGCTCAGTCACCATGGCTAGGACGCTGGGTACACAAAATCGTTTCTACTGGAAAACATTTGTAAGATCATCTAGTCCAATCCTTAGCCCATCACTGCCAAATCCACCACTAAACCATGTCCCTAAGTGCCACATCTCCGTGTCTTTGGAACATTTGAAGGAATGGCACTCTACCACTTCTTGGGGTGGCCTGTTCCAGTGCCTGACCACCCAAACAGTGGAGCCATTTTTCCTGATATAGAAACTAAACCACCCCTGGCACAACTGGTTACATCACTTGTAACCAGGGAGAAGAGACCAACCTCACCTGGCTCCAGCCTCCTTTCCGGAAGCTGTAGAGAGTAAGAGGGTCCCTCTGAACCTCCTTTTCTCCAGGCTAAACATCCCCAGCTCCCTCAGCTGCTCCTCATCAGACTTCTGCTCCAGACCCTTCCCCAGTTCCATTGCCCTTCTCTGGATGTCCAGCCCCTTCCTTTTAGTGAGTGGCCCAGAACTGGTCACAGTATTTGAGGTGTGGCCTCACCAGTGCTGAATACAGGGGGTGATCCCTGTCCTGGTCCTGCTGAACCCATTATTGTTGGTACAGGCCAGGATGCCATTGCCTTTCTTGGCCACCTGGGCTCACAGCCAGCTTGTGTTCAGGCCCTTTTCTGCCGGGAAGCTTTCCATCCCCTGGGAAACTGTGCCTTTGTAGATGCTGCATAGTTGAGTACATTTGCATGCTATATAGACAGACAGCCACAGCACAAGGGGCAATGTCTTTGAACTGAAAGAGAGCAGGTTTAGATTAAGTGTTAGAAAGAAATTATTTATTCCAAGGGTGATGAAGCACTGGAGCAAGCTGCCCAGGGAGGTTGTGAATGCCCCATCCCTGGAAGTGTTCCAGGCCAGGCTGGATGGGGCTCTGAGCAGCCTGATACAGCAGAAGGTGTTGGAAATAGATTGTCTTTGAGGTTCTTTTCAACCCAAACCATTGTATAATTCCATGGGGTCATTGTGGCCCAATTGCAGAACCTGGAATTAAATCCATGAAATTGACCTCAGCCCATTAATCCAGACTGTCCAGACTCCCCCATGGAGCCTTGCTACCCTCCAGCTTGGTGCTGGCTGCAAATTCACTGAGGGTGCCCTTCATCTCCTCATGCAGATTGTTGATAAAGATATTATTTAAGACTGTCCCCAGTACTGAGCCCTGGGCAATACCACTTGTGTCCAGTTGCCAGCTGGATTTAACTCCATTCTCCACAATTCTCTGGGCTGGGCCATCCAGACAGGTTTTTACCCAGAAAAGGGTGCAACCATCCAAGCTGTGAGCAGCCAGTTTCTCCAGGAAAATGCTATAGGAAACAATGAAACACTACCAAGGAACATAAGCAGCTAAAACAACCTCTGCAGATCTTGGGTTAGATGAATACGTCCTTTATCTGGGCATTTGTATACAGCAATTAATTTTCTTATTAGTCCTCCAACATGTTCATGTTCTCTTTGACATTTACAATCTTTTGTGTGTACAGGAAATGCCCATAAAGTGTGCACTTATAGAAGCTGGATAGATGAGTACATTTCCATGCTATGCAGCTTTCCCTACAATATGAACAATTGCTATAAAGTAAAAGAACAATTGTTAAACATTAACAGTGTGATTTGTCTGATCAAAAATTAATGGTTACATTTACATTATTCTGCCAGATTGATTTTATTTAATACCAATAATATCCAATATTAAGTAAGGGATAGTGGTTTTAAACTTAAAGACAGTCTAAGGCTAGATAAAGGACAACATTTTTTTACTGTGAGAAGGGGAAAACACTGCAACAGGTTTGCCAGAGAGGTGGTAGATGTCCCACCCCTGGAAACACTCATGGTTAGGCAGGACAGGGATCTGACCAACCTAATCCTGTTGAAGATTTCCCTGCTCATTGCAGAGCATTTGACTAGATGAACTTGAGGTTCTTTTCAACCCAAACTTTTATTTGAGTCCATAATTCTAAAGCAGACACTGCAATAGGTCAGAAGAAATGTTTCCTAAGAGAGTTTTGTCCCTATATGGATGGCGCAGATCCCACCAGAGACGAGCCAGATATGGAAATGTACTTTGGGGTAACTAAAATAAAGTGAGATTAATCCTGTACTGCTGAAAATAGTGCATCTCAAGTCAATATTTGCATTAACAGAACTGGAAAACTGAAATTTTGGGCAAGTATAGCTTCTAGAAAATCCAGCCTGCATCATCCTGAGAAATCCAGCCAGTATTACTAGACACTCTAACTTATCAAGGATTTGATAGTGCCAGTTCCTTTGATAAACTCTACAATAAGTTCTTAATCTCTTGAGCACAAAAAAGCAAAAGAAGGACAATAACCTTTGTTAAGCCTGGCCATGTTCTCTGCTCAAGGTGTCTCAAGAAGTGATCCCAAGGACGATTCAAAATGTGGCAGCATGACCATTACCTGTTCCCTAGCAGTATCCACGTGCAGAAATTCACAGCGACACCAGACTGATGCGCTGGTAAAGGTCAGCATGCAGGGCTGAGACAGAATTGGACACTGTGTGAATATGGTTGAGATTATGAAATATCATCAATGCTTATATACTTATTTAGCAGTAGATCTTTTGCAGTTTACAGTTCTGATTGAAGAGCAAAATCAGCAGGGACCATTGGTCTTGGCAGTGACAAGGATTTTCCACAACCACGCTCTCCATTATCCTTTTTTCCCTCATGTCAGTGGGCAGAAGATGGCCTTTGGTTACTGAAATACTGACCTGGGCACAGGCAATATGAATTCATATTCTCCCAAGGCAGAGAGCCCAGAGGTGGCTGCCCCTGCCCCAGGAAAGGGACCATAGCACATGGGAGTCACAAGGAGACTCCCTCTCGAGGGTGAAGACAACAACTGGCACTTCATGGATGTCCCCTTGCACTGCAGAGTTCAGATTTAAAACAAAAAACCTGTCAGACTGTCATAACTTTACTGATGCATTTTGGTGCTCCACAGTTTTGTCCTGCCCCACTGAACTTGCCAGCTCATGTTCCTTCAGTTTAAAACACCTCACAGTTATTGTATATAGTGCCTTTTATCAAAGTATCATGAGTTACTTTTGCAAATACTGGTTATGCCTTTCAGCTTCACATGAAGAATAATCCTTGTCCAGAGTCATGAATTAGTCAATAAGAGACAGAAATATTGTCTTGGTTCCCAGCCTCATGCATTACATGCTACTTAAGATCATAATTGTGCATATTCATAATTTAGACCTGAAGGAGGTAATAAGAAAAAGTATTCATGAGTACAGCAAAGACTAATCAATGCTGACACTAGATAAGAGGAAAATATTTTTCAAAAAGAACAAGAGCTGACTTATTAAAAGTCAAAATAATGCCCTATTACAACACGTCAAATAAAGACAAATGAAACAAAGAAATGCAAATCAAAGGTTTTATTATTGTAGCCATAGACTCATTACACACCAGAAGCTGAAAGAAATAAATATGATTTAGAAAAGTAGACTAATGATTGGGGTTTTTGCCAATATGCCGTAGGTATAAATGGTGCTACCAATATAGCTGAAACAATATAGATCTCAGTACATGCCAAGTATTTACCCTGTTTTTGCAATGAAAAACACATTTAAATTAATGTACTTTAAACATATCTGTGTACTATTTGACTTGTATTCTAAAAAGTATTTTGAGCATGCCTACTTGGTATGAATGATGTAATTTTTTCTTTTCTAGTGGAAAAAAACTGTTGCATATTGCCTTGAGTGGATATCATTTTTCCCTTAAAAGAATTAGAGGAAAGTAGGCCATCATTAGAAAATGTAAAGATTCCATCTGAACCCCAGCAGACTTTTCATTTCTTGACTTCTCCATAAATGAATCAGGTGTAATGAATACCATGTCTCTAATCCTTAATTTTAGCTTCTTGCATTCACAGGGCAGTCATTCCCCTTCAAGTTACAACAAAACAATTCTTCACCATCAGGATTCCCTCTTGTGAAACATTGAATGGAGCTATTCATAAAACTAAAACTGAATTTTGCTCACCTTTTTATCAAAAATGTTTCTTCCTTATCACCTGCCCCACAGCGGGCCCACTCTTTTGGGTGAGCAGCTCCCATGCTGCCCAAACTCTGTCAAAATTTGTGATTATGATGCAGATAGGGCAGATTCCAGCTGTATGTGCCTCATGGCCAGATGTGGACTTTTGCATGTCCCCTTTTTCATGTCCATGATTAGCTGAGAACACATCCTCCAAGTGCACTTGCAACACAGCTGAGGTGAAAAAGCAGCGTGGTTGTGTTTTCACACTGTGCTGCTAAGGAATGTCAGAACTAGGACCGTTATCTAAGCAGTCACTATGTTTGCAAGAAGAACAAAATGATTGAGATCTTTCTCCTGTGTACCCTAAAAAGACACGATAAGAAATAACAATGTCATTGTTTGCTTTCAGTAAATTAATCTCTTGTGTTATGTAGACATAAAAAGTTTGTTTTTGCTGAAATATACCATTTCAGTTCCAACATTATGGACTTGGTGAAAATTCAGTTGTGAAATTGCCATTTTCTTTCAGTTACAGTTACTTATTTAAAGCAAATCAAAGTTTATAGCACCTTTTTGAAATGCAGGTCACTTCAGAAAGATATATTGATTTGCAACCTGAAACACAATGGTCTGACGTCAGTATTCAAGCACTTTGCATTCCAAAGCACTCCCTTTTGTGTTTGGAGACCTCATGATGTTATCCCAAGCCACAGACTATACACCCAATTTGAGATTTAAAAAATAATAACACATCAATTAATTTGGCAATTTTAACATATAAATCTTCACATACAATCTGCAGTCCCTAATGGAGCAATAATCTTGTGATCTTTTGGACTAATTCCTACAGGCAAAGGTTTTAGTTATGGATGAGAACAATAGAGGACACAGTTCAGAGGGATTAATGAAGTTATTGTTTTGTACAGATGTGAAATCTATAAAAATCTTCGTTGCATGCCAAAATATCAATTAGTGACTTTCCTTTCCACTGGCTCCCCTTTTCCTTCCCTTCATTGTACATCCTACTTTCCCATGTTCTCACCAAGTTTTTGTTCTAGCAGAGCTAGAGAGAGAGTGGAGCACCCTCTGCAAGGAAACATCCAAATTGTAATATTGTGTGTACAACCCACTAAACAGCTGGTAGCACATAAACATTTGAGGTCATATTCAGTCCATGCATACATGGCCTCAGAGCATTATCCAAAGCCTTTTCACTGGCTCAGGACACTGGCTGGTGAAATAAAGCTTAATATGAGAACATAAACTTCTTCTCCCCACTCTTTGTCCAGATTTGACTCCTCAAGGTGTATTCCCTCACCCAAAAGTCTGGAAGCCAAGTGAAGAAACAGTAATTAAACATACATCCCACAAAGCTGATTCAGGTAATTTTCACTTGGGTTTTCAGAAGGGAAAAAATCAAGAGCTGTATTTGCTAAGTAGCTTGCACTGTGTACTTTCCAAACAATACCTCAACCAAACTGGTAATTTCATAGAACAATAGAGAACACTGGCCAACCAGGCTCCTCTCTCAAGAAAAGAAGCACTGACTAGATGAATCTTTTCTTACACTGTGGACACACAGGGTCGATGGGGGACACGTGAGATTTTTAACCTTCCCTCCTGGACAACCACTGAAAAAAGGCACCAGGGACCTCAGTTTATAATAAACAACTCCTCTGTATTACGCTGCACCTAACAACACACCACAAACACTGCTGCTGCTGCTGCTCTGAAATGCCATTGTTGGTCACAAGCCCAAATCCCTCTGTGGGACCTGACCATCTGTCAGGGAGAGCAGGACACAGTTTGATGCACAGTGTCACCTACAGACAGGAAACCAAAACCAAAACAGCAGGATGAGGTGGTGCAAAAACCGTGCAGTGCCTGTAAAGCAGGAATCTGCCCCCTTGTTCTTTCATTTCATCACCTTTTAACTGCAAATGGGAGATGTCCTCAAAAGGAGCTTGTGACATCTTTCAACATCTGCACACAAGTAATATCAGCATATCCATATGAAAGCTTTTCACTTTCCCAGGCTGTTATCCAAATCCTTTGATGTGCAACTGGTACTTTGAGAGGGCACATCCTCTTCCAGAGATACTATAAACTCATGAAGCCAAGTGAGGTAGAGAAACATCTATGCAAGTTTCAGACAAAATTCATAACCACTTCCTTTGGATCTATGGGGAGGATGGAAAGGAGGTAACGGTTCAGCTTAGCTTGAGTTACTGAGATGCTTTCTATAGCTTAAATTGTGAATTTTAGAATTGGCTTTGTAACACTTATCTTTAATAGACTGGCAGATTTTGAAGACAAATAGGTAACATTAGAATAATGTTAGGATAATTTCCAAGAAAAAATGCTCTCTTGGAAGAAGAAATGTTGACTTAAAGCAGTTTCTTCATGTAAGAAACAAGTAAGAAATCAGATTTCCTTGACCACATTTTCAATTTTTCCAGCTCATCTAAAGCCAAAATTGCAAAATCAGAAAAGTGTTATCCAGTGCAAAGCCAAGATAATGGGATGTGGAATTGCATCCAAACTTTATGATGATTATGACACAGTAAGTGCCTAATATGATGAAGTTTTGCCATCACTAATTTGCATCATGAAACATGAAATTAAAATATACAGCTGATTCATGTGGAATGAAGAAACAGCATTTACCTCATATTTTTGTTTCACCAGATTTGAAGTAATTCTGCCTTGTTATTGATCCATAACCAGGCTGAAATCTGTTTTCAGCTGATTTGGGTTTTTAAATTCATTATTTTAATTGGACATTGACATGTTAGAGTTCATTTCTCAGCCATATTTCTGTATGTAAAAGCCATCACAAACTCTCTGATGCCATATTTCTGAGCAGACCTTCCCTAGGCAGACTACAAGTGTTTATCAGCCCTCCAAAGGCTATTTACTAGAAACAGCATTCATTGGCCTGCTTTAGACATGTTGTGCATGGATTTTGAATTACCTTTACTTCCTCTATTTCAAATTTACTCTTTCTAATCTTGCCCTTTCCTATAGTATAAAGGGAAGAAATGTTCGGAGTCCTGCCTGCCAAGAAACCTTCCCTGGCTTCTGCTACTGCTGTGGGACTCCAGCCTGTCATCCATCCCAGGAAATGCTTGTGAGGTTTAAAAACTCAACTCACATCCCTCTAGCTGTGTCACAGGACTCATTCACAATCTGGCAGGGGAAGGGGGTGGGGTTGAGCTGACAGCAGCAGCAAAGTACTGCTCACACTTTATTCATACAGGCTGTCACCAAAGGGAAAGGTCACAGTTGATCACTTGCTTGATCACAGTTCTGCTTACCTTACATTTTTTCTTTATTCTTTTTCTTTCTTCACATTCATTCAATCAAATTATTAAAATATAATATTGCAGAAAAACCAGGCAACAGTGGTGGGTGAATGCTTTCCTTCCTACATGATGTGTTCAACTCAAATAGCAGACATTAGAGGGGAAATGACAAGTTTATTATCATTGCATTACCTCACTGAACACTTCAGAGTCTCCAAATTCATGTAGAGTCATCTGATGTCCATCACCTGTGTGATATCCACCTATTGTTCAAGTAGGCCAGCTGTTCTCAATCTTGATTTTTTTTCATAAAATCACAGAATCATAGAATCATTTATATTGGAAAAGTCCTCAAAGATCGCAAAGTTCAACCATAAACCTAGCACTGCTCCACTAAACCATGTCCCTAAGTGCCACATCTATATATCTTCTAAATGCTTCCAGGGCTGGTTACTCCATCACTTCCCTGGGCAGTCTATCCTAATGCTTGACCACCCATTCAGCAAAGAATTTTTTACTAATATCCAACCTAAACTTCCCCTGGTACAACTTGAGGCAATTTCCTCTGGTCCTGTTGCATGTTACTTGGAGGAAGGGTTTTAAAACCAGCTAAGGATCAAAGTAAACTCTTGATATATTAATGGCAGAAAGCAGCAATCATTTGAGGGAAATATGGATTAAGACTCAAGAGAGAAATCACAGCACTGCAAGGTTAACCCTGTCTGTCAACAACCTGCACACTGCTAACCACTGGTGTAAGGAGCAGTAATTGATGGCACAGACACACCCAGCTCTGCACACCCCTCTGGCCCTGGAGAAGTGCAGATGGGCAGCCCCATCCCCACATCCCATCAGCTGGGCACCCTGCCCTGGCAGAGTCTCACAGGAGGGTGCAGTGTCTGGGCAGGGCAGCACTGTGACACTGGTACCCCATGGCAGTGTCAAACCAGCTGCTGCTGCTGGTATGAGGACACTCTCCATACCAAAAAAAAACCAAACCAAAACCCAAAAATACCTCTTTGTATTTTCCTGGGTAATATTTTGATATTTTGTACACCAGACAATCAGCTTCCCTTCCACTGAGGAGCAAGGAGCTGCAGAGACAACCACCTTGATAAATTGACCATTGTCCCCATTGCCTGTCCCCCTGCACCACTGCAGAGAAGATAGAGAAAATCATGAACAAAGTGGAGCCTGGGAAGAAGGGAAGGGTGGGAAGAAGGTGTTTTTAAGATTTTATTTTGTTTTCTCAATAATCTACTCTGAATTGCTTGGAAAAAATTCAGTTAAATTCCCCAAATCAAGTCTGTTTTTCCCTTGATGGTAATTGCTGAGTGATCTGTCCTTGTCCTTATGTCAACTCAAGAGCCCTTTGTTACATTTCCTCTTCCCTGTGCAGTGGAGGGGAGGCAGAGCAGCTTCAATGGGCACTGGGCATCCAGCCAGGGTCAGCCCACCCTGTCAGCCTGGGCAGCTGTGGCTGTCCCTTTCCTGTCACATCTACAACCCCTTCTGCCTGTTATCCAGGCTATTTTGCCAAGGCCAGACCATAGTGCAATCCCTACAAGAAGCCCTAAATTCTGCTCAGGCTAAGAGCATTGCTCTCATCCTCTAAAACAGTCAGAAAACATTTTCTGTCACTTGGTCTCCAGAACAAGCTCAGCTAGCAAGAACAAAAGACGATTACCATGAGATTTAATGCAACAGATGCAGTTTTAGAATTATAGGAATATTTCTAGCAAGAATAACCATTGGAGCAGCTTACAAACTGGTTGTGCATCACCCATCTGTTCATATCAAGACGAGCTGCTATTCGTAGAAAACATACTGTAGGTCAAATCAAAATTCTGGTGTAGGAAACTGATTTTTTAATCGTTTTTTTTGCAGAAGTCAGATTAAAGGAGACTAAATACAATTGCCATACGTTTACATTTTCCAAATATGTGCTATTTTCCCTCTGTAATTTAAGTAAAATTGTATTTCTAATGAAAGGATCTGTGCCTTTTTTCTACCCTGCTGCACTTGGAGAAGACTGATAACTTGAGCATGTAACATAAACCCAAAAGACCCCACTGAAGTCTGACTACACAGCCCCAGGTCAGCAACACCTTTTTTATACAGCCCTTCCCAGATGTGTCACATTCACAGGTGCTGTAGTGTGTATTTCTGCCTAAAAAATCCCAGCTAAAGTTATGGGGACACTCATCATAACAGCTATTTCCACCCTTGGGTGACTGACATTTTTAATTCAGTCCTATCCTTTCAAGAGAAACTTCCCTGAGATTCCAGAAAGGGATGTCAGCCATAGGTGAGGAACCAAAAGGAAGTACTCTGGGAACTGAGCAGAAATTCTGGGGACAGCATGATGTCATTTATATAAGCATAAACTAGAGAGGTAAGATAGCACGCAATAGTTTTAAAAAAAAACCCAAATGGAACCACCTTCCTTTACAGCCCCTTGCTCAGCACACTACATTTCTCTTAGTCTGCTTATTGATGGATCTTTAACCTGGTTCCATTTCCTCCTGGCTGCCCTGTTCAGGAGAGTGCAGAGCTCTAAAGATTAGGTGAGGGTACTCAGACAGCTCTGCCTCTCCAGAATAAGTAGACATAGCTGCCTGACTGGGTCTTCTTGTTTGCTTTTTGTGGGTTTTATTTATGCTTTCAAGTTGTTCATTCCAGCTGTGCCTGAAAGTGGAGGGGACAGCTTAGTCCCATTTAAGCCAAGTTCATGTGTGGTATCCGCTCCTACTTTCTCTTCTCAACATGGGAAGACAGCCAAGGGACATCCAATCAGTAGGAAAATGATCTTCAGGGATGCTTGAGCGAGGACCCATCAAAGTAAAGAGCCAACACAGCTGGAAAAAATAGAAGAGAGCAAGACCTCACTGAAAGCCAGATGTTCAGTGCACATTTTCCTTTCCATTTTTTTTTTTTAATCAGAATTTTTTAACAACAACAGAAACACATCCTACTTTTTCTTAAAATACAGTCAGGAAAGGAGACTGCTTATGAGTTTAAGTTCATGTGTTTTATTGCTCTAATTCCTTTGAAAAAAGTTTAGACATAAAATATTATTGATTGGAGAAGAAACATATGCTTCTTGGCTCAGCAATGCTCAGTGCAGTCAGTGTTGGATCTTTTTCTTTCTGTGTACTTTCACAAGATGTCCATTGGTTTTGAATTAGTTGCATTGTAGAGTTAAATTTATATGATGGGATTTAGCAGACAAAACAAAGGCCCTTTACAAAAAATGTTTTCACTGAGATTTTGATGGAAGAAGAGATATAAAATAATGGGAAAGAGTGTAGCTGAAGAATAAAGTCTAGAGGGAATGTTTCCCACACAGCTTAAAAGCTTGGTAAATCCAGCACTGAACTAATTTACAAGGGACTGTGACTGAAGCAATGCCAAGAGAAAGAAGAAGGGAGGCTCAAATGTCAAAAAACCCCAAGTCCTATTGAAGAAATCAGTTTAGGGGTAGAACGGTGCAAGAACTTGGAATCAGAGATGCCTTGTTTGGGCTAGATGTCCCAGAGCCTGCGTACAGGTGTGACTAATATTTCCCCTGATGCACAGCAAACTTGAGAAGAAAGACCACTCAGCAGGGATTTGAGAGTTCAGCTCTTGGCTTCGTTTTTAACCTTTTCTGTGTGTACACCAAGTCCTGATCCTCCCTCTTTGTGTGAGCTCTCCTGGAAGGAGGCTGAGTCCTGTCGTGTTTGCAGCTACTCCACCATTGTGTTGGTGAGAAATGTTTTCACAAGCATGCCTAAAGAGTTCTATACAGAAAAAAAATTTGATAAATTTCACAGTTTTTCAATCAAGATGCAGACACATACTGGCACAAAACTGGACATTCCTCATCTACATGGATGTCAGTAAGCTACTTTTAATGAGAAATTACTAGTGGCCATAGTAACAGAGGATTGTGGAGAAAAGAGGGAGAGTAAGAGAGTTTTGAAAGCTGGGAAATGTAATCTGAAATTAGCGTATTTTGAATTCAACTACAAGTTTGCTTAATCACAGAATGAACTAATATTTTAAGAAATGCCAGTTAGGAATTTTTGATAAAATCTGCTGGTGCAACCTCGAAATTTTGTATAAGTACAGTCGTGACAAACACCACACCAAAAGCTGGTTGAGAATAAGAATCACAGATATGTATTGAAATCAAATTAAGCAGCAAAAATGCATCATTTAGGGAGAGTTGAAGATGAGGAAATATGTACATTTTTTATCAGTGGCTTACAGTGAGGTGGTGGGTCACTGCTGCGGAAAATAAATCAACCCTAGGACAAATGGAGGATTTTAGTATTTTAGTCACACATAAGGGAGTATTAACAAAACTCAGCTGCTGAAGACATCACCTTTAGGACTCTAGAGGTATAGAATCATCAGGGTTGGAAGAGACTTTCAGGATCATCCAGTCCAACCATCAGACCTGTACCACCACTAAAACCCCAAGTGCTAAACCACATCACCCAGAACCAGAGCCAGATTCCTCTTTGCCAGCTCCAGGGATGGTCACTCCACCACGTCCCTGGGCACCTGTTCCAGTGCCTGACCACCCAACAGTGAACATTTCTTTTATAATATCTGATCTGAATCTCCCCTGTCTCTGTTTAAGGTCATTTCCTCTGGTCCTCTCCCTGCAGGCACAGCTGCAGTGACTGGCTCCCAGCTCACTACAATCTCCTTTCAGATGGTTGTGGAGAGTGATGGGGCTCCCCTTCAGCCTCCTCTTCTCCAGATTTCTCAAACCCAGCTCCCCTGGCCATAAGACACATTTTCTGAACCTCTCATGAGCCTTGTTACCCTTCACTGGACGTGCTCCAGCACTTCAGTGTCCTAAACTATCGTCCACCAATTCAGAGAGAGATTTGGTGACCAACAAAAGGAAGCAGAAAATTTGGGGGTATAAGAAATATTCAGCTTGAATGCCAAATGGCAGCCTAAAGGGCTTAAAATATTTTCTCTCGTAAAAGAAAAGCCCAATTAACCAAATAACCCAATTAATAAACACCACACACACACTGGGTGAAAAGACCTACTTGTATTAAAAACAGTGTCATTTTAAGAACAATGACATAAAGACTAGTGGAGAACTAGCAGCCAGAAATTAGAAATCAGAAGAAATAAAACTTAGAAGGTTCCCAACTGTTAGGAAATGGAATTTCTAGCAGCAATTAGATAGGTCATAGTAAAATTGAAAATTAAAATTTATTATATTTGCATCATCTGCTTTTAAGATAGAATTAATTTCATTTATCAAATGGAATTAGGATGACAGAGCCTAGAGAAGAAAACCCAGGGGATCCCACCCCAGACTATCTTTCAGCTTCCCACCACTGCTTCTTTTGTCTTCCAGGAAATGTTCCACTATCTTTTTATCTTCAAATCATATCGAACTCTTAAATTATTGGCTTCCTTTCAGTATTTTTATAGTCCTCAAGCTACACAATTATTATTCCAATTTGTCCACCTTGAGATCCTCATAGTCCTCCTACTCTGGCTGAAGATTTCCAACTTCAACCCCACCACCCTTTAACCCCTTCATCAATGAGAAGGAGCCTCTCAACTCTTCCTGAGACCTGTACCTGTTTTTTTCCCCCTTCAGCAACTCTCAGACTAAGCTCAGATTTCCCTCCAGAATCACCTCTCCATTCAACATTTTCAATCTCGGGTAATCAAGCTCCTCCAAAAGAATTTTTTTTTTTTTTTTGTGAGGAGGAAGGACTTTTTCAAGGCTTCAAGTCCTGAAGCCTTGAAGGCTTCTTTTACTTCTAAAAGCCATCTTGTCTTTAGAAATAAATTCTTCTTTCCCAAGAGTGTAATTTTTTTCTCCAAAGACACTCCCAAAATAAGAAGTTTTGGGTTTTCATGCATCCTTCCATAACACAGGGAATGGGAATCATTGGTGTCAGACACCTCCATTAACTCCAGAGAATCAGTATCTTTTTATAGCTCATTATCCTGTTCATTTTATGTGAATGTTTGATTTAATGTTTACTGAACAATATTTTCCTTGTTTCAGCCTCTGAAAATCAAAATTCAAGGTGTATTTGATACAGAATTATAAAAAATATTTTATCTCTCATCTCTCAATAAACACTTCTGGCAGATTCTAAGTGGCAATCCTGCTCCAAAGAGTGATATGGTTGTACTTAGAGTTTGGATTGTAATTACTTTAATTAAGATCAGTTATTTGTAGTAACTGGAGTTCTGTTTTCCAGGGTAATTTGTAACCTAGACTGTAAGTTTAGAGAGCTTCTATTATGCATGCACTAAATTGTGTACAGTGTTACAAGAGTTCTGAGATTATTCTGAACCTAGTGATCCGTTTTACCCCCAAAAAGGTATTGTACATGGTGGGTATTGTGAGATTCAGCAAAGAATAAGAAAAGACAGAAAAAAATTTATGGTGGAAAAGTCTGAGGTAGAGCAATGGTTCTGCTGTCTCCTGCCTTGAGAAGTAATCAGACTGTGTGAGTGATTGCAGATCCACCAGTGATGGAGAGTTTGCACAGATCCTGGTTTCTCAGGCTCTGTGCTGCACGTGCAATTTTGTAGATATTTTTCAGAAGTCTTCAGCATCTCCTTGCATGGCTCAGCCCTCTGGACAGATATTTTTGGATATGAAAGAAATTGCTGCCCTTACAAAGAGTGATTTTGGTCTCAGAATCAATGTTTCCAGCCAATTTCTCCAAACCTTGTCTCTAAAACCTCCCAATCCTCTTGGTGCTACTGCTTTTTCATTTCACTTGGGTCACCAGAGCTGTGATTTCATGTAGTGCTGTTACTTCCCAGTGCTGTTTTTAAACTTTCTGGTTTAGTGAAAAGCATGTGCCTCACTGAGTGAAAAGCAAATTATTCTATGGAGTAAGAGAAAGGATAGAAAAGAGAGAACAAGATAAAAGCATCAGGTTCACACCAGTAGGTAGAGCAAGGCACAGGGACTCTTTGTGTCATCCCATGAAAGCTGGAACTTTGAGAAAGCCACCTCATATCTCTGGAGTTTAGTGTTTCTAGGCCTGAAAACAAACATAATGTTACTCATAATGAAACTACATTTCATGTCCCATTAAAGAAAAAAAGTGTTGTATAAGACATTATGATGTACAGTTGTAAAAACTGGAAAAATGTTCATATTTTATTGGTATAACCAATGTAAAATCAACCATCCTTACACTGTTCTGTAAATTATGGGACACAAAGAACTTTATCTCTTGCTTATGTAGCAGGTATAAGGCCTAGACTTGCTGTTTTAAGGAGAAAATGAATCTTCCCCTCCAGGGAATATGATGAAAAGGGGGATGAGGAGGGAAGGGAATCAGTGGAGCCTTTAGCAAATATGACAGCTTTACTAGAGACAAGTAGATTGTGCAGGTGAAAGAGAGATAAACAAACCATCTGTCCCACCAGCATAAGTGTTTCTAGAGTGCCTGGTGTTTTTCTTCTCTGGAAGATACACAAAATGATAAATCTCTGCTGATAAATCCCTCCAGTGCAGAGTGGGTTCCAGCCCTTGCAGGATTTGAAATTTCAGGATTGTATCATTCAACAACTTTACCAGACATAGTCTCAACTATATAGCTTATGTAAATTATTGTCAAATATAATGCCCCGTGGAAGATATCAGTAATTCTGTGCAGTCATTGCACACACACCTGACTTACCTGTGTGATATCATGACCAGAGCAGTCCTAGCACCTCCAACTATCCTGTAGAACACTGAAAACTCACACTGACTTTTCCTACACTTCAGTTGGTGTCTAAACCTGCTTTATTTTTTTTTAATTAAAAACAAACAAACAAATGACAAACAAACAACAAACAAAAACAAAACACCAACCAACCAAAAACAAAACAAAACAAACAAAAATCAAACAAAAACTGAAACAAAAAAAAAAATCCCCACACAAAAAGATTTTTACTATGTATTCACAAATCTTGATGCTCTCTGGGATTTCTGAGATGACTTGTGGTTTCCCACATTACCAGATCTAGCACTGAACCATTTCTTCAATAATCCAATATATTCCTACACTAACATCCTAATAATCAGGCCAGTTGGGCACTAAGTGATCACAAGATAGCTCCAAACAGATTTCAAATGGTAGAGAGATTTTTTACTGCGGAAAATATGTCAGTGGTATCCTTTAAATGACAAAATATTTGAGTGTAGACAGGATAAATGTTTTCATCCTTCTAAAGCTACATGCAGTGCAATGTAGCATATGTGGGTAGTGCAATGTTTCCAAAGTGCAAAATCCTGAGTCACTGCATGGAGCACATCCCCATGGATTGGCTCACTCATCCTGCTATAAAATTCTCCCTCCCAGCACTGAAAGTTGTCACTTACCATGCAGATTTGGCTCTCTTCAGTGCGATCACATAAATGTCATGTGAATCATCCCTTGATTGCCTGGAATCTCTGGCAAGAACTGCTGGTGATTCCCTTAGAAACCTCTCTTTGGATGGGTAAGTGACCACAAATGATGAAAGAGAGGGCAAGGACAGATTTTCCTTTCAACAGCAGTGCTCCTGGCACGTTGGAGGATTTGATAACATATTGTAAAGCAGAGCCTGCACTGCTCTGCTGAAGTTGGTGCTGTAAGCAATGGGGGGAGATTGCTCAGGCAAACAGCATGCTTAGTACTCAAATATCAGTTTCTTCCATAACCTGAGTTCAGCAAATCTGTATGAGATCCAAGGTGTTTTGCTGCCCACAGTGGAGCTGAGGCACAACTGAACTGCGAGGACCATTTCACAGAATTCCTGCCCAGCAGCTAGGACCTCAAACCTTCCCTGGAAAACTTCATTGTGCTACAAGTTATGCTGTGGCACATTCCCAGAGGTGCCATTATCTTGGTGAAGAGGTTACACAAACTCACCAGACTCCCAAATCCCTTTATTTTTCAGACTTTACATCCTGCCCACCAAGGAGCTCATCTTTGCACACAAGAGGTGTCAGGAAATCCTACACAATGTTTTGCCACACTGCCACACAGATCAGTGTTCCTGTTCTCTTTCAACATAAGAGTGTAAAAATCGACAGTCATTCTTGTCTGCAAGTGTTCGTGCTGCCAAGGAATGGCTAATTAGCTTTTACTGCCAGCATCAGCTCAGCTGGGGCTGGGGGTGTCACCAAAATTTCCATTAAGAGTTAATCATTGTAACTGAGTTTTGCCCTCAGCTACCCCAGAGGAACCACGGTCTTCCAGTAATTATGCTTGACCTGAGCTGTTTTTTAATTTAAACATGCACATGTGGGGAAAATTGTAGGAAGATGCATGAGCCAAAAGAGGATAACACTTTCAAAATCTGGAAAGAAAACCTATGCCTTTGGTGCAGGACTGTACAGTCCATTGCCAAACCAACAGTGATGTACCAGTGCTAGGGCTGTTATGTGCAAATCCCTCTATTAATCTGGATTTTTGTGCCTAAGATTTGTCCATAAACTATAAAACAGAATTTTCCTCTGTAAAAAGTAGAGAAATCTGAGGTTTCACCTTACTCTGCGCAAATTATGCTCTAGTCCTCACAGAAAGGGCAACTCTTTCAGGCAGTCTGGTGTCCATGACCAAAATGTTTCATGATCCAAACAAGAAAACCATAAGTGGGTCATAATTAAGTAAAAACAGTAATTTACTGCATTGGATCAATTCAGAGATTAACAGTTATAATTTTAAACTACAATTATCAATTTATAATGGAAAGTGAAGTATGTCTAAGTTACCACATGGGAGTATCTCTTTCACAGAGGACAGATTTTTATAATTATTTTAATATGCAATAATGAAACATGACTATAGTAAAAGATTCACATAATAGAATATATATGCATGGCACTTTACAAGTGGTATTTTAAACTCAATAATTTTCCTTGTTCTTCTTGATGTTCATTGTATCATATGCAAGGGACAGTTTTGAATAAAATTACTAATGAGGAAATAAAGACATACAGGGAGTTATTTTTGGCTAATATTTGAACAGGGCCATAAGGATACATTTGTCCTCATTTCCTAAGTAAACTTTTAGTGGGTCATAATAATGAGGCTCATTAATGCAGGATTCATTTGTGCACAGGGGGTCTCACATGCCCCAAATACAGCTGAGATCCTAATTGGACTATGTGCACAAACCAAGCTTCAGAAATCTCCACAAAAAAAGAGAGAATTTCCTTTACCCTTTGATTTTTTTCCCCCCTGCAACCTGCTCAGACTTCCCATCCTCCAGGCTCCTTGACTTTTGTCCTGGACTCAGTTAACTCCCTGCCTGCCTCTGTTTTCAGATTTAAAAGCTGTAGGTATTATTTTCAGCTACTGCCTGAGTTGAATATCTTTTTTCCCCACCTCTGTAAAACATTCTATACTTTCTGGGTTTGACCTCTACATTTTCTCTTGGAAGATTTTCTATCCCAGCAGGAGTGCTGGTGCAGAAATAACCAGCATTGCTAACACTGGTGTTCAGCTCTGTATCTGACTAACAGCTTAGTGATGATTATTTCTATCAGCATGAAATCGCTTTGGAAAAGCCCATTAACACTAATAAAGACTTCCTGTAGATTCTGTGGCCCATGATATAATTACTACAATTAAAGGGTAGGAAATCTCTTATTCAGACTTAAAGCTAAACTCCAAAACAGGAATTTTTCTAAATGATCACCTATTGTCTCACCTATTATCTCTCCAATCTGACGGGGGTAGGGGGGATTTATCAAGTATTCATTGATAGACATTTTTCCTGTGTTTGGAGTCTAACTTCAGGTTCTTTCGCAAATTTTTTTTTCTGGAATCCTGTGCAATTCACTAGTCTTAACACAGAGTGAAGCAGTGAATTGCACTGTGCTATGAAACATGTCAGTGATAATTGCATTCCATGTTGTGTTTCCAAATGAAAAGAAAAAAAATAACCACAGTAAAGACTCATTTGAAAAAGGGATGCAAACAACAGTGGTCACTTTAGTTTCTTTATTATCCCAAGCTAATTCCCCAGAGGCATTTTCACAAAAGGGTCAACAGACAAAATTCATGAATGTGCAACCACAGAACCACAACTGTATCAGAACTTTAAGAGCATCAATCTCTCTGAGTCAGGACCAAGCAGGCCTGGAGGAGCACCAAGAACACAGCCTTTAATCATGAGCAGAGATCACTCTTCTCCTCTTTCCTTGATTTTACTTCTTTCAATAGAAAAAGCTGTGAAAAATCCACACTTAAGGAAGAATTTTGGGAAAAAATTCGCTTACCTTTTTTGTTATTGTTTTTCCTGATGCTTATTCTTCCACTATTAAAGGCAAAACAAATAAATAAATCAGTTTAAAAAATTAATTATTTTTAAACCAGTCTTAAAAACTTGGATATCTTTTGTCCTTCAAAACATAGTTCTCTCCATCAAGCAGAAATACTTATTAGCTATTTATACATATCTAGGCTGAAGAAAAGATAACAGTAGGTACTTTTCCCATTATTTTGCAACATACACAGAAAATTATGCCATATTTGCCACTTCCCAAACAATTATATTTTCTGCTGTTTGTAAATCATTCTAATATCATTTCTGGTTTTCTAAGGTTTTGTGCCTAGACAATGCTCTCAGAAACAGGCAGCTAAATATAACTTGCCATGTTGTTTCTCCCCATGAAGCAGATTGAAAAGTATCAGTAATTCCCTATTACAGAACTCTTAATATTATGATGGATCTTTAGGAAGCCTCTGTTAATCAAACTAGGTAACTTTTTTTTAAATGTTATGTCTTTAAGAAAATCAACTTTTGTCACATACCCTGGTAGGTTGTGTCTGTGTCATGATTACAGCGCTAATAAATAACAATAACATAAAATATATTACACAGATATATGTGTTCAAAAGCTGTAGTTTCCAGTTCAGGGATTCTCTTCCTGCTTGTTTTACTTTTCTTTCCAAAGGTTAGTAGAGATCAGCAGCAGCACTGCAAATGGCTGATGGTTCAAGTGCCGCACTGAACTTCCCCACTTGATGTTGTGTAGTTCCCTGAGCACCCTTGGTGGGTGGGAAATGTACTTTTGTCAACCAGCCAACACCCAAATAATGGAAGAATAAAGTGTAATAAAAATGACTGTGTATATACAGTAGCCTAAACATGTTGTTAGGTTTTTTCCTTTTGAAATGATTAATCAAGAGCCAGGTCATTAAATGCAATTTAGTGCTAGTCATAATTTTGGTTATCCATAACAGCTGAAATATTTTCCTCTCTAAACTTTGAAACAAACACATCGAATTCCCTGCTCTTACCTTATTAAAACATTTTTTGTTTAGAAAATTGAGGAGGCAATAAATAATGAACATACAAACCAAGTGGTTGCAGCATGCTGAGTTATCAAGGGGCACCTTGGGATACTGTCACAGGCAAAGGAAAATCTTCCTCCTGTAGAAGATGAAGGGTGCTGTAAAGGGGATCTGGGCACCAACACCTACAAGCATAATGCACAAAGGCCTCACTTATAGGTAATTCAGAAAGAAAATTGCATCCAAAGTTTTGCCCCAAATATTGCATTTAGCAATTCAGCATATTGTAAGAAAACTCTGTACCTAAGCATGGCTACAGCAACTTGAAATTTATCTTGGAACTTTATCAGTGATGGCCTGAGCAAGGAGGGTCTGATGCTCAGGGATAAGATGGAACAAGGAGGGTCTGTTCTTCTTAGTGTTGAGGAACGCTGAGAGCAGCCCAACCAAACTATTAGACCCTGCATGAGGAATGCAAGACACTGTTCCTGACTGAGGCTGGGAGTAGCAGGGATGTGCTGGCCCTGACACAGAACTGGGGGCCAGGAGTGTTGAGCAAAATAAGCTGAAGAGCTCCTAACACCTTTTTCAGCACAAGCATATTTTTCTTGTTAAGTCTGATATCACATAACCTAAAAAATGCATATGACAGGCTGTCAACCACTTTATACTCCAAAAGGCCAGTCCCACTTTTGCACAGGGAGGATTTCTAACATATCACCCCAGGGTGTGTGAAGATCCTTCCCTGACTGGGAACACCCCTCAAGGTTACTCCTCAAGGCTGAGCAAAAGAGGCTTGTCCATGGTGTGGGTATGGGGGTAAGTAACATCAAGCTCTCCTTAGTAATTTTCTTGCTAGCTTTAATATAACTGGTTCCATATTGCTTGAAAAATAATGCATTATACTAGTATATATATATGCTAGCATAAGCTAGACCTGATTATAAGCCGCACTTCCAGGTGTCAGCAACTTTTCATTCTTTGTCCATATATAAGCCGCACCTGATTATAAGCTGCACGTTACAATACAGGATGTGATAAAAGAAATCTCTTCTATCACCATCTGTTGAGGGTGGGGGCAGTGATCCTTATCTCCATGGGAGATATTCTGCTAGTGGGCCATCCATTGAAACCAGGCGGGGCATTGTTCTTTATTTTTTCCACAACCCATCCTTCCTCCAGTGAGTCATTTTCTGCTAATGGCCCATTGAGTCCCACTGTGGGACTGATAAAATTACTGCATCCCATT
>PYHW01009979.1:14376495-14393654 GCA_013186435.1 Turdus rufiventris | reverse complement strand
TTTGTAGTATTGTATTTCTATTTTAATTTCCCTAGTAAAGAACTGTTATTCCTAATTCCCATATCTTTGCCTAAAAGCCCCTTGATTTTAAAATTATAATAATTTGGAGGGAGGGGGTTTAGATTCTCCATTTCAAAGAGAAGATCCTGCCTTTCTCAGCAGACACCTGTCCTCCAAACTAAACCAGCAACTTTTTGTTCTTTGTCCATATATAAACCACACCTGATTATAAGCTGCATTTCTGGGTTCAGACCAAAATTTTAGTCAAAATGGTGCATCTTATAATTGTGAAATTACTCTAATTATTTTTCCCCTAATCTTTATAATTATTGTTATCAATTAAAATTAATAATTCAATATATTTATATAAATATATTAGGTTTGCCATCCTTAGTCCTGAGGACAAAACTGTATAAAGGTTCAATTAGACCTGTGTAACCCTTTAGACATAAACCATTGACAAAGTCTGGGGCTAAGATTTGATCCAGCTTTACCCAGGCTCCTCTCTGAGAAGGAGTTTAGGAAGCAAGGAGGTCCTTTCTGCACCTTGTGATTCAAGAGGAGAGTTTCTCTAATAAATTTTGCATGAAGCTCCCACTCTGCCCACAGCACGTATTCAGCACAGCCACAGACAACCCTTTCTGCTGTGAATACAGATTTTGCTGGCCTTTCTAGGATGCAATCTCACTCAGGCACTAAGACATCTCAGCAATACATTATTTTGGGTTTCAGAATTCACTGCTTGTGTCTCCCAAAAAAGGTGCACTAACCCCTGGGCTGAATGCAAGCCTGGAGAAAAGTTAATCCCATACCCTCCCTTGAAGCTGTGCCTGTCCAAAAAAGAGACTGACTCCTTTGCCCAGGAATAGAAGTATTGTTTAATTAATTGTTTAAAATCGCACTTCACTGACAGATGGAAAATTTAGGTGATATCTTTCTGGTAAAGCCTGAAAAAGCCACAGACATTAAACATTATTCAACAAACTTTGAAGAAATGACAGTGGGTATTGGGGTGAATTATGGAGATTACAGTTGGTTTCCTGTATCTTCTCTGCTCACAGTGCTTGGTGCAAATGCTTTGGAAAAGCTCTCCATGACACACTGATGTTTGTGGATCTAGTCAGAAGGGATTTTATCTAGATAGTTCCATTACTATCAATTAATCTTTGATATGTTTTCCTGTCTGCCTGAGGGATTTCCAAACACAGGTGACCCTGTAGGCAGCCTGTAAAGCCATGCCAGGCACAGGCACCATGTGTCTCAGGGTCACAGGCACTTACTGGTGGAACAGAGTAGAGAAAAGGGAGGGGGAAGGATTCTTTGAGGAGGTTCTGCCATCAAAAGTAGTAGTTGAAGAAACAGGACTGAGAAAGAACCTGTCCCAGACAGAGCTAAAGAGCAATTATGCCTAAATTATCATTGTCTCAAACTGGTCTTGACATGAAAGCTGGTCTGAAACAAGAGGAAATTAAATTCTGCATACTGTCATCACAATTATATCATTTCACAAAGCATGATTAGCAAATTCTGCTTTTATATGCAATCTACACTTCAGTCTGACTGAAAAAAATACGACCTTGGGATTTTTAAATTGCCCCACCTAAGAGAGGTTGACCTCACAGCTAATAGACGAGCAATTCAGATTGTAGCCAAAGAAACAATTCTTAGCCAAAAGGACATTGCATTTCCACCACTGAAGGTGGGAGTGCTTCAGGGCATTGTTAATATGAATTGGTAATAAATAAATGCTGAATACGGAGGAGGAAATAAATTCTGATTCTGAAGAGATCCCCAAACATGATACTTATAGGAAAACACGATTCCAAGGTGACATCATCTACTAAGAAAGCAAAGATGAAGGAGTTAGTTATGAGGTAGATCCATGTATAGAAAGCTAAATAGTATCTTAATGTTTTTCAGCTGCAAAGAGACTTGCAAGGTACTCAAAGTGTTAGGGTGTGTAGGATACAGAGATTTTTCTCTTCATTCACTTTCACTCGTCCCAAGATGTTCACAACAATGTAATTTCTATTTCAATTTGTAAATACTTTCCCTATTTTATTTCACTCCAGGTTGCCCTGGGTTCAGGGTGCTTTTATGGCAATAGGGAAGTTGGGATAATGGAAATTCCTCACAGCTAGTCAGAAAAAAATCCCCTTAGGTGGTGTGTGAGGAACAAAAGCTGTTAAAAAGAAAGGGGCAAAATATGAAATAGAAATGGCAAGGTGGGTCTGATAAAATCTAAGGGAGATTTAGGATTCCTGGAATTAAATAGAAAAATTCAATGTATCTCATTCTAGAAGTCAATTAGGCAAAATGAAATAAGAATATTAGGTATGTTAAATTCAATTAGAGAATTAATTAAAAATTAATGGCTATAATAATTATCAGTAATTATCAGGATACAGCCAGCTAGATATTCCCCTATTTCTACTCTGGTTCTTTTCCTTGTGAATCACTCTTTTTTTCCTGCACATATTATTTTCCCACTTGTGTATTTCTGTCATTTTGACTTGAAAATCCTTTGGGACAGAAGCCATCTTCCACATTTTGACAGAAAACCCTGGGTTATGTTAGAGTAATGTACTGAATAATCCCACCAAATTAAATTAGAAAGACCTATTCCCTCTGTCAAAAAAATATTTTAAAAGGCATTAAAATTATAAAAGAGAAGAAATTATTTTATTCTGATTCCTTAGCTATCAAGTCCAAAAGTGCCTTGTAAAACAAGAATTTATCTTCATTTACCTGAGAAGTAACTAGCTCTGGATTCACATCTTTTCATAAAATGGTACAACTGGGAAGACTAGAAATAAGATCACAAATGTCCTGTGTTTGTGTTTCCTGCAGACAGAAGGGCTGCAGAGGTTGCAGAGACCTCTCAGAGCATCCTTGCAGGAATGGGGAAAGAGTTGGGGCAGGGGCTGGAATTGCTGAGCTGTGCTCTATTGGAGCCTTGCATCTCCCGTGTTTCCAGGCTCCCAAATGAGACTGAACTGGCCAGGAAGGAATAGAAGTAGGATAATTTGGCCAACATAACTGTGATCTTTCCATAATCATGTTCAAAATTACATTTTAAGTGCATGAAAGGACATAAAGGAATTACTGCTCCAGCAGTAAAAGTTACCTAGCTGGGTAACTTTTGCAACCCAATGTTTTCCATTCAAGATTTTTAAAAAGTTGCTCAAAAATTTTGGGGAAAAAAAAAAGAGAAGTCAAAGTCCTAAGGAATTGGGAAAGAGTAAAGACTAAAATATTAAGAGTAACAAACCCTAACATTATCTCCTCCACCAGCTCATTTCTGATTTGCTGGCAGTCACCAATGCAGTAGAGACTGGTTGCAAAATGGTGATTTTCCAGCTTACTGAACAAGTTCCATTTGACATAATAGTCAAATGTTGAGCCATGAACACATAAAAAAAAAAATCCAGATAATTTTTCTTCATGACTAAATTGGTTGTGATTTTTTGCTTGTTCTCAGTTCTCAGCCAGTTTCCAGATCTATAAAATAAAAGGACATCATCAGCGAATTGCCAAGTTTACCTGCAGCTTGACTGTGGACAGTCCATTTTGCTTTTGGTCCTCCCTTCAATTTGGGATGTTTCTGTTTATGTCCTTCACCTGGGGGATTGATGCCAATAATGGGAAAAGATCAACAGTCTCTTGCTTCCATTTAACTTTATATTTGATCCAGTTTCCCTTATAAATGCAGCCTCTCCTCCTGATCCCTCGTTATGGCAGATCTAGTTAGTTATATTCTCCTAATGTACCCTTTCCCATGCATACGTTTGTGAAAGGGTTGATTAACGAGGGAACTGTCAGCTTGTGATTTCCTCTTTCCCATTTCTCCTTTAATTTCTAGAGGAAACATTTCAATAATCTCTTTTTTAATCAAGCAGTTAAGTACCCAATGTCCCTCCTCCCTCTGAAAAGTTGGTTTCAAGATAGAGAAATGCATCCTGCTGGTATCTGATATTATCTCTGAACACTCAACAAGGTGGGCACAAACCACAGTAATATTTTAGATGTTTACAGGGTCTGACTGGTTCATTGTGGCAGACTTGCTAATAATTTGGTTTCTCCTGATCCAGAGGCACCAGCACAGTGCAGTGACGCACAGCTGCATGGAGCTCCAAAACCTTTCTGTGACACCCACAGTGGAAGAACCACACCACAGCAATTAGGTGGCTGAAAGCACCCAAAATTAGTGTCACTCTTTTCCACAGGGCTCTTCTGAACTTCTCAGGAACAGAATGTTGTCCTGCTTTGTTAAGGGATAGAAATGGAGCCTCCTTCCTGAGACAAGCTGAGTCCTGAAATGGGCTCAGATCTGGGTGCAAGATCAAGAACCTAGGAAGTATGGAAAGAAACCATCTAAAAGAGATGAGGATATAAAATTAGAAAATTCTTTGAGTCACAAACAAAATTTATAAAAGAGAAAACTTACAGGGCTCATGCGTTTGTAGGTGTATTTCTAGCTGTAGATTATAAATAGATTTTACTACAATTATAAGTATAGAAATAAATACAATAATCTGGACATTTTTGTATTGAGGATAAAAGCAGTGGAACTGACAGGACATTTCCTTTGGATTCAAGAACAGAATTGGACCCCTATGTCCCTAGAAACGGCACCAAACACAAAAAATGTCCAACCACCTTCTCTGTTCTTTGCTTCCACAGCTCTTAAAAAAGAGCAACCAATTCCCAAAGTCTTCAACTCTCCCACAAAAATTATTATTGATATAGTCATGACAAATGAGCTCATTGATAGCAGTAATACATTGCTCAGTCCATCAAAGACTTTAGGGGAATCTTTCAGTATCTTCTTTCAGACAATTTCCATAAAATGAATTATTATAGGGATATGCTTTTAAAGCTATTAAGGGAGCTCTGCTAATCCTTTCTAAACATCTAGTCCTTAAAACCCATACCTTTGTGTTGCCAAAATTGTTACCAGCTTCATTTCCAGCAATGTCATAGAACTGTTTTTCCTGGATAAAAAAGCCTTTTCTGGTCAGGCATTTTTAGACCACCTCTTACTTTATTTGTTACTTACCAGGCAAGCTGTGAAACCATGGAATTTGTGAGTTAGGTTTTCATTGCCATCTTCTGCATTTGTTTCTGTATCAAGGCATACCCTGCTCATATTTGTCCATTAATTCTCTGTATACTCAACATCTAAAAAATTCTTACCATGTTGAGTACAATATGAAATTTTACATTCTTCCTTGTATTTTCATGAGTTAAACTACTCTCATACTGCCTTTTAAAAACAATAGCTAAAATGGTGGATTTTCTCTTTCCTTTTCCCCAAGCAGTTAACCAAAAGACACTTCCCAGCTAGAGAGAGTGCAGAATTTGCACAGCTACGCTGCAGCTGTTTCTCATATGGGTGAGCTCCAGAGATGTTATGAGGGATTCAGGCCCTGGGAGGAGTCAGGCACAGAAGGAGAAAGCTCTGTCTTGAGTAATTTCCTGCCTTCCTAGTTATTATAAAATCATATGAAAATTATAAAAAAATTCTATGAGGTTTCTATAAGTTTTTTTATCTGTGCTCTCAATTTTTAATTGAAGAATTTTAAACACATGCTATTTTTTTTTAATTTTAAAAAAAGGACAGAAAATGTCACAGAAATATGTTAGCATATAATTTTGTTTACCCTATAAATTAAATGTACTTCATAAAATAAGAGATTTTCAAACAATGTGAAACAATTGCCATCTGTTTGCAACATAGCAAGTACTAGGAAAAAAACAAATTAAATTACTTCTTTCTAGTTCCATAATTATGTTTTCTAAGTGCAATTTCCTGAGAGAAAAAGGCTGATATTATAAAACTCCTTATCTCTCTCTTCATTTTTGAATACATTGCCAATTTCAAATAAATTTAATAGAAAGGGAGAGGTTTCAAAGGTATCTAAGCTCCTCCAGGTTGAACTGAAGACTACAGTGAGAGAAACAATGAAATGCATATAAAAATTTTGATATAGCTTTACCACTACCACTTTTCCTTCAGTTGAGGAAAGTGAGGAAAGCTGCAAACCTGGGCTCAGAGGAGTGAAAAATAGCAAGAAGTTGGAGCACCAAGGGCAGGTCTTGTTTCTTGGGTCACAGGGAGGAAGGAAAAGGCATCCAGGCAGGGATGATGGGGTGAGAGTTGTCCTTCTTGGCTTTTGCCTCGTGTAACGGCATGGAAGGGAAACATCCCTGGGTGACACATCCAGCTGTCATCCTAGAGTAACGACACATTGAACTGAACATTGAACACAAAGCAATCAAGAATAGGGAGATCACCCTTTTGAGAGTGCATCACTTAGAATGGTTGGCTTTGTGAAGTTTTATTGTAAAATATTTGCCATCACGCAAAGCAGTGATGGAAAAAGGGTCTTTTCCACCTCCTCCCTCTCCCATGACAGAAAGTAGAATTCTTTAGTGAACACTTTACACACTTTCTTTGTTTGTAACAGGACCAAAAAACCTGATCTCCCTGAAGTATACTAATGGCCAGCGACACTACTCACTCCCACTGAAGCAAATGTTGCAGTTTTCAGCCTTCTTTCCTTATTTCTCTCCATTTCAGTATGACAAATGCCTTATTTCCCATAACTAATATACCCCAAGAAATTAATCTGGGGAAAATAGTGGGGAATAAGTTTAATTATCTCAGAATCAAATTTTTTAAACATTATTTATTTAATATAGAGTATAAATTATGCATGGAAGGCTAGTAAGTGAGTGTCAGAACCTGGAGATTGCTGATATGTGAGACATCCCAGCAGAGCCCTGCTGAGGTCTGTATTCTCTCAGTGCTTGCTGACCCACCAAAGATGCATGAGGTTATGCTTTGTTGACACCTACAACCTACTTGGCATTTATCTCATATGTAAGCCTGAAGAACATCAGAAGAATAATAATTCTTTCACCAGGTCAGAGTGGAGACAAATCAGATCCATGATCCATGATTCATGTATTCAGCAGCTCATGTCCTTATCCAGAATATGGGAGTCAGGAAAGCAAAAATGTGTGCTCTAAGGGAAAAAATAAATTTGATACGCCTTGGTGTAAATGGGTGTAGGAACTTGGAATGGATGTAGGACTTTCCTCTGCCCAGGCTATTCCACTTGAACACTCATTTGCTGAGGGCTAAATATGCATCTGAGAGTAAGTTCATGTAATGTTGTATTTGGCCCATTTACCAAGTGCTGTGGAAATAGTTTAGTCCCTGCTCCAGTGACTTGGTATTGCAAGATTTGTGCATGAACAGTCACCTTCCTGGATGACTATTCAGGAAAAAACAAGCAAAATTTTTAGGAAAAACACAAAATCACTAAACCTCACCTTCTGGTTTTCCAAAATAGCTAAACAATCCATACAAGGCTGAAACAACTTTACCAGGATTGTATGAGTGCAATCTCATATTTATGGAGCACTTCAGAAAGATAGGAGTAAATTTCCTAAAATGAGTTGGTTGGACAAAAGAAGGGTGAAGGAGACATTTCTGCATCTAATAATCATTTAAGAAACCTGATCCTCTTCCCAATTGTCTGCATGCTCACAGAAGTGGAGATTACCTTAATAGGTCAGGTGGTCTACTTTCAGACATGAAGGGATATCAGTGTTTTCCTTCCTGGAAGAAAGGATTATTTGAGCTGATGGTTTATGGCAGGACTTGGCTGCTCATATTTTATTCCCTGTAAGTAAGAGGCCCCAGTGCTGGACTGAGAAGGCAGTGGAGAGCAAGCAAGGTTGAATTGTGTTAATCAGCTCAATGTGTTACATGCTAGCCATTCTAACATTTTCCAAAATCAATTAGGCTTCTGTATTCTTAGTTTGGTCTTGGAATTTTTCCCAAGCATATATAGAAATCCCTTTTACTTTGTGCTTCTCACCTTAAAAGTATTGGGGCACCTAAAATAAAATGCTATTGCATTGCAATGCCTAAATCCTCTTTAGAGTCTAGCCCTATCTCTTTGAAACTTCTGCTACCAAATAATGAAGACACAAAACTGCTCCTCCTAAGGCAGGTTGGTAGTTCGTTGACTTGTTAGTCTTATGCCAGCATGAAAAGCCCACAAGGAGAAGTTTTTTTGCCAACTATTTCAGAAGCCTGAACAAAAAGCAACACATAATAGCAGAAAATTAAAAAAAAATTAAAATTAAAAAAAAAATCAAGCCAAAATAGCTATGTAATTTAGATATTATTTAAGACAAGGAGTGACAAAATAGAAGAAAACAGATATTATGAGGGAAGAGAATAATTCATGATAGGACCAAAGGGGCAAAGGAGGGTGTCTTTGGGAGGGCAGAAGTTTCCAGAATGCAAAGTTGAATAGCACTGGATTACTGGGCAATCACTGTCATTCCTGCCAACAGCATAAAGCATCATTGGAAGAGAAAAATAAAATGGGGACAGTAAGAGAGTGCAGGATCAAGAAGGTTCAATTATCAGTGAATTTTTAACCCATTTTCATGAAGTTTGTTACTGCCACACTCTCCTGGAGAGAGTTTGTACCTCAGAGAGCCCTCTGAGCTCATGGCAGCACAAATGGGGACACAGCAGAGCCCCACAGCAGAATTGCCTCCCAGCCAGCAGTGCTGCTGTTTGCTGGTTAACAGCTGTCTGTGCAACAATGTGGTTGTTATTATTCCTTAACTACAAATTCAGTAGGTGGCTACCAAACAGAGTACAGTACTCTATGAAAATGCTGAACAGTCCCAGATCCACAACAGACAAAAGTCTGGAGCCTCACTGATGTGCATTGACAGCAAGCTGTGGCCAATAACTTTCTGAGCACAGATTTTTATCTAAAGACATACTATGGTTTTGCCCAGGCTAAATTTCTGCAGCTTGACTGGCAGTATAAAATACAGGGGAGCTGTCTCAAAAAAAGCAAAAACCTTAATACTAATTTCTTGAGCTTTTCCCATCAAGCCTGATACCAAACCAATCTTAATTCACGTGGAACAGTTTGATAAATCCATATGGAAAGAAAGTATCCTTTCCCTTCTTGCAGATAAGCACTGTGTTTCAGACAGCTTCGAACAGATGTGTACATGGTACTCAGAATTATTTGTGCAATCAACCACTGCTGAAAATGCTCTTGGTTAGGCCCTGGTGGGGCTGTTTTGTGACAAGTGCCTTACACTCACCTCCACTTCAACAACGGCTCAGCTCTTTGAGCCAAGGAAGGCTTTGGGGAACAAAAATCACCTTTGCACTTGAGATAAATTTTTAACCTAGACAATGAATAAAACAGATGACAAATTTCCCAGTAAATTAGAGCCCAGAGAGCTTCAATGCAGAAGTGCTGGAAAAATTGAATTTGATAAAACTAACAAAATAATAATTCCTTCTTCTCTGGGGTACTTATTTGTGGCAGATCAAAAGAGGAAGTGGTCTCATAAGGTTGCCACCTTTGAGAGGGCTCTGCCAGGGACACTTTAGGCATCTTCACCCTGAGGCTACACAGAAGAACCCTTGAGAGTTATTCAGACCCTTAGACAGGAAAAAATAAGTAGCTGGAGACATCAGTCAGTTTATGTTCCCAACTATCCTGTGCAGTCATAGGTGTCCTACAGGGAGTAGAAGTTCCCAGTGAAAAATTAAATCAGTACCACTTGAACCAGGGGGAGAAAGAAAGAGCAAAGAGCCCAGCTGGCTGATTTCTTAAATGTTTGGTCAATTTTCAATTTTAAAAGGGTTTAAATTCAACTTGACGTTTTTCTCAAGTATCACTTTATTGCTACGTGAATACACCTGCAGGTCAAAAATAAATGCAAGCGGTTTAGAGGACACTTCAAAATTTAGACATCCATCTAGAAAACCCATCTATTTCTTCCATTAGGTGATACTGTCCCTGTGATTCTGACCTTTGAAAGCTGCATTTCTTGGCTGGCTGGGATGAAACCCCCATGCCATTATCCCTGCACATACAATAGAGATCATTGCACAGTCTAAATTGTCTTAGGAATTTTGCTCCTGAGACAAGCAGGGACTATAGAAGATGTGATATTTATCTGTGCCTGGGCAGAGAAAGATTCAGTAAGATTTTGCTATGTCTCATATTTTGCCATATCTCACCATTTTGCACTTCCTTGCAGCTGCAGTCTGGAGCAGCCCCCTCCTCCTTGGGTAGTGCCTGATCTGCTGCATCCCCTGGAGGAAAACGTGTTATACATAGAGAAATACAGTCCAGATCAGGGGAGGCAGAGGCACCATAACTTCTGTTCTGACTTAATTCATTATGAGATACTGCTTCAGGTTACAAAACAGGTTTTTTGGCAGGAGGTTTGTGAGGGAGCACGTGGGAGGATGTACAGGGTCAAACATGATCATTAGAATTCCCAAAAGGGAAAAAAAAGGAAAGAAAAAAGGAAGAAGAAAATGAACAGGAAATAGAAAAATTCCTCTTCTTGAGATAGTTTAATTTACTTCTTCTAAAAGAAGAGGGGGAACAAAAAGAAAAGGAAAGACCCCAGAGCAAATAGCCTACCATAGACTTGAAATGACAGCAAACAACCTCCATATGGATATAATATCATGTAATTGCTGGAGTAATTAATGATTCTTTATTCAATACTTCAAAACCTTTTCTTAATTAAAAAACCTCTCTTTTTTTTGGTGCAAGTTATTTTGCTTTTCCCTTTCAAATGACTTGGCTTCTCTGTGGCCCTTAGTAAGAGACATGAATCCAATTAATTTTCATCTGGCAACAAAGAGGAGCTGCAAAAAAGAAATCCTTTCTTCTGTGAGGAGATAGGAAGGTTGCTCCTGGATAAGTGTTGACACAGAGAAGTGAACCAAATGCTTTAAAAACCTTAAAATGCAGCCAAGATTACCATTTATTCCAATGGGGTTTAGTTCAGAATCACAATGCTGTTGAAGGCTGCTAACCTGGGGTTTGGAATTCCTTCCCAAAGCCCAGCAAGGGCTCCATTCACATGCTCTGTGAATGCTGTGGATGTGAATTCCTATCACTGCTCTCTCCTATCTGTGATGTGTTTCTGCCTTCTGGGAGCACACCAGCCTGCCTTCAGGAGCTGAAGCAGGTTAATTTGTAATCAGAAATATTCCCCAGCACCAGCTACGATTCCTTCCAAGACCTAAACTCCTATTGATGCAGGGAGATCTGCATGCTGGGAAATGTGTTAGAGAGGGCCAGAAGGATGCATGTCATCCCACACCATCTGGATTGGGCTTTGACCTGCTCAAATCACAGCATTGTACTCACAGTTGGAATGGCCATGAAGTGAAACTGCTCTCAGCTGGTCAGGACAGTGTCCTAAAGGGAATTGGGGGCTTTCAGCATCAGAAGACACAATGTCCAGGTCATGATCAGCACTGTGCAGTCCTCCCATTTGGGTAGGGATGAATCCATAATTTATGGCTCTAAAAGTGCCAGTTACAGAAGGAAGAGAAAGAACAGTACATCCAAGTGACCCAAACACTGCAGCACTGGGACCTGCAGATGGCTGCTTACCTGGGTACCTGTGGTCTCAAGTCTGAAGAGCCAAAATCTTCCTGCTTTTGAAGATCTCCTGCCCTTTCCAAGGTATAGAGAAAGGCAAGGATTATACTCCTCCATCGTGAAAAGACTTCAATAAATATAGCTCATCCTTACATTGTTTTTCCTTGATTTTCCTATGTTTATTTCAGTGGTAAAGAGCATGGCAAGGTGAGCTGTTAGAGCCTTGCAAGCACCAGCACACCACCCATGGCTCTGTCAGGGACTACAGGAGAACATCTGGAATAGCCTCACAGCTGTTGTGAATTGTATTTAAGCACAAATATTGCTAGAAAAAAAAAAAAGCAGTAATCCTCTTTTCTGACCTTAGAGAGGTGTTAAAGATGGGAGAGAATATGGCTTTTAATTTTTTAGCATAACTTTATAGTATGTAGGATATGAACAAGCACAAAGTCAAGGTGATATTGCACTGAAATACAAAGCTAAGACATGTCAGCTGTTTTCCTGGTGTATTATCAACAGGCCAAGACAGTTTTCATTTAAACTGTGTTGGAATGCAGCTTTGTGGAAAAGGACCTTGGGGTCCTGGAGGACAATAAGAAGTCCATGAGCCAGCATTGTGCTCTAGAAGGCCAAGAAGGCAATGGTATCCTGGGGTGCATCAGGAAAAACATTGTTAGCAGATCAAGGCTGCCCCTCTGCTCTGCCCTGGTGAGGCCACATCTGGAGTGCAACATCCATCTGTGGGCTCTTCAGGACAAGGGAGACATGATGCTCCTGGAGCAGGTCCAGTGGAGGCTCTGGACATTATTAAGGGACAGGAGCATCTCTGTTAAAAGGATAGGTTGAGGGAGGTGGGCCTGTTCAGCCTCCAGAAGACAACCAAAAGAGGACCTTATCAATGTCTGTCAGTATCTGAAGGGAGGGTGTGAAGAGGACAGAGCCAGGCTCTGCTTGGCGGTGTCGAGCAATAGCACAAGAGGAACAGGCAGAAAGTGATGCACAAAGTTCCGCCTGAACATGTGGAAGAACTCCTCCATTGTGTGAGTCACCATGCACTGGAGCAGATTGGCCAGAGAGGCTGCAGTCTCTCCATCACAGGAGAAACTCAAGAGCTGTGACCATAACTGAAGTGTGGCTATTGATGGCTGCAGGCTGCTCAGGAAAGACAGAAGAAGTGGGGGGAGAGAACACCTACATCAGGAGGTGGATTGAGTGTGAAGAGTTGTCTGTGAAGAACAGCCAAAAGTCAAAAGCCTGTGGGTAAGAATCAGAAACCAAAGCAGCAAAGGGAATCTAGTGTTTGGTGTCTGCTGCAGGCCACCTGATCAAGGGGAGCCAACTGACAAATCCTTCTTGCTCCATCTACAGGGCTGCAGTGATCATGATTCGTGGAGTTTGCATCCTGAGGAATATGGGTGAGGTAGGGAGAAAAGTTAAGCCACTGAATCTTAGGAAAGGAAACTTCCAGCTCTTCAAGGGCCTAGTCAATGGGATCCCCTGAGAGACTGCCCTCAGGGACAAGGGAGTGGAACAGAGCTGGATGATCTTTAAGAAAGTCTTTCATCACAAGAGCTGGCAATCCCTGGAGTAAGAAAATAGGGCAAGAAAGGCAAGAGATGGAATGTCTGAATAGGGAACTGCCGGTCAAACTAAAGGGAAAGAAGCAAATGCACAGGCAGTAACATGGACAGGTAACCTGGGAAGTGTGCAGGGATGAAATTCTGTTCTGTAGGGACACAGTCGGGAATGGGAAGGCAAAGCTGGAACTGAACTTGGAAAGGGATACCAAAGAAAGCCTTCTACAGGTATGTTAACCAGAAAAGGAAGGTCAGAGAAGGTGTATCCCCTCTGACTAAGAGAAGCTGGAAAACTGGTAACAATCCATGAGGAGAAGGCTGAGACACTCAACAACCCTTTTGCCTCAGTCTTCAATGGCAACCTCTCTTCCCACACCTCTCGAGTGGATGGACAGGATGGAGACTAGGGGAGAAAAGGGATTCCCACTGTAAGAAAAGATCAGGTTTGTGACCACCTGAGGAACCTGAACATACAGAAGTCTGTGGGACCCAACAAGATGCCTGCCAGAATCCTGAGGGAATTAGCTATGAAGTTACCAAGCCACTCTCCATGATGTCCAAAAAGTCATGGCAGTCAGGTGACTGGAAAAGGGGAAACATGGTTACAACCATCCTAAAGAACGGTGGAAAGGAGGACCCTGGGAGCTACCAACCCATCAACCGCACCTCTGCACCTGGGAAGGCCATGGAGCAGATCCTCCTACAAGCTGTGCTAAAGCACATGGAGAACAGGGAGGTGATTCAGGACAGCCAGAACTGCTTCACCAAGGAAAAATCCTGCCTGACCAACCCAGTGGCCAGAAGGTAGAGGAAGGTGATTCTGCCCCTCTACTTCATTCTGATGAGATCACATCTGAAGTCCTGCACCCAGCACACAAGGACATGGCCCTGTTGGAGTGTGTCCAGAGGAGGCCACAAAGATGTGCAGAGGGACAGAGCACCTCTTCTGTGAGGAAAGGTTGAGAGAACTGGAATTGTTCCATCTGGAAAAAAGAAGACACTGGGATACCTAATTGCGGATTTCCAGTACCTGAAGGGAGCTTGCAAGAAAGATGGAGAGAGACTTTTTACAAGGGTTTGTAGTGACAGGACAAGGAGGGATGGGTTTAAACTGAAGAAGAGTGAGTTTAATTAGATATTAGGAAGAAAATCTTTGTTATGAGGGTGGTGAGGCACTGACACAGGCTGCCCAGAGAGGTTGGGGTTGTTCCTTCCCTGGGTGTGCTCAAGGCTGGGTTGGATGGGGCTCTGAGCAGCCTTTCTAGTGGAAGGTGTCCTTGCCTATGGCACAGGTGGTGGAACTAGGTGGTCTTTAAGGTCCCTTCCAACCAAACCATTCATGATTGTGTAATTTATTCCCTTTGGATTCTGTATCATTTTTCTCTAACTTGGGAAAAGCACAGCATTTTCCAGCAGAGGTAAGAGGATTTCTGGTACTATTGCATGGACTTTAGTGTCTTTGAAAGTGTTGAAAAGACAGACACCATATTTAAAAAATGAGTGGAAAGATACCACATTGAATATTCACAAGGTTAGGGTAATTAAAGCAAGAATTTTAAATCATGCCAGGTGTTCAGTCATATCTTTGTATTCAGGGCTTTGAGAGAGAGCAATAGGGAGTTAAACGCAACATATATAAATGGAATCCTTTATGTGGATATACTCCAGGTTTAGATATTTTGGAAGCATAAAGAAGAGAATTGAGATTAAAGAGTATATGCAGAAGAGTCACATTGAAACTCAGCAGCCTCCTTATAAATTTTAGATCAGAAATACAAACTTGTGTTGAGAGAAATGCTTGTCTGAGGTGTTGTTTGGACAGGATCTGAAGAATCACAGGCTGTGATGTATGAACAAAGAAACAGATTACAGACTCACAACACTAATTGCCAAGGCCTCCGGTTACCATTCCCTATGTTTTGATGTATTCTGTAGATTTATAATGGCCAAGGGCCTGATTCCCATTTGCATCACCCGACAGTATAAAGTGAAATAACTGCAGAATAAAAGGATGTGAATGCAAGTGAGAATCTGGCCAAATACCTATATCTTTTGAAGCTTTGGCTGGCACCCAGAAGTAATCTGGAGACTGAATCTTCCTGGTTATTATCCAGTTGTTGTGACCCAGATGTGCTCACAAAAGGGCACAAGCTGGGGGAAGGACAGTCTCCAAAGGGGTGACAAACCTGGCAGGAATGTATTGATTATGCTGGTGTTCAGAGAGCCAGAGAGATGGGGGTCAGCACCAGGCATGGGGTGATCAGAGACAGCATGGTGCTGTGGGCCTTGGGTGGGTCTTCATCTTCTTATGAGAAATCAGAGCTGATTTGAAAAACTGATCACCACATTTTCCCCCAGGATGACTGACCTTCTGAAAGAACTGGAATTAAGCTGTATCACATAACCTTTATGAAATGCTTTCAAACCAAATTGCTGCATATTATCCTATGCAACAGTCTTTACAATAATTGCCCATTCAAAAGTTGCTTTTTTCCCCATCTGTCCTGATGAATTAAAAAATTGAATCTTCCAATCTCAAATAGTAGGTGCATATACATCGTCCTGGCTACTTATCTCAGGAAAGAAAAATGTTTTCTTCAAAGTAAAGTTTTATGAGTTAAAACTAACTCTGAGCTCATAGCTCTATTTGATAAGGTTCACATTACTCTCCTGCATGACCAGACAAATTCAGAAGATTAATATGTTCTACCTGGCTTGTATTTTATATCTGAAGATGGGCCTACTTATAGAAAAAAATATTTTTGAGTTATATCCAATGTGGTCATGAAAGATCCTTGCTCTTTTTGCAAACTTTTATTTGAATTCCTAGATCACTACATCAAGGTGGGGATTGAGGGCACCCTCAGTAAATTTGCAGACACCACCAAGCTGGGCATGAGTGTTGGTCTGCTGGGGAGTGGGAGAGCTCTGCAGAGGGATCTGGACAGGCTGGATCAGTGGGTTGAGTCCTGTGGTTGAGGTTCAACAAGGCCAAGTGCTGGATCCTACACTCAGTTTTCAATAACCCCATGCAGTCCTACAGGCTGGGGAAAGAGTGTCTAGAAACTCCTCACTCTCTACACTCTCATCACTCTCTACAGCCATTTGTAAGGAGGGTGTGCTCAGGTGGGGACCAGTCTGTTCTGCTGTGCCTGCAGTGAGAGGACCAGAAGAGATGGCCTTAAACTGAGACAGAGGACGTGCAGATCAGATATTTAAAGAATTTTTTTTTCCTTTTTAGGGTGGTCAAGCACTGGAATTGGCTGCCCAGGGACATGGTGGAGTGACCATCCCTGGAGATGTTAAAGGGGACCCTGGATCTGCATTGGGATCTGGTTCTGGGTGATGTGCTTTAGTAGTTTAGGAGTTCAGTGGTGGTGCTGGGCAGGTGGTTGGACTGGATAATCTTAAAGGTCTCTTCCAACCTTGATGATTCTAGGAAAGCAAGATGCTTATTCATGTTCTTGAATAATCTCTGCTTTACAAGGAAGGAGTGCTCTTTCAATAAGCTGCATGATGTCTGCTAGACTATCTCAAGCACCTCAAGTCAGCTATTTCCTGTTACACAGTGTTTGAGGATCACTTTCCGCTGCCTTCATCATATTCAGAGAGGCTACAAGATGACACAGCTCTCTTTCCCCATGTAAGGCCACGGGACAGAGACAGGGAGCGACCTTTCAAGAGCTGAACCTTGTCTAGATGCCCTGACCTGTCTGGGCCAGAGTCCCAGCCCTTGCTGGGACACTGTATACAAGACCAATAACACCAAACATCAGGCTACATATGTACACCAAATCTCATTAAAAAATTATTTATTGCTTACTTGACAACAAGAAAAACAGTGACCACAAGGATTTTTCAGGGAAAGAAACTCTAGCTGATAAAGCATTTGTTTGCTCTTCTTTCATCCACTCCTGCAAGTGTTTACCTCTGTTATCATTTGCCATGGTGACACATGCTATAATGTGAAGCACTTCTTGCTGAGAGCTGTGTTTCCAATTTGTACATTTACTCATTTCCCAACTTTGGGCCCACATGACCTTACTAATGATTAATTAATCTCAGCAGTCCCTGTCAGGAAGCAAGCATATAAATGTCTATGGACTGTATC
>PYHW01009979.1:14359400-14375746 GCA_013186435.1 Turdus rufiventris | reverse complement strand
ATTCTAATAGATTTTATTTTGGGGATTGTATTTTCATGGATTTCTGGTTTGTCCAACTATACCTTATAAATGATGATGAATTGATTGAGTATCATTGGGGTGGTGGACAAGTGAGTGTATACCCAGATTTTTGTGAGTCAGGGGCCCTTTGCAAAATTCAAACATTCATAAATAAAAGAGAAGTTCAGATCTTGGGTTTTGGCTACAGCCCAAGTGTTATTTATATGGAGTTATCACATGCAGAGAGCTGGACTCTGATCTCATGGTCAGAGGGGAAAGAGAGCAGGACTTCTTTTTTCTCTAAGGTAAGATCCATGTTCCCAAGAAGAGTTACAGCTTATCCTTGACAGGAGGTTGGACACCTTGAGTACTGTGTTCAGTTCTGGGCCTCTCCATTCAGGAAGGATGTTGAGATCTGGAGCATGGCCAGAGAAGGGCAAAAAGGCTGGTGAAGGGTCTGGAACACAAATCCTATGAGGAGTGGCTGAGTTGTTTATCCTGGAGAAACAGAGAAAGGGGAGACCTTATCACTCTGTCCAGCTCCCTGAAAGGATGCTGTAGCCAGGTGAGATTGGTCTCTTCTCCCAGGCAACAGTGACAGGACATGAGGACACAGTCTTAAGGTGCACCGGGGAAGGTTTAGGTTGGACATTAGGAAATTCTTCACAGAAAGGATGATTGGGTGTTGGATTGGGCTGCCCATGGAGGTGGTGGAGTCATTGTCCCTGGAAATTCTGTTTAAGAAAAGACCAGATGTAGCAGTCAGTGCCATGGTCTGGTTGACAAGGTAATGCTGGGTCATAGGTTGGCCTTGATGACCCCACAGGTCTTTTCCAACCTAGCTGATTATGTGATTCTGTGAACAGCAGTCAGTGTGCTGTCACTGGAGAAAGATCCTCCTTCTCACAGCTGAATATCCAAACCACTGAATGTCAGCACACTATCACCATACTTTTTTTTTTGTCCTTTATTAAAAGTGAGGCCTCCCCATCTATCCATGAGTAATTTTGAACAAAAGAATGAGGGCTGGGAAGTACAGCTAGGGAAAGGCATGAGCTATTCAGGGGGCTCCAAATCTAGCAAGAAGGAGGAACTGGATCCCTGTTTTTGCCCTGTAACCAGCAGGTCTTTGTATGGGATGCACCATGTTTTGTGGGTCACACTCAGAGCCCCACACACACACTGTATCCAGACATAGTCCCAAATTTTCCCATTACAGCTAGGTGGTCAAAAATTGGTATAATCAGACTCAGAGCAGAAGCATGCTCAGAACACAACACCAGCCTGGAGGTCAGCCTTTCACATTTTCTTTTAATTTTGACTTCTCTGGTTCCCTCTGTTTCTGTCTTGAAATAAGTTTTTACTTGTGGTTAACCTGGCTCTCAGTTCTGCTGCAGCACCCATCTCATTTTTTTCTCCATAACAGAAAGCAAAATCATGATCAGTGTTCTCTGAGTGTTTATTAGCAGACCTCCCAGTGCTGTCTTTGACTCACATCACCGACAGAAAAGCTTTTCCTAGCAGCCTTGCCCTGCACACATAGTGCTATTTTATTATTCCTGACGGGTTTGCTCTTTTCTTGCTCCTTATGAATGCCACAGCATCCCTGTGCTCATTTCTTTCATGTGTGGACTGGGGCCAAGGCTGGCTCAGGTGCAGCTCTCTCACAGGGCTTGCCCTTCCTCCTCCTCCAGCCTGATTCATTCAGATGTCACAATCCAATGTTTGTGAAACATTGCCATGGCAGTGAGCTAAACGTCACTGACACTGCATCATGGAGTGAGTCAGGCAGGAGGATTAAAAGGGGACAGCTGCTATTTATAGACAGGCATTATAGGAATCAGCAAAGATGAGAACACACATGGAAGGCACTCACTAGATACCTTATACATCACTTGGGGTATTCTCCAGCGGGTACTTAGAGCAGCAGGAGAGCTCCCCTCCTGCTCACCAGACTCCCCATGCAGCTCTTTTTCAGGCAGTTTGTGAAAAAAGTGAAAAAACAACTGACTCAAATCCACACAAAAGCCACCGAGAGTGACTGAGCAGCTCAGATAGAGGCAGGAGGTGGGAGCAAGAGGGAAGTGTCCTGCTGGACTCCTGGCTGCCTTGTTTCATGTACCTGGGTCTGATAGGTTTGTTCTCTGATTGAGACAGAAACACTTTTCTCTCTTTTGTCATCAATACTGATGGTTAAAACATGTAAATCTGTGGAGGAAGAGGGAAACAGACACCCCTTTCAGAATTTGCTTTTCCCAGTTTAACTGGTGTCATACTGGAGTAATGCCACCTGACTGCATGAAATTATTACTGAATTATACCCAGGACAAGCCAGAACCAGGCCAGTTGCCAATAAAAGTGGTGTTTCAAATTTCATTCCTCATCTGTGATACACAATGTTTCTCTCACAGTATTTGTATGGAACACAGTGGATGGGATGTGACAGCCCAAAGGACCACCCCAGTTCCAGGTTTCCATGCTTGTTACCAGGATTATTGATGAAAGAAAGGAGAAAAGTAAAGAGAAGAAGCAGCGGTCAGCATCTTCCATAGCCAGTCTCATGTGCTCCTTTTGGGAACATCTTTAAGCTCAGAACAATCTCTCCTCCAAAGCAACTTTGAAAGGCCTGATAAGTCTCGCTTGTCAAACAAGGGTTGCTGTTAGTCTAAAATATCAGTTATATAGATAAATGTTAACATTTTTTGAAAATTCAAATAGAAGGAGATTAAGACAGTCTTATGATGATGATTTTTCCTGATACAGACACTAAAGGAACCGGATTGAAATTAAGAATTTCCTTGGTAATATCCTAAATCAGAAAAGAACACACTATGTAATAGTTCTTTGATTTTAAAAAAATAAACCACATGTGGCTACAAACATACAAGAAGAGTTTAGAACTTGAAAAGAAATAATATTTCAACTCTGACATGTGCCAGCGAACATAGGAGTGGTCCATTCTAAATTCAAATCTTTTATTTATTTACACAAAATCCTTTTGGATAAGTAATGCAACATTCATATGTTCAGGCAAACAACCTTTGTCCTGAATTCCAGGCAGAAGACCTCACTGAGCTACAGCACAAGCTGAAATTGTCTGGAATGGAGTTTTCTTTGTTTAGAATAGGACTATAAGGTCTGTCCCCTCAAATTATATTGTTATTTTAGGAAAAATGAGTCAGTTGGGATAAAAAGTCCTTCCTCATCGAAGATAATAAAATTAGGCCTGGTATCTTTAATGCCTTGTCCAGTCCCAGGTGTAATAAACTTGTGTTGTTCATTCCAAAGTGGGACAGGAGGTTGGATGCCAAATGGAAAGAAATCTGTCAGCAGGCAATTAAGTGCAAAATGAAGTGCCGTAGATAGCTACAAACACCCAGCTGCACCTCCTGCTGTGAACAGAGCAGGAACAAAGCCATGCTGCTCCCTTTGAAAGTGCAGCACTAAGAAAGCCACAGGCACAGGGCAAAGCAGCTCTGGCACCTCTGCAGAGGTGTGGGACAGTCCCAGCTGCTCTGCCCATGCACCCAGACTGCACAGGCAGCAGCATCCTGCAGGGAGGGATGCTGAGGAGCTGGGCAGGTTCCTGTCCATGGGCAGGGTCTTCACTGTCAGCTTCAAGTTCCACAGTGGAGCTGCCAAGGTTCCTGCTGGGGTGTGCTCTGCCAGAGGGCAAGATCTGAAAGCAGGCATCATGCTGCTTTTCATTCATCATCTGGCTCGTGTAAGGCAGAGTGATGCTTCTGTGAGCAGGTGTGGGATATATCCGATGGGAATTTGCTCTGAGGGTGAGTGTGAGCTCACATGGAAGCCATGGGCACAGCATAAGCCTGGTCAGTCACCCTGCACACACCCGAGCTGGGCACCACCACTGCTCCCCTGCTGCTGGTAAAGCTGCCACACACGGCAGCTCTGGGGAACTCCAAACTCTGCTTGGGTGGCACTGCTTTTTGTCTCAGCTCTTCAGGCTTTCTCCCCTTGCAAGAGCAGGTGGGCAGGCAGCCAGGCAGAGTGACCCTGAGTCCATCCAGGTGTGGGTGAACACCTGGCTGCAGTGAGTCCTTTTGCCATCAGTATGCATCAGTCAGGTCTCCAACCCAAAAAGGGACACCGGTGGAATTCATGTCCCCCCTTCTAACTCTGCAGCCTGTGGGTGTTTCCATGCACACACAAGAGCTTTCTTGTTTGCTGTGCAGCACAAGGAATGTAACTGGGAGAGAAATCCTTCCTGGGAGCACTTCAGTGAAGGACATCCTACTTGACAGATTAAACAACAGAGGGCTGCAAACACTGGCAGGGATCTTGATCTTGGGGGAGGACTTGCAAGGTCAGCTCCAGAGAAGGAAGTGAACTAACTCTCAAGCACTCAGGAGATAAGGGACTTCAGAGTACTCAAAAAAAAGTGGAAAGTGCACTCCAAAAAAAGTAGATATGGATATTTACATGTGTACAGTTCTTGTTCAATGCTTGCCTTAATGAGGAAATTCCTACTGATATCAAATAACCGGAGACAACAAATTTTATCAGTAAAAATAAATCTATATTTAAAATATTTGTATGGGGGTTTCAACTTTCTACAATAAAACATCAAATGTTTCAGTAGGAAATTAATCCCTCTCCGAAGCTGACAACAAACTGTAAGGGTTTTTCTCAGCTTCTGAGACTTGGTCACAGCTGCAGAGTATCTTCTGCAGCATCTCTGTCTTTCCACAGATCAGTTTGCTCCACAAGTAGAAACACAATCTGTCTTTCAGATCTCTGAAGGAAGATAACAATGAAGATTTTACACAAAATTGTATTACAGTTTTACCTGGGTGCTTTCTACAGTGTTGATCTCAGTTTTACAGGCATTTTTCTCCACCACATTCTGGGATTTTATACATTGTTCAGTTTCATCAGTTCAGGTACATCAGCTGAATCATCAGCACTTACTCTCGTACTGGCTTTCCACTTTTCAGCAGCCAAACAGAGTGAGTCCCCAGGAAACTGCTGTTTTTCACTATGCATTTGCATTTCAGGAGATCAGTTTCAAGACTCACTTGATTTTCTCCAGCTGACCTACCCCTGATTCTACAGTGAATCCTCCAAGTTACCAGAAAGTCTTGTTTCTTCTATACCTTTTTCAAACCTAAGCTTTTTGGGTTTTTGGGGTTGTAATTTTTTTTTAAAATGTGCTTTATATGTAATTTTAGTGTCATCTTCCTTTCATTTACCCAGAATCATTTTTCTCAGATATTGAAGAGAGATGCAACTCTAAACCATTTAAGCTAATTGTATAGGATTTCCCCTTTTTTTCTCATGTAATAAATACTGTGATAGTTTCAATGAGAAACTATTTAAGTATTCACCAAGTTAGTGAATAAGTTATTATAATGCAAAGGTAGTGAATATTTTGCCTTATTCAATTTATCACTGAAATTCAGAATTTTTAAAGACTTTTATGAAAACCACAGCCATTATCGCTTTTCTAAGCTGAAGATTTCAACTGCTTCCTATTTGAATTCTCCCAGTCTGGAAAACAATCTCTGCATCTGAATATCTGTTGCTACTTTGCTGATTACCTCTTCAACATCTATGTCTTTCCTGGGGACAGAATAATTACAACCATTCTCTGAATCCTAAATTCTGATCTATTTTAGACTTGTAAACAATTTCAGGGCTTTTTAGCCATCCAATCTTGAATGCTTTTGAAGTCTATTTGTCTTTATAATTGCTTATGCTTTCACTAAATGATCAACAATCCTGTTTTAACTTCTTTGCCAAGCAATATTTGATGATCTCATGTTTGAATGTCAGTGGTATTTTTTAAAATGTGGCTTACTTTGTTTTGACATTTCCTCTGCTTGCAGACACTTATAAATGTAAGATTATTCTGCATCTTTTAACACTTTGCTTTTGGTTTGACTGTCCAAAACCACTTCCTAAAGTGTTTGTGTAACCATAAAACTGAAAATTAGTGGAAAGACCTGCCATGCTGCTTGAGATAATAAGGTCTCTGAATTCACAGAGAATGAGCACAACTGAGACATTGGTGTCACCTGAAAGCCAAACCATCAGCTTAAATTGCTACATAATAGCTATTATTTAAATCTATTTTGCTATACCTGGTGTTTCTTGATTTATTTGTTTTATATAGTTGTTCTTCCTTTCTCTTTCACGTAATTACTTTTGACTGCTTTTTGTTATATTAAATCCTTAACAGGTGTTATATTATAATGAATGTAATTTTCTATTAAAGATTTAATTGTAGCTGTTCTTCAGGAGTAATATTGTATATAAACAACGGTAAGGAAGCTGACATTTAAGAAAACAAAACAAATTGTTATATTCTCCTCGTGTGTGGCAGATCATAACTGTACCCATACAGCCTAATGTTTCAGCCCGATGATGTTTATCCACATGGAGCATTATATTATCCTGTGAGTATTTTCACCTAAACACTGTTCAGTGGATATCCACTGCAAAATTGCCCACAGATAAGTACAGTATGTAAAATGTTGTCACCATAATTTGGTGATCAGATAGAATTTCTCCTACTGAGAAGCTCAGAAAAACAATGTCTGTAACAGTACAAACCATCCCTGTCTGTCATGAAGTGTCAGAGACTCTCTTGAAATTTGTCTATTTGCACATTTTTCTCATTCTAACAAGCAGACTGTGAGCATCTTCTATCTATGACTGATGAAGTTGATCTTTGTCTCCCTAGCATTGCAACTTCAATTTACTCCAGTGATAAAGAATTTCTGAGAACTGCAGGTTCAGAGTCAGTTGGAGAAGTTGGTATAATCTGCTGTGCTTAATTTTGGTAAGATTGGAGACATTACCCAGACTATCAACCTTTTCTTTACTTGTTCGCTGAGCAGTCACTCCCTTCAGTGCTGAAGGATCCAGAAGAGGCTGAATTCTTTCTCTGTGCAGATCTGGGCACAAATTGTATCCCTATAGGATCAGGGTGGGGAGTATCCAGCACACAAACTTAGCTTCAGAATGAACATGGACTGGCATGCACTTTCCTTGAACCCCACTTGGAGAAAGGAAGAATTTCAAAGCTCAGTTAACAACTCAGAGGAGGTGATGTAATTTGTTTTGGTGATATTTCTCAGTTACCACCTATTTAAGGCTGGCAGTTTTAGATGATTTGTGGTGAACAAATGGGCTTTAATCAAACTTCCTTTTAAAAAATAACAGAATCAGGTACAGCAAGTTGACAGGGAAAATATATAAGTTTAATTCTCTGTGTATAATGCTGGCTGGAACACTAATTCACTTCTAAGCAAAAGACTATCATTTGTGCACAATGGTTCATCATATAGAAAAGCTGCCAGAAAAAGCACGTTTGAAAACATTCATTTGGGAAAAAAAAGAAAAAAGATATACATGTCAAAATCATTCAACATTTACACAACATAACTGTTTTTTGTTTGGGTTTTTTTTAAAGTTCAGAACCCACAAGCTGGTGGACTCAGAGCCTCAGCTGTGCCATCTCTGTATTTTGGTAAACTATGAGGAAGACAAACTTATGGAAAACTAGTTGCTGAAGGCAGGCCCTTTGCTGAACCACTTGTTGAAAATCAGGGTGGTGGTCTGGAGCTCTCTGCATCTCCCCAGGGAGCTGCAAGGCTGGGGTCAGCTCAAAGGAAAGGTCCCTGCACACTTCCTCACCTCCCCTGCCTTGCTCTCCTTGCTTGCCTGGGGTCAGGTCATTGTGGAACCCCACCACTGCCTTGTCCCCACACCTTCCACTCCTGGCCCCTCCTTGGGACAGCTTCTTTTGGCAGGACACATCTGCCCTCAGAAGAGAACATTTTCTAACTGAAGAATTCATGACCTTCTCGTGACGTTTCAAATCTCTGAAGAGGTGCATTCACAAAAGCACTTCTGTGCTCTATTATTTATTTAAGACGCGGTTGTGCAACATTTAGATCTTCAGCCTCTCGCTTCCTCAACAGCTCCTCAATTCTGGAATTGCCTAAATTTCAGATGATTCTCCCAGTAAAATTCCCCAGATACTAAACTGTCTCTTGCCAGTCACGCCCAGAATTGCTTAATTCTTGACGGTGCTGAGAAGCCAGGCTCTGAATTCATGCCTGAATTTTGTCGGAATTTATAGTCGAAGCTTATCCCCATGTCTAGCAGCACAGCACTGCATTTTCTGGGTGCACACTGCCAGACAGGGCCTAACACAATGCGGCAGGGTGGGAAGGTTCTACATCCCTTCTGCTTGACCCCAGCAGTCAGGTCACTCAGCTAAGAATGGGAAGATTTCTCAGCAAACTGAAGGAGCTGCAGTTTCCCCTGCTCTGCCCAGGAATCCCCAGTGCTGCAGCACCACCCAGCACAGCTCCTGTGATACGTGATGCTGTCGGGGCTGAGCAGCCCCCCCAGCCACGCAGGCTGTGTCTGACTCAATGGTGCAATGGGAATCCTTAACCCCAGACAGGGCACAAACTTTCCAAGGAACTTTCCAATTGCACAGGAAATTCTCCCACTGGCTGCCCTCAGCTTTTCTTGCCAAGACACTGGCACAGTTCCCTGCCCTTATGCCTGACAGCCACAAGGCTCTGGAGCACTTGTCACACTTGTGCTGCTCTCCTGTCCCATTACATATTTCATGGTTTTCCCTAACATTTAAACTGTGCAGTTATACGACAGTACTCTGACTTTAGCAGGGCAGGAAGTGCCTGGGAGCTAGGTTCTCCAAAGCCTGCCCCCTTTCATGGGTCTAGGCCTCCATTTCAGTGCATTAGCGAAGTTTGAAAAGGATGTTTCTGTCCTCACAGGTGCAGTTTAGAATTTGGAAATGGGGCTTCATCTCCTTAGCTCTTTTTGGAAACCTGACTGGGCAGTCATTTGGACTTTTTGCTTTGCATTTTCACTCAGATTCTTTCAGGATCTGGCTAAGGGGCATTTTTTAACATGTTTTCCATGCAACTTTTCACTCTGTAGACCAATTCTCAAGCATGGTGTGCCAGTAAAAAGGTACTCTTGTCTACCCAAGTGATTTAAAGTGCATAAAGATTGTCATACCTGGCTGGTTTCAGCAAGAAAGCTCTGCTTTCTGACACCATTATCTTACCAAGAAAGATACCCCACAGGCATTTTGGCCATCAGTGCAGTTTCCTGCCTATTTCAGACAGACATGAGGTTGAGACATTAAGCCTCAAATGCAGTAAGTCTGCCACTCTGTTATGCAGACTTATGTGAAGACAATTGCATTAAATGCCAAATTACCATACTGAGTTTTATACACAAAGGCATGAAAACGATTGGAGGTGTTCAACTTTCACTTCCAGGGCTGCTGTGCAAGCTGACGTGTGGACCTTCAAAAGAGAAGTGTTTCTTGCAATGATGCTGATGTTCTTAATTAACTGATTTATTGGAATTCTTCCTCCTGTTTCATGTAAATTCTTCCTCTGCCTTGTATTATCTTCTTTCATCTGGATTTCTCAAGATTTCTCATCAGCAGCCAGAGGGTATATTTGTTTGCAGTGTGAATGAAATTGTAGTGCTAGATTTATCTGTCTCTGTGTATTTGGTTTGTTTCTGGTTTTAATGTGGTTTTAGTTTAGTCTTATTATCCAGTGCTTTATTATCCAGTGCTGTGATATCTGTAGTTATCACATTGTCATAGGAGCATTGTTTGGAAGAAATGCCTGAAGTTCATGGTCCAACTTTCCACTTGCAGCAGGAGTATCACCAGTCTGATGAGGTCAGCTGTAGTTTTGCCTAACAGAGCATTGAAGTCCTCCTAGAACAGATTTCACAACCTCCCTGTGTAGCCTGTTCCACCTCTGCTCTACCCACACGGCAGAGGAGGACAGGAGCTTCCCTTGGTCTGCCTCCCAAGGTCCTCATCACGTACCTCAATGTGAAATTTTCTCTGTTTGCACGGTGTAGCTGTGTCTCGTGTTCAACCTGACTACAGCTGAGCAGGGCTTGTTCCTCTGTGCTGAGCCTCACAGAGCTTTGCTGGTGCAGCCAGTTTTACTGAGGTGCCTGGCCCAAGGGGCTGTGTCCATGAGCCCCTGGGCTGAGCCCCAGCTCAGGTTGGCTGTGGCTGTGCTCGCTGTCCAGGCTGCTGGGACATGGAACAGCCACATCCCTCAGCATGCTGTCCCCTTTCTGACACAAGAAGATACACTGGGAGACTTCACCATGGGAACCCAAGGAAAGAATCAAAGCCTGGCAAAGCAAGATGGAATATTTTCAATGATTCTGCCAGTCGTCCAGCATTTGGGATCCCCAGATATAATTAAGCTTTGTCTTGTGGTTCCAAGCTTCCTGAGCACAGGCAGAAGCAGTTTCAAGCAATTATTCTCATGATTGAGCCACAGACAACAGTGTATAAAATGCTGGGCCAGAGATTTTGCTTCTCTGGGCTAAGGGCCAGGTATTTAGCCACTAGAGGCACCTTGTGCCAAAACACATCTCCACCTATTATGGAAGGTGATAGAACAAATATTGCACTAGAGCTTTGCTATTCCTGTCTGATGTGTGGAACACTATAAGATTACATTTTATTCATTACCAGATGAAGTTACAATCACCAACATCTGTAAGAGTTTTTTCTACTCAATTAACAGAGGGAGCAAAATCATATAATAAATTAATAAAGCAATAGTTAATGCCATCATATTCTAAACCGTCCTACTTTATTTTTTATAACAAGTTCATTTGATTCTTCATATGTATAGATAAATCTGAACTAGTATGTTTTGCTTGAGTGATAAAATTTTGCTATGAGGATATAATTTAGACATTCCTTTATCTTTTCCTGGAAATAATTTTTTTTTTTTTTTTTTTTTTTTGTGTTGTGAAACACTTCATAACTTCATGCAGTATGAACAGAGCTGTGCTGTGGTAGGCACTTATTGAATTAGTTGTTCCACTTCAATGTTCTCTACACTTAAGCTCATATGCTTTGTCAGGATGCCCAAGCTTTGCTATTCTATACATGAAATAAATACTTATCTGTTACTCATTTGCCATTAGACAGAGCAAGAGGTAGAGTGCAGCAACTCAGCACAAAATTGTACCTGCCTGCTTCCATTGTGAACCCCATTTTCTGTGGCAATTGCTTGATCTCAGTAATAACAATTTTTTCTGTTCCCAACAGGGCAAAAGAAGAGAGGGGCACACCTGATAGTGGATTCACAATGTGAGTCCTATCAGGGCCACCTTGACACCAGGCCAGTGCTGAGGATGGTGATTTGTTGAGGTGGGTCCATCTGGTGGCTGAAATTCAGCTGTTTCAAAGTTCTGGGAAAAGATCAGCAAAACAGAGTTAAATTCAATAAGGGAATCTGCCTGATAACAGAGAGCAACCAGGCCACATGCCAGAGGACCAACCTGGAGGAAGGAAAAAGAGAAGCAAACCTGCCAAGCCTAGGATAATCTCCAAGGAAAGACTCACAGGAAGAATGAGGTCAGATTTGGAGCCGGGTATGCGGAGTCTAGGAAAGGGGTCTGCAACTTTTCTAGCACTTTAAAAAGAATTATTAGTGAAAGTGAATGTGTTTCAGTAACTATTCTGGTAGTATTGTTGGCCTCATATATCTGGCACACAGCCACTGCTGATCAAGAACCAGGAGATAATGAACAAATCCCTGGCCTTATGGTTTTAGAGTCACATTCCAAAAACACCTTAGAAACCTGGACTAAGCAAAACTGACCTGGCTTTTCCCAGGCCCACTTGGCTTACAAGTATATGGGATTCAGAGCACTGATATTCATCCAGAGCCAAGCTGCAACTTCTGCACATCATGTTCCTTGGATGGATACACGATCTACTCCAGTCAGTTAACAAACTGAAAGCATCATTCTGCTCATTGTAACACTACAGCAAAGCTGGGTGAGGCTGCATGGACCCATGCCAGGTCACAGCCAATGCATTCTGGCCCCTCTAAGTTCACAAACATGTAACATTTTATCCTGTTGCTTCAAATTAGCTAAATTCTGATTATTTTCTTATTAGAAATATTAATTACTGTGAACACTTGGTACTGAAGTTTAAAATTCTTAAAAATATAACTAAATCAGACAACCAACACTACACTAACATATATGCTTCTCTCTATTCTGTCTTTTCTTGGAATCATCTCAGCCTAAAGAACTTAGTGTTTATCAAGGTTGCCCATAAATTGCTTCCTCAGTACTTTGAAAATTTTGGTAGTGTGGTTCAAAGGGCCACGTTCTAGATCATAATCAATATCCTCGCACCAGATGTTTTGATATGCACTAAGGTTATCCACCCAGGAATGGGCATTTCTCAGGAGCTGATCCAGGGTTCAAGAACACGTCTTAGAACATGCACTAAGCTGCAGGTATTCTAAAGTCTTGTTCTGTGGAGCCATTCATGGAGCAAAGAATTTGAAACTGGGTACGAGACTCCCACATAAGAGATAGTGAAGTTGCTCAGCTGTGAAGTGAGGTTTTCTTTTTCAGTTTTTATTTTGTCCACTTCTTTTGGAACACAATTGGCAAGGCTGCAAAATACTTCTCATGTGTCACACATGGAAAAATTATTCTGCTCTCAACATATTTTTTTCCATATTTAAACCATCAGCCACAAGTATGTCTATAGCATTCAGGTGTTTCCTACAGCAACACATACCTGATACAGATCTCTGGTCCCACCAGCTGCCACTTTTACATCCAGAATGCAGGGGAAGGATGTGGACCAACAATACCATTTTGTGCAGTGCTAAAATCTATGCTCTGGAGAGAAAAAACAGCTGCAATGTAAACATCAAACAGCTGGCTCTACTTGTTGAAACAAGAGCAAATCCAATGTAATCTTCACCTCAGGAAGGGTGGAAAAAAGAGACACATCTAGCACAAACATTGTGATGTACCCCTGCATTGTACTTTCCAGCTAGCCAGGGAACATCAATGTAAAGCTGGTTATCAACGTTTCAGATTTAAATACACACTAAATCATAGCATGGGGAAAAATGCTTTTCCATATTTTTTCTCTTGTCTCTCAAAGGAGTGATTGCCCCTTTCATTCAGAAATACAGTAATTTCACGACTATAATGCGCACCCTTTTGACTAAAATTTTCCCCCGAAGCTGGAAGTGCGCCTTATAGTCCGGTGCGCCTTATGGTCGTGAAATTACTGTAACCTGCAACGGGTAATTCCTTACACATAGCAAAAGCATCATGTTTCACAGGTGGATTTGGAAGGGTCTGAGGATGTTTTTAAGAGCAATGAGTAGTTGAAAATGAGGGCATGAGTGCTGAATGTATTTAATGGACTTTCATTCCAGTGAGCTCCAGGCTGCCTGTGATAGCTGAAGCTCACCAGGTGTGCTCTCCATTGCCTCCCACCTGGAGCCCACTCTGTGATGGGAAGCAGGGCTTGGTTTGCTGGGGCAATCTGGAGACAGCCCTGGAACCTTCGCTCCTGACCCAAACTGGAATACACACACTGCTGTGGAACATGGCACACAAACACTCTCATTTCCAGAGGAAGAATTTGCAAGAAAATTTGAAAGTGTATCTGTTGCAAATCAATGAAAACATTGATAAGAGGAAGCCTTTCATAATATTTCTAACAGCAAAATTAAGGGTGTTCTCCTTCTCCTTAGAAAAAGATTTTTTTTTTTAATGTAGGAAAGGACTGTGAAATAAAAGTTTAACAGATAGCAAGGTCTTCTTTTTGTACAACGGAGACACATGGCTAGGTGTGATTTTTAAACAAAAACTAATTTAAAAGACTGTATGCAAAGGGGGAGGGAAAATACTTTCTTTGAATTAAATAATATTTTCTTTTCTTTTCAGGTATTTTATTTCTCTTAGTTTTTAGCAGAGAAGAACTATTAATGTCTTTGCAAGATCCAATACAGACCATTTAGAGCTGACCAGTGGTGAAACCAAGCAGAGCAGCACCAACTTTAATCCGTAATTGCTCAGGGTCTGACACCTCTCCGGCCCATTGTTGCAACCTGGCAGGAGGTCCAGGAATCCCTGAAAGCCCCAAGTGATGGAGACAGGGCCAGAAATTCAGGCAGTGATGAGATGAGAAAAGCAGCTGGCAGAAATCAGACCCTTAAGGGAACCTCGGTTTGGAAATGTAGCTCTTCACATACCATATTTTGGGTTTGACAAATCCAAAAACCTCCAGGGAGAAAAAATGGGTTTGTTTCCCTAGGCCTATTACAATTGAATGGCACTTTTAGCTATGGCAAAGACACTTCTGACACAAACAGAGAGAAACAAAGAGAAGTCTGCTGCTTCTCTTTTTCCGTATTTTTGTGATATGATTTTCACCTTTCAAGGACTTTATTATTAGGAGGTTTCCCCCACATTGGTGAGAATGAATGCATAATAGTTTTCCCAAAATAATGAACGCAAACAAAAAAGATTACACTTATCAGTGATGTTCAAAACAAATTGAAGATTCATGTCTGATACCTATAGCTTGCCAACATTTTCAGCGGATCCTCAGAATATTTAAAAAGAAGACTCCTGACAAGGTTTTATTGCTGAATGTATTCATCAGCAATGCCAGCTTAAGGAATTTCATTTTGGTTCTCACAAAATTTCTCACAACTCTCCTGATTTCAAAACAGTTTTGGAAGACATGGAAATGTCAGAAATAGATTCTATTCCTAATTGTACCCGAAATACCTGTTAAAAGTGATGAACTTACTTAATGTAAAATAGTCTGCCATATGCAGTGTTGGATACATTCCACTATATATTCATGCATGAACCCAGTTTACTTTTGGAAAGCAATTTTTCTCACGGTACTAACTGGTCAGTAAGCCACAGAGCTTGGGTAAGGAGCTCTTTAATGTTTTTAAACGTTTAAACAAAATTAAATGTAGACTAACTCAATTTAAAACAGAAAAGGGAAGAAAGAAAAATAGGAATTTGCCACCAATGCCTGAAAGCTTTTGTTTGGTGCAACCTCATTAAAGTTATTTTTACTCTGTTTTCATCAAGTTGCCTGACAGGGCTCTCTCTGCAGTATGGAGCTGGCTTTTAAACAGACTGTGTGGCACAGTTTGCCAAAATTTTAAATGCCATAACTATCATTAGTGCAATTGTGAGTGGGTGAGGTCGTGGTTATGAACTCACAGCCCTTCCACCCTCTAATACAATTCAGATGTTTGTTTTAAGGGGATTCATTTCACCCTCTTGCAACTTTATCTCTATCTGAGCAGACAGAAGTAAGGTCCTCTTTCCTTTAGCCTTCTGGTGTATTATATTGGCCATTATATTATATCTTTTTGGTTTTGAAATAGAATATTAAAAATGGACAAAATATAAAGAAAATAAAATAAACTTTGCATTACTCAGATCCCTTGATCCCCTCATAATTCCTGGCCACGGAACCACACTGATTTCTTTCAGTCCATATGCTCACACCCAAAAATCTGCAGAGCTCAGTGAGGCCTGAGGTAGATGTGGATGCGACATCTTTGCTCCAGGAGAGCCCAAGGTGACTCTGACCATCAAAGATCATGACAAAGTCAACCTATGCCATGGAATTATAAGCAAATTTAGAGTTTCTATTGGTTTGTTGTTTGAGTTTTTTGTTTTGGTTTGGTTTGTGGTTTTTTGGGGGGGGTGTAATATTTAGGGTCTACAGAAAAAAAAATGAACCTGAATTTAGGAAACTTTTGAAGGTTATTCAATGGCTGTTTCCTACTGAGAACTTTAATCTGATTGAAAATGCGAAGCAATAAAAAAATAACATGCATCTGTGAAAAAATGGCAGAATCATGGAATTTGTGACTTTTCTGCTCTTGTCTGGTTGGGGCCACTGAAAAGCAATGGTACAAAGATGTCTTACTGGAAAAACATGACTATGACCTCAGTGTTCTTACAGAACATAGAATCATTTAAGTTGGAAAAGACCCTGAATCTCATCAAGTATAACTGCTAACCCAGCACTGCCAAATCCACCACTAAACCATATCCACAAGTGCCACATCTGCACTCTTTTTAAACACCTCCAGGGATGTGATTCCACTACTAGCCTGAGCAGCCTGTTCCAGTGCTTGATAAATCTTTCAGTGAAGAAATTTTCCCTAATATCCAATCTAAATCTCCCCTGGTGCAACCTGAGGCCCTTTCCTCTGATCCTGTCCCTTGTTACCTGGCAGAAGAGCCCAACCCCACCTGGCTCCAGCCTCCTTCCAGGGAGATGTAGAGAGTGACAAGGTCTCCCCTGAGCCTCCTTTTCTCCAGGATAAACACCCCCAGCTCCCTCAGCTGCTCCTCCTCAGACTTGTACTCCAGACCCTTTCCCAGCCTTGTTGCCCTTCTTTGGACTCACTCCAGCCTCTCAAAATAGCTGAGGCAGCCAAGTCAGCTGGGCAGTTCCCATCACCCAC